>CM031924.1:30908194-31126132 GCA_018703695.1 Prunus fruticosa
CTTTCTAGCTTCTGCTGCATACCTACAAGTGTCATCCTGGTATCTGTTTCTTCAACAAATACAGTTCACCATCCATCCGATGGATAAACTATTCATGAGTAGGGCAAATCAAGATACATTCCTATAGCAAAGTAATATTCAGCCCCTTCAAAATCCAAACCACAGACAATTAGAGAAAAGAAAACTAATGTCATCATGTCATGTAACAGAACCAAAATTTTCAAAGTGAAACCTCAAAAGATACGTTCCAAGAGCCGCCATATACATATAAAATAAGTGCATAAAACCCATGATATATCTATAACATGTCAGTACGTTTTACTATTAACATGCTGTTGTCGAGATACTGACATCTTGAAATGGGATTTCTAAGGCCATTGCATGGAAACCATCAAAAAGCGGGTTGTCAGCTGGAATTATCAAGCCATCAACGCTTCTCATAAGATCCCTTCTTCTATATACTTCATCATTTGTCTCTACTTCTTTTTGGTTTACGATCTGTCCAACTTAAAAGTCCATGGACACATACTAACACTGACTCTTGAAGCTGTATCCTCCTCTAGTTTTCCCTAAAAATGTCGTTTCCATTTTCGATTGCCTTTTTCCGACGACAATATTAATTTGGCTTCGACATTTTTGGACTGGTTTGCCTTACTTTAAGTCATCATACCATGTATGTAGCACCACTTAAGCACAATCCCAAACAAATGGTGGCGCGCATGCCATGTATACCAAAAAAGGTTCCCTTGATCATGAAAGTTTAAAGGGAGATTCACTATTATACCCAATATAGGAGCCCAAATTATTTATTAAAAAAACCTCATATGAAATGGACTTTAAAACACACTCAAAGTCCATTTACAACACAACGAAAAGGTTTTTAACTTCTTTTAAATTACAAAACTGCAATTGATTTCTTAAAACAAATTCAATCCCAAAACCTCATAAAAAAGCCCAAAACACTCAATAGGGCATCAAAGTAATTTAATAATCAAAATTTAATTCAATATGGCCAACTGTCATTTTTTGTGTTTTTTTGGATTTGTTTATAGAAATCAATGGTGTAGGGTTTATTTATAATTTTAATGCTAAGAATTGGTATTTTACTAAATATCTCAAGTTTAAAATCTTTTTCTGAATTTAGCAAGATGTGATATGAACAATAAGAAACCATTACAACATGTTGTTAATATGAACCATAAAATAGAAGAATTTCAAGAAAACAACTCTTAAAATAAATTCGCAAGGAAATTTTTCGGTTGATACTCAGATTTTGAATAATCTTTTTTTACGTCAATATTAGCCAAGCTTACGAAACTTTGAAATGGGTTAAATTCAAAAATACATTTTTGTGGCCTATAATTTCTTGTCAGGTAGGACGACTCATCACCTACGTACACCAGTACTGGTTTTGGCAGTGACAGCTTGTTAGACTTTGAAGCTCAGGAATTAATTGTCATAAACCTGTCCATTAATATTAAGATTAATCAACAAGCCCTACACTATTTATTTTCTTCAGATATGTTGCGAGAAGAGAGAAGACTTTGATTTCTGACCCCTAGTTTAGATTTAGTTTGGAGTGTGATGTGAAATGGAACATGTGCGCCTACCTACTTGACCAAGAAAACAAGACCTATTTTCTATGTGTAGTTATCTCAAAGCAATTGAATTTCCTTGGAGTAGCTAAGGTGACATGATCATCGAGGTTTAGTGGGATTTTATGCCCGTAAATGAGTTTTATAACTGTAGCGGACTTCATGTCTTTTTGTGTTACATTTGTTTGAGTTTACTTTGGTGCGTGTAATTAGCTTGACTTTCTATATTAATGGAACTTGTTTCTGACCCCAAAAAATATCATCGAGGTCGGAATAAGATCGATGACTTTTCTAGTACATTGTATTGTTTGTAGAAACAGTCATCATCAATTCTTGCCCAGCTGGTTCTACACCTTGGTTTTTAATTACGTTTCTTATGTAACCCTACTAGTGCAGATTTATAATATTTCATTCCGTGAAAAACCGAGGCAAGAAGTTGATCTGTTCATCGTTCTACAAACGTGTTTGATGATTTGGAGGCAGCCCCAAATTAATAAATAAGCTAACATTAAGGTTTAGTTTTGTAAGGAACTTTCACTTTCTCAACTATTTGTATATTACTCTGACTTGACTTCCACGGCTAATTTAATCGTACGTGTAGATTACAAGACAAATGTAAAAAAGAAAGGGTATATAAAGTATATATAAAGTTTGGATGAAAAAATATCTGTAGCTTAATAAGAGACAAGAATCATCTATTTAACTTTATTTTAAACGTGTATTACTTTCATTCCACAACTTCACACGCACTTGAGACAAGTGTAAACGACTATGCCAAGAATTTCCTCCCACGTTTTGGAATGATTTGATTGCTATGTAACCCCTTTTAAATAGAATTTAGAATAACAATTAAAACAACCATGATCATAGAAGTTCAAAACCCTTTTTTAATTTGACAATATTTTTTTTTCTTTTTTGTCATAATTAAGTATGATAGAGGTGGGAGAAAAACTTTTCCTACATACGAAATTACTACTGTAACGATATTCTAAGTCAATCATATATTATCATACATTTTAATTTTTTCACATGATAATGTTCGATTGGCTTAAATATCAGACATGAGTAACATTGCATGGAAGTTTTTCTTTTGGCCCAAAAAAGTACTTGTTCAATTATTTGCTTGTTAGTCTATGTCTGGCTTAGTGAGAATCATGGGACTCTGCAGAGTCCAAATCAGCCAAGTGTAGAGCACTAATGAAACTAATAATTGAGTTGGTAAGGTTTAGGAGACGCCTTGTCTCCTCCAACATTCAGTGACGATTCCAGAATGGACACAAGATCGACTATGGTCCACTTATACTGCATACGTCTATCATTTGCTGGGTGTCTTGTGTTCTACTGTGTTCTGAAAATTCTAAACACTGATATCAAAAAGGTATCTACTTCATGGAATCCAATAATTCCAACGGTCCATTTTCCTTCCCGTTTTGAAGTTTATCTTTAAGACAAAATTTATAGTATATAGAAAGTAACGTTATCTTTATATTACATAGAAAGTAGTGTTATCTTGCTAAAGTAAATATGAACCACATTTTCAATTAAGATTTGACTTAATCAACGATTCATCGAAACAATCTGACAAGAACATATTTGTCTTCCAACGATCTTAATTGTTGATTTTCTAACTCTTCATTAAAATATCATCTTTGAAAACATTAAAATGACGACCATTTAATCAAATGATTAAATGTTATTTTATTTGAGTGATTTTTTATGCATATAATTTATGAATTAAAAATTACAAAACAAACATTTAAATCATTAAATAATGCGAACAAAAATGTTCGTTATTTGAGATATCTCTCTCAATTGAACAGGCACCCCTCAAACTCATCCTTCATTTGAAGGAAACTTCGAAATGGTGGCCTAACTTCGACCGTCCTACGTCCTTGTGTGTGGCCTATATTTTCTTGTCTGGTGCGACTTATCCTTGAAAGGTATATATATATATATATATATATATATATACAAATGATAATATCAAATAATTGTATATATTGACATTTTTGACATTTTGAATATACTGGTCTGGCAGTGACAACTTGTGAGCATTAATTTACACAAACCCTGTCCATAAGATTGATCAATGTATACAGGCCCTACATGTATTGCCAGATGACTTGATTTTTAACCTATAATTTAGGGATGTGATGTGAAATGCAAGTTTTCAACATGTCCCTGTACTTTTTATTTTATTTTTCTTTGTAGTTACCTGAGAATTGAAAGATACATTCCCATATAAAAGGGGAAGCTTCCTTCTAACAGTTCCACTTGGGATAACAATAATGATATGTCATGTGGAAGTATTATCACGCATGTCATAGCCATTGTTGATTTGGGATATTTTACCCTTTTTTATTTTTATTTTCTTTCTTTTTCCATTTCGTACGTAATATTTTTTTAGTTACAACGAAAGCTCCACGTGGCAGTTTGTCAACTCTCCGGATTTGAGCCAAGGGTCATACGTAGCTGAGTGAGATAATCAACTCTCCTATTAGGTATTATTTGATTACCATAAGTTAATACTTCACTATAAATATAAGTTTAAATTATGATTCTTTAATAAGTTTCATGTGTACCCATAAAAAAAAAGTCAAGCAAAAACAAAACTTATTCAAGTGTTGTGAAATCATTATAAATGGAAAGAGTACGTACGTCACGGTTTGAGTTATCGACTGATCGTTCTTCTGGCTCTTCATTGTACATCTTATGATATTTTTTCAATAAAATATATATTTTAAAACAGTATTTGTATATAACCGGAAAGAGTCGTGATCAATTCTTGCCAAGCTCACTTTTTAATTCTATTGCTTATAAAATTTGATAACCTAAAAAATTGAAGCAAGGGTTTGTTCACCGTTTTGCAAACGTGTTTGATGATTTGGAGGCAAGCCTCAAACTAAGTAAGTTTAAGGTTTAATTAATTTATTAAGGAACTTCCACTTTCTCAATTTTTTTATATAATAGGAAGAGTTGCTAACATTTCACTCTCATTGCTACTTAATTTTCTATTTTGCGAAGAGTTTTGTTCTTTTTAGTTTTTTTATTGTGTAAAGAATATATAAAGTTTGGAGGACAAATATTTATATAGCTTAACGAAAAAGAACATATTAATCAACCTGACATTATTCTTTCTTTTCTTTTTTCCTTATTGTTTAGTTAAAAAACAAACCCCGACGTGGCAGTTTGGCAACCCCTTGTGCCAAGCGTCAAGCCTCCTACGTATCTGAGTGAGATGATTTCACCATAACCCTTTGGGTTGTTGACACGTACTATTTTATGAAGTTCTCCAATTGTTAATCTTTCCGACCTATGTTGGACATGGATACAGCGACACAGATATGTGACACGAGGACACGGGATACAGTAAATCTCAAAAAACAAAGACACGGAAGATACGATAATTAATTTATTATTATTATAATAATACTTATATATTTATACAAAAATAAAATATTGATGTTCATAGTCCAATTTCACAATACCATATATAGTGAAATTCAAGCTTTTCAAGTCTTTCAAATGTAGTTTATTAATTTTATATGAATTAACACATTAGTTGACTATAACTATGAGTTGATCCGTGTCCATAGAGTGTCTTGATCATGTATGGAGAGTGTCTTGACCATGAACACGGTAATGACTGTTGAACACGGATATTTAGGAGTGTCCAAATGTCCGACACTTGAGCTTAATAAAGTATCCGTGCAACATAATTCCCAACCATAAAATAAAAAAAGTCATTTATTAAGGAACTTCCACTTTCACAATATATATTTTTTTAATAATAATTAGAAAGAGCTGCTACCATTTTTTTAATCAATTTGACTTTATTCTTTTTTTTTACTTTTCTTCCTTATTGTTTGGTTAAAAAAAATCCGACGTGGCAGTTTGGCAACCCTTTGGGTAGTTGACACGTACTATTTTATGAAGTTTTCCAATTGTTAGGCTCCCAACCACAAAATAAAAAAATTCATTAGTTATCAAGTTTATAAAATTGCGTCTTTTCGATAAAAAAAAAAAAAAATTATAGAAGGAGAACAGACAACCTAGTCAATTATGCAAGACGAACAACCAAGACGTATAAAATCCATATAAATAAATAAATAAAAACCTATTCAAATATTGTGAAATCTTTTCTAAAGGAGACCATTTTTGTAAGTACTTTAGCTTGACTCCGTATGATATGCTATCTCTAGACTAAGTGATAACTACAAACTAGGGTCTTAATCAATTGATTGTCTCATGTAAAATTGTAATTAAGATTTATATTTTATACAAATTGAGGTATAGCCTTAATCTTGTTTCATTCGCCAATGGGTTTCCACTCCTTCCCCACACCCCCCCCCCCCAGCATCCAGAGTCGAACCCTAATAAGGTTTCTTTCTTCCAATAGAACAAAAAAAATAATCTTGTTTTCTTTCCGCACAGATAACACTAACTACTGACTTTCTAGTGGTTCTAAAAGGAAAGTACTAGCACCAACAAGAGTTGGTCCAAGTGGAAAGGGCTTGGATCTTTTAAACAAGAGGTCCTAGGTTCGATCCTAAGTGTTTGCGAATAGAGCAGACTCTGTTGGAAGAGGTCACCACTTTGCGCCTGACCGTACCTCGAGGGATTTAATCTCCGCAGTCGCGCAGGAGATACCCTGGGAAACCAAGAAAAGGAAAGTACTAGCTAAGCTACATTTATATGCTACATTGTGGTCTCCGTAATATTACCTGGTCTACAAATTTGTATACGATTCTAGAATTTAAACTTGTCACGAAAAGAAAAGCAGTGAAGTGCACCTTTTGCAGGCCTGAAAAAAATACGAGTATTGTTATATTATCATGTGCAAGCAGCTGACCTAGTTTCCATAAATGCAGTTTTCGGACTTTTGGTAAGGTTGCACTAAAAAGTCAGCTTTGTGGTAAAATTATTGTTCAGATTATCCAAAAAAGCTGCTATAAACAAATTATATTCTTACCGACCTTGCTATCCATTGTGATAATACATTGAATAAATACATGCAAGAAAATTCAGTACATCTCGCTTCTTTTCCCACCAAGCAGCAACTCTTCTGGATATTGAAAAATAATACAACTTTAAGATTTTGGTGACGCACCAAGGACAATCATACCGTACATATCTTGAAAAATAATTTTTTTGAATAATATCAAAGGCACCTTAGATAAAAAGAACAAAATCAAATAACGACTTAGGAGTAATTCTGGATAGGCCAAAAAGCACTTATATAGAGAATCACTTTTTCATATAATCACTTTAAGTGATTTTATGGAGAAGCACATGGGAGCTGCTTCTTTCTAGAATTACTTAAAATCACTTAAAATGATTATATGGAGAAGCACGTGGGAGATGCTTCTTCCCATAAGTGATTCTAGCATATTCAGAATCACTTCCAAACGAGCCCTAACTCATTAAGCAAAAGCATTAATGAGCTGTTTGTTACATCGTGAATAAACTCCTTCAAATGTTAGCAAAGTAATTAAAGTTTTGTAATTACATAATTAAGTATACAATGAATCAAAGATTATTTTAATCTGTTAATCATTCGGATTGATGGCCTCAAATACGTAAACAACATAGGAGGGCAAGTGTCAATTAAACTCCAAGCCATTTCCAGCTTCATAGAACTTAGACCCATAATGTACCTATGACAAATATAACCTTCTATCATTATCAGTTAAACCCAGCTGACATTTGGCTTAATCCGTCATGCTTATGAACCGTGACCTAATCCCCCAAGGACGCGTGTCGGCCTAAAAGGCGGCCAATTGGCAGACCTAATTTTATCTGATGACGTGGAATATATACGACAAATATTTCTGATTTATTTAGGTATAACTTTTTGGTCTTGCTTGGGTGTGCTAATTAAACACTTACGTGGCCGCCAGTCTCTTTCGGGCTTCACCAATATTTCGGTAACAGGTGGCGGCCCATTTTCATGGAGTCGTTGACTAATTGGCACGTTAAAAAGGTGAACAATGAAGCGGTTTTGGCTCGCCACGGTGTTATAAAATGTAGAGCGAGGCCCAGGCCTAACAGGGTTTTGTGCAGCTTATATGGAACCAAGCGTGTGTACGGTTCACCAACCTTTACGACTTGGAAACAAACAAACAATTTGTGCACTATTGAACATGTGACACATTAGTTTTTCATTTTTATTCGACAATTTATTCGTTCGCGAAACTTAAAACTCATAACCTCTTCCGATAAAAATGAAATCAAGTTCTACTAAATTAAATGGTTTGCATGAGACGAGTAATTTGGGAACAAAGCTTATAAGAGTTAACGGTACCTAAAATATAATTTGATCTCAACTATTACAATAACAAGTTTTTGCATTGCTGATCAACCGGCATGGAATGATTGAATGATTAACGAGACACAAAATTAGTTATCCGTAAGGACGGTTAACCATAATATAAAAACTATGAAATGATCAAATAAAACAGCTAGCAGGGGCCTTTTAATTTGGATGATGTGATTGTCAATCAATAAATAGTAAATAGTGTGTAAGTAAGTACTCAAGGGAGATAATGGCAGTAGGGTCCGTTCTTAATGGCCACCTCTAAAGCAAATTACTGGAATTCTTGATGATCATTCAATTTATACTTTTCTTTGGGTAAGGATTTCTCTGTTGTTTTCACTATATATTTCTTGTTTGCCACTATATGCATATAAATATTATAATATAGTAATTAAAATTGAAAACAAAACCTTTCGTGTTACTTCTTCGAATTCATTCACGTATTAGTCTTGAAAATTTTATTAAATTTCATAAATTGATGGAAAAGATAGTATTATTACTTGTTAAAAATAGTAAGGTATAAATTAAACTAGTTTGGTAATCGTAGTGCGATATTAAAAACGATGCACTTAAACTGCAATTCCAACTGCCGTCCAAATTGCCAAACTTTTACCCTTTCGTCTTCAAACCGCCATTACTGTTAGGCGAATTTAATCCATGAAAACCGATTTGCATGCGTGCAATGCATGTGAAGAGAACTGAGGAGAGACCCAACATTCGTGAACACAGCAAAAACGATGTCGTGTCAACTCAAAGAAAACGAAACGTAAATTCTTGACCAACTGAAAGGTCAAATCTTCAACGCAGCAGAGAAGTCAAAACAACCGAGTCTGAAAATACGCTTCCATCATATATCCGCATGTAACAATAATCCACACGTATCCTCCAAAAAAAACCCGTTTCGTCTTTTTCTCCAAAAATACGTGTGGATATTAAATTAATCTCTAGAAGGAAACAAATTCAACACCCAAAAACCTTCGTCTCACAACAACAATCAGTTGTTTCGTTATAATTACCGGCACACCCGGTTTCCCGGTTCAAAACAACCACGTCTCATCCCAACACGTGGCACCAACCCACACCCACCACTCTTTCATCCCCTCCTATTTATATATACTCCCTCACTCCTCTCAAACTTTCCAAATCTCTAAAACAAAAATTTCCTAAATTTTCTCTCACTTTCCATCAAAATCCTCTCAATTTTTTCTTCATCAATATATTTTTTTTTCTCTTCACATTTCCCTTGCCCATCTCCTCTCATCATTCGTAAATGAGAAACGAAAGAGGAGGTACAATGGTAGCAGAACGAAATGCTCTCCACCACAGACCGAGATTCGGAGCCTTCTTGCATTCCTCAGATCCCTCCCTGCCGTCTCCGGCAAACGCCTCGAACCAACAAGGTTCCAACGGCGACATCAACAACAACAACGATTACTCAACACGTCGTAGCAGTGCCTCAGCAACCAGCCCTGTGTACGACGCCAGTACACATGGCAGCAGCGCCGAGGCATCTCCCTATGCCATGTCCCCGTGGAACCAGGCGTCCGCGTCGCCGTACAACAAGTCCCCGTGGATAACCCCGTCGCCCTTGAATCCGCTCGAGGAGAACTTCCCTGTGAACGGACTCATCGGGTCCTTAGTTCGGGAAGAAGGCCACATATACTCCCTGGCTGTCAATGGAGACTTGCTCTACACCGGTTCGGATAGCAAGAACATCCGGGTCTGGAAGAACTTGAAGGAATTCACAGGTTTCAAATCCAAGAGCGGGTTGATCAAAGCGATTGTGATATCGGGTGAGAAGATATTTACGGGTCATCAGGATGGCAAGATCCGAGTCTGGAAAGTGTCCACTAAAAACCCGAATAATCACAGACGGGTTGGCAGCTTGCCGACTTTGAAAGATTTTATTCGGAGCTCGATGAACCCGAAGAACTACGTGGAGGTCCGGCGGCATAGAAATGTCGTCCGGATCAGACACTTCGACGCGGTATCGTGCATGAGCATGAACGAAGATCAAGGCCTTCTTTATACTGGTTCGTGGGACAAGACTTTCAAGGTCTGGAGAATTGCGGATTCCAAGTGCTTGGAATCAGTGGCGGCTCACGACGACGCTGTCAATAGCATCGTTGTGGGTTTCGAGTCATTGGTGTTCACCGGGTCCGCGGATGGGACCGTAAAGGTTTGGAGGAGGGAGTTGCAAGGGAAAGGAACGACGCACGTGTTGGTTCAGACGTTGCTGAAGCAGGAGAACGCCGTGACCGCATTGGCCGTGAACCAGGAAGCGGCCGTCGTCTACTGTGGGTCGTCGGATGGGTTGGTGAATTATTGGGACTGGGAGAAGCACTTGTCCCACGGTGGGGTTCTGCGCGGCCATAAACTGGCCGTGCTGTGCTTGTCCACGGCCGGGAACTTGGTGTTCACTGGATCGGCGGACAAGAACATCTGCGTGTGGAGAAGGGAGGAAGGCGGGGCACACTCGTGTCTGTCTGTCTTGACGGGTCACACTGGACCTGTCAAGTGCTTGACAGTGGTGGAAGATTACGGGACGGAGCATAAGGCGGATCAGCGGTGGGTGGTGTATAGCGGGAGCTTGGATCGGTCGGTGAAGGTTTGGCGCGTTTCGGAGGACGCGCCGAACTTGAGTCAGATTATCAACAACAAGACCGCCCTCGTCACTATTAACAAATTGGGAAAGCCTTGAAAACAAAAAGTTCGTAGAGAGTTTACTTAAAGCCGACGCTCCTTGAATGAGATCGTGTAGTACACTCGCCGTCTGTTCTCTGGGGGCCCCTACAGTAAGGTGCCAAAAATGTTCAGACGAAGCTGGCGGGCACCGCCCAAGCCAGACCAGGTGATGAGTGGTCCGTGGAGGACCACTTAGTTTTGCTTTCAAGAGAAGCCTTGGCATGAAGCGCTTGTAAATAACTTGCCGATTACTATGAATATGACAATATGAGATGCATGCCAAAAAAGAAGTACAAGACAAGATCCCTAAAAGCCTATATGTATAGAGTCCTGCATGACCTAATTCAATATTATGAAGCAAATACAAATGGACCGACCATATTTTGCCAGAAGAACATTAGTTTTCCTGCTTAATTATGTATAATTTGGTCGCATATGTCACATAGCCTAATATGTGTTCTTTTCTTTGGTTTTTTATTTTTTATTTTTAGCATATTGCAAACCCAATTAGCCTTTTGCTTGTTTCTTGTTGTGTGAGGTTTTATCAAAGTTATGGACAATTAAATAAAAGCAAATTGAGCCCATGATTATTTGTTCTCTTATTGTATTTTTTCTAGAACATTTCTTATTGGAAGAGGTGATAATACACGAATGTTAGGACACAAACCCATAACCTTTCATAAGGGAGCAATTGCTCGAAATCACTATACTAATGAGTTATTTGCTCGCTTATTGTAATTTTGTTCTTTTTCTTTCCTTGGTACCTAGAATAAATGAAACACAGCCAATGCAAGCAAGCTGTACGAAGAGTGAGAATATATAGATATACAAGCAATGCAGAAAAGGGAAAGTTGGAAATATATGGTCTATTTCTTTGTATTGTATGGTCCAATATTTGAAACTGGTGAATAGTATCCAGCACCATTTCACACTAGTCCTGAAGTTTCTTGAAGAGGAAGCAAAGCCCATTTCTACATTTATATTTGTAATTAGAATCTCTTCACTTGGAAGTCTTGAACATGCATATGCGACCGAAAGTTAACCCAGAAACCGCCTATAGTCCCCACCCGGTTGTTGCTATAAAGTCTAAAATATCATTCTCAAAAGTTGGAAAACAGCTCAACACAGGAAAAATGGTTATATACATAAATATTGCGAACCCAACCCCAGTGAACCCAAAATCTGTATGAACTCGAACTCGAAATTGAATTTGTATCCGAATTCGAATTCCCTAGAGATCCCTAAAGACCTAAATTCAAAACGACAGATGACGGAAGATTAGAAAACCATATATGAGGAAAAGGATTAGCATGTACCTACAATGGTTTGCAATCTGGCTACAATTTAGTTTCGCATTAATGAGAATAAGAGATGTTCACTTCTAATTAGGAGGGCCTTAAATTTTTATAAAATAAAAATAAAAAAAATACCATGCCTTAGGAGGAGGCTGAATGAATGGGCTTCAAGGCTTTTCTGAATGTAGAACAACCATGGATTAGGAGAGAAAAACTGGTGTTGGGCTTACAAGTTGATGGGTTGGACTTTTAGGCTATTCTAAAGGCACCCAAACATTTGATCAATACACAAAAATTCTACAGGCACCTAAACCCTAATACACAAAATTACCAATAACAGTCCAACTTTGTCTAGAAGAGACCCCCAATGGTCGGAACATCGGGGACGTTGTTTTCTCTAAACAAAGAAACGGTTCTAATGCAAAATTAGAAAGTTTTAATTTATTTTTTTTTACCGTTGGTTTTTGTTTTTTTGTTTTTGTTTCGATTCCCTCTTTTCTTGTATTTTTTATTTTTATAGTGCAAGTGATTGGGGAGGGAGTTTACACTACTTGTAAGTTAAATAATTAAAGGGTAAAATTGGAAAATTTATGCGTCCAAAGAAAACTCTTTGTTGTAAAAATAGAATTTTACATAATAATTCTTCATATGACTAAATCAACCACTAGTTATCTTGAATAATATTTATTTATATTTTATAGAGTTATATATGTTATTATTATTACAATATAATATATGTATCTCATGTATTGGTAAGTATGAGACTAATTAATCCTCCATTTTTACATGGGTTTAGTAGTCCTCTCTTAAGGATGTGTTTTTGGTGAGCCCGGTATTAGCAATTTCATCTAAAACTAGGATTAGATAAAACAAATATGGTACTAAATTTAGTCCAAGCCAGGTCAAGCCAAACCTCTGTAACAAACGACCCCTAAATACACAAAATTACTAATAACAATATGAAATCTCCTAAGGAGGTGTTCTTGGTGCCCTCAACCGTATGAGTCACCGAACAATGCAAATGAATGCAATAAAATGATTAAAGTGCTTGATAAATCACAAAGTAAACATGGAACACTTGATGAGTTATTTCAAATACACGCACATTAGCTTTTTTTTGGAATTCTATATGCTCAAAACAAATATATCAAAAGTGTAAATAAACAAAGTAGCACATCATGTTTTTATACAGACCTATTCTCCTCGTTGCAAGAGGAGTGCCCAAAGCCAAAAGATCATTGGCTAATCAAATTTGATTCTCTATTCAATTCGTCAGCTCATGCAATCTTTAGGATAATTTCTAATCAAAAGAATTGTTATTCAAGAAAATAATATTAATAAAAAAAACCAATTAGGTTTAATAAAAAGTGCTCTCCAAGTCAAAGATGATGAAAATATAATATTTTAACTTAAATCAAAATAGGGTTCAACTATGAAAAAATTTCAAGAGATAAAATCTAATCCTATTAAAAATAAGACTAATATAAAAGCACTTGAGTGAAAATAACTCCAACTAGGACTATAAGGAATGCATGATTATGTCATGATTTACCTGAAATTAGTTTCCTCATATCGATCAAGTCTTTCTTCGAAAATCCAGATTGAATGTGTTGCGCCAAAACTTCTAGTAAAAAATATTCACACCCTAATTCCCGACCTATGTTAGAGTCTAGAAAATACCAATACAATTTTCCTAATAACATAGTCTAACTTTGTCTGAAAGAGACCCCCCATGGTTGGAGCATGGGGGACGTTGTTTTCTCTAAACAAAGAAACGGTTCTAATAAGTTCTTTGATTTTTAACCATGCAAAATTAGAAAGTTTTAAATTGCTTTTGACCGTCGGTTGGTATTTTTTTGTTGTTGAAAAGACCAAACTTTTAGATGCATAATGCATTTAGAATCCCCCCTATTTACCTTCCCACCAGTTGAAAGTTTTCCAACTTGTTCCTTTCTATTCTTTCCTAATTTAAATAAGAAAAATCATACCTACAAACAGAAGTTCTTTTTGTTTCGATTCTCTCTTTTCAAACGCCGCTTGTATTTTTTATTTTTATAGTACAAGCGATTGGGGTGGTTGTTCACACCGCTTATATAAAACCGTTAAAATAATTGAAGGGTAAAATTGGAAAATTCATGCGTCCAAAAAAAACTCTTTGTTTTAAAAATAGAATTTACCTTCTTCATAGGACTGATTGTTACATAATAATTCTTCATATGACTAAATCAACCACGAGTTATATTGAATAATATTCATTTATATTTTATAGAGTTAGACGAATTGATCAAACGAAAATGCAGAGACAAAAAAATGTTAAATTAAAGTCGTTGAGAAAATCCGACGTGATGATTAGTTGACCCAGAAAATTGCAGCCAGCCCGGAGCTCATTGCGGCAAGAGTCAAAAAGACTACCAAAAGTCGACATGTGACTGTACGGAACCATGTTTTACTCACAGGGACGACGCAAACGACGTCGTTCGGTACTGAAACAAGAGAGGTAGCAGATTTACTTCCTATAGATAGCTACAGAGAATCATAAGCCCTTCAACCGAAGACTCAGTCGCATGGGTTTTGAGTGTGGTGATTTGCTTCTCTTGTTGTGAGAAATTCGTCAGCAGCTTCCTCTCATCATCGCGTGGAGAAAATGGGAAGTCAACGTATTGGTCTTCGCCCGAGTCCGCGTCTCCACACCCGTGACTTTCACCAAAGAGTACCCGTATTGTTTATGTTTTGTTTGTTTGTTTGGGGCAAGGTGGAGGAGGTTGGGGTGTTTCAGCTCAAAATTCCAGAGCTTTTCCTTGATGGGTTTGTGAAAATTTTCAATTTTTCTTATGGGTTTTGTTGAATCATCGTTTTGCTGAATGGGTTTGCAAGGTCAATGCTTAATCTTCATGGGTTTTTGATATCAACGGTTATGGTATTGAAATTGCCTGCTTTCTGCTGAATTTTTCCTCAACTCTGATATGGCTGCTATTATGAGGAAACTGAGTCATGCTATAGCTTCAAGTGCTGTTCCCGCTGTTGATGGTGATCGTGATGACCATGAAGATTTTAGCACAGAATTGGAATACTCATTTGCAATAGAGTACCGTGGTCCTCCTTTGGCTTATGATATCCCAAATGCAGTTCCTGTTGATCTTGACCAAATCCCCACTGCGGCTCCAGTTTCTTCAGCCTCTCTCTTGCACAATTTATCACTCCCAGTGATTCAACCGATTGCAAAATCCAACCCTTCTAACAAGATACCCAGAGAAGAGGCAAAACTTGAAAGTAAAGCAAAGCCAGAAAAGGCAATTTCTTCTTCCAATTCAGTAGCCCCTGTTGCACTGGAATATAGGAATGGAGAAAAGGGTGTCTCTACTTTATCAGATAAACTTGGAAGCTCTGGGAAGTTGGGTTTCTCTTGCAAGCTCTCTGGAAGCTTGGAGTATGTGCTGGAATTGCCTGATGATGGTCAAGAAGCTCAAGGCTTTCAAAGTTATATGAGCCCTGGTAATTGGGGATCGTCAGAGTCTGGTTCAAGCTCGCGGAGTCTTTCCTCTGAGGTTTTCTCTGGTAGAGAGGAAGCTGGTGGGGATGAAACGCCTCGCCATGTTAAAAGGCCATCAACTGTGACTTTTCGCGATCCTGATTCGAATGACATAGTTCAGGTAGAAGAATTTGAACTTTCTGATGGCGATGAAAGTGTGCAGGTGAGGCCAAGGGTTGAGAGGAATGGGAATAAAGGCTCGTGCTTTCGATGTGGGAAGGGAAACAGACTCACTGACAAGGAGGTTTGCATTGTTTGTGGTGCAAAGTATTGTTTTAATTGTGTGCTGAGAGCAATGGGGTCAATGCCAGAAGGAAGGAAGTGTGTTACTTGCATTGGTGTTAGGATTGATGAGTCAAGGCGAAAGAAGCTGGGAAAGTGTTCTAGGATGCTCAAGCGGCTTCTCACTAAATTGGAAGTTGAACTGATAATGGAAGCCGAGATATCATGCCAACCAAATCAACTTCCAGGAAAACTTATTTTTGTGAACGACGAACCTCTTTCACAAGAAGAGCTTGTTCGATTGCAAGGTTGCAGAAACCCACCAAAAAAGCTAAAACCAGGATGCTATTGGTATGATAACGTATCTGGGTTTTGGGGAAAGGTAAAAATTGAACTCAGCTTGGAATTTTTATTTGTTTGAGCTTGTTCATATTAGACCTCTATATTGTTGTGCAACTTGCACTGCACTGAGATAATTGTCCTGCTTTAATTGAACAGGAAGGGCATAAGCCTTGCCAAATTATTAGCCCCCAGCTAAATGTTGGAGGACACTTAAAGCAAGATGCTAGTAAAGGGGATACAAACATATTGATAAACGGTCGGGAGATTACTAAATTAGAGGCCTTCATACTGCAGGTTTTTGTACTAGACTTGTTCAAGTTCATTAGTATTATAAACTTTTGAAAAACACATTGTATTGATGCCATCTGTTGAACGTATGCAGTTGGCAGGAGTCCCATGTGAAGGAAAGCTTCATTACTGGGTGAATGCAGATGGGTCCTATCAGGAAGAGGGAATGAATAAAGTAAAAGGAAAAATATGGGACAAGGTATGCATGCATGTGTATATGCAATTACTTGCGTGTCTTTCCAATCAATCTTATGCATCAAGCATCCCTTAACTGTCAAGTTACTTCTTTACAGACTAGTATAAAGCTGGTTTGTAATGTCTTGTCGTTGCCAATTCCTTCTGATTGTGCAAATGTTTCTGCGGATGAAGTGAACACCCAGAACTCCAATGAAGAGAAAATGCCTAGCAAACTTGTTCTAGTTGGGTATCATAAATCTGGCACAAGCACTATATTTAAACAGGTAAGATGTTGGTGGAGGGAATTACACGATTACACATCTCTTAGTATAGTAAAGTTTGTAACCTAATTGGTGCATTTCTATTACATAGCTTCAGGGTCTTACAAAATTATTTGTTGTGGAAAACATTAGGTGATAATCAACATCAAAACTTGACAGCCAAATCAGTATTGGCATGACTTAAAGTTTTCAAGAAACTTGTTGCTGATTGATTTTCAGTATATGTATGCCTGTAAAAAGTTGAAGGTGCATACAGAAACGTACAAACACATGCCTTTATGTGGATTTTCTTAATTCATTACTATACATGTGTTTTTCTTAGTGCACCGTATCAGCAGCAGTGCGTTCTATTTAGAATTTTTATAACTATCAAGTGAAAATATGGACATGGATAACTAAACATGACTTCATTTTCCTTATGCTGGAGCAATCTTATCATGAAAGCCTATATCAAGAAACTCATTGTTTTCTTTTTCTTTTCCTCATTTGTAATAGGATCCAATGTTCTATATTTGTGTACTTTTATATTGTGTTCAATAAACTATTGGAAGGACAATATGTTACTAACTTAAACATTTCTAAGTAAGTGGTTGTGTATTTGTTCAATGTAAAACAGTGCTACTAGGAATGTTACTTTTAGAAACACTTCATTCGCTGCCTGGATTTTTGGTGACACTAAGTACTTGCGTATTTTAGGCCAAGCTTCTGTATGATGATCCTTTCTCTGAAGATGAGCTGCAAAATATTAAGTTCATGATCCAAAGTAGATTGTACAGTTATCTTGGTATACTGCTTGAGGGGCGTGAATGGTTTGAAGAAGAATGTTTGCTTGAGAAGAGCAAAGGAAAAGGACAGCTTCTAGATGAACCTGGCCCTTCAGGTACAATAAGAACTGATACCTTGTTTTATTCACTACATTATGTTTACATAATCTGGTCGTTTTTTACATCAATATGTAACAATTGTGTACGGGTAGCAATTCATTCACTACAGTCAGTTGTCCTGTTCATTTCTAACTTTAGATAAATTAGTTTTTTCAATTAAAATAGATGCGATCTTAGATTTTATTTTTGTTCAGATAGGAAACATACGTTTGTATTAAACATAAAAAGGAAGATGAGTCACCCTTTGCAAGATCTTAGAGTATGTAGAAATTTACCAAGCATGTGGAAAAAAGGCTAGCATCGATTTTTTCTGCCTCACAAACTATGTAAATAATCTACCGTGGGACACATTTATACAATTCTTATCTTCTGTATGATGTTCCCAGGTTTATGTCTTCATACTTTTTCATCTCAGCTGTGTGATTCTTTATTTGATTCGTGATTTGTCCATCCAATTTATTTCTGACCAGTGAGCGTCTAAACCTTCCACCCATGGTTTCTCAGTTATCTATCTAATAGTGCTTTAATAAAAAGCGTTATCTCCTATAAATTAGTTATAAAGGAAAAACATATTTGTTTTCACTGATATTAATTGGGCAATTGGACTTTATTTGAAGGACTACATGGGTTGCGTTAAAGCTTTCAGTTAGAATTTCATTATGATATCTTTGTATCACAGCTTGCTCCTTTTGATTACTTTTGGTGCTTCATGTGGGTTACTGATCTTTCGATGTCCTGTCAAGTCAATGTATCTTTCTTTTAGTTGATTATCACCTTACCACTTGGCTTACAGATAACATATGAAACAGCAAGTATGATGCTTGCCTTTTGTATAAATTATTGCTATCAGTATTTTCATTATGGAGTCATGTCTGAAGTTTGTTACTTAACGACAGGGGATGCAAGCCAGCTTAACAATAAAACAAAATATTCCATTGGCCCAAGACTGAAAGCTTTTGCAGATTGGCTCATCAAAGTTATGGTATCCGGTAATTTAGAAGCCATATTTCCAGCAGCTACTCGTGAATATGCACCATTTGTTGAGGAGTTGTGGAAGGATCCTGCTATTCAGGCCACATACGACCGGAGGAATGAAATAGAAATGCTACCCAGACCAGCCACTTATTTTCTTAATCGGGTGAGATAACACCCTGTGGTCCCTGTCCTCTAGTTTTAGCCAATTCACTCTCACAGTGCTTGTGCTCGGATTTTTTGTTTGTTTAAGTTTAATCTCTCTGACCTTTAAGTATTTGAGTTTTCAATTATTTGATGCGCCAGATGCTTAGAATGTTTGTTTGATCTTGTGGATAAATTTAGATACGAATGTGGAATGTGGATAATACGGGATAGTATACCCTTGTTAATCAATTTATATACCTTTCTTTGCAGGCTGTTGAGATTTCAAGGCCAGATTATGAGCTCTCAGACATCGACATCTTGTATGCTGAAGGAATCACTTCATCCAACAGCCTTACTAGCATGGAATTTTCATTTCCCTTGTCACCAGTAAATAGCAATCTGGACCCTGCCTATCAGCATGACCCTTCTTTAAGGTTAGGGTTCCTGATTCATGCCTTAATTAAATGATGTTTGAGCAATACATGCCTTAATTATCCTTCATTGAGCGTGATTTTGGCCAAATCTATTGCTTAATGTTGTTGCTGATTAAATTTATTTTTGACGTGCATTGCCCAATGGATAGAAATTGGTATGCAGTTGTAGATCATTTATAACTGGGACTAGTCATCAACAAAAGTATTCTTTGAAAATGAAACTTATAAAATCCTTGCATCATAAGTAGTGAAATTGGATTATATAATTTGCCAATGAAGGGAAACAGTGGCAAGGAAAATATCTGTTCGATGCCAATTGATCAATAAGTTACTTGAAAGAACAAGAAATTTCTAAGATATGGTATTGAATTCAAAATTTCAAAGTTTTAAATGGTCCTTTTTTTCCAGTCTATTAATTATTGAAAGAATGACGAGTATTCTGTTTATCTAAAAAAACACTGAAACATTCTTATTTGATGTGTTGACAAACAGGGTATCAAAGTGTCTTTTAACATGCGTTGGCATGCTTTTCTTTTCAGATACCAACTCATTAGAGTGCATCATAGCAGCCTTGGAGGAAACTGCAAGTTGGTGGAGATGTTTGAAGATGTTGATGTGGTCCTATTTTGTGTTGCATTGACAGACTACGATGAGTTTTCTGTAGATTCTAATGGCGTTTCAATGAACAAGATGATGGCAAGTAAGCAGCTCTTTGAAAATATTGTTACTCATCCGGCCCTTGACCACAAAGACTTCCTCCTGATACTCAACAAGTTTGATCTGCTCGGAAGAAAAGATCGATGAAGTCCCTCTCAGTCGAATGTGAATGGTTTCACGACTTCAATCCCGTGACCAGCCAAAATCCCAACAGCAGCAATAATAACAGTAATAACCCCACATTGGCTCACCGAGCCTTTCAGTATGTTGCAATGAAGTTCAAAAGAATCTTTCGTTCTTTAACAGATAGAAAGTTGTTTGTTTCACTGGTTACGGCATTAGAGCCTGACACCGTAGACGAAGCTCTCAGATATGCTCGTGAGATTCAAAAGTGGGACAAAGAGGTACCCAGATTAGTTAATGAGTTATCATCTGCTAGTATTGATGCAAGTTCTTCTGCGTAAATGTGAGTAAATGTGGCTTGTAAGGCCTGCATCCATTACCTTTGTTCAAATTGTTTATATACATGCACTCCGGAACACAGATATATAAGAAGAAAATAGAGTTCAGATTTTTTTCTATTTTTTTGTTGCTATTACTTCTCATAACTTATGCAGAAGTTGACACGGCGGATTAGCAAATGAATAAGAATAATATCTTTCCAATAGGCTGTCTGAAATTTTATTTGTTTGAAAAAGCAAAAGTCTGCCTGCACAACTACAAATATTGAAGAAAACCAAATGCCCAAATGGGTTGATAAGTTGTCTTTAGTTTCCCCCAAGTGCTCACCATGAAGTTCATGTAATAAAACAACATATGTTATTGCCTAAAATTACATAATACAGTATGTGCATGGTTGTGGTAACTGAAAGAATATGGAGCAGGATAGAAAAGCAAATACTCTTCCATAGAAAAATTATACTAACAAGACTCAGCTCAATCTACAATAAAGAAACAACCCACAAACAAAAACCATCGTATCTTGAGAAAAAAAGAAACATTTCAACTTCCTCATCGAAAATGGATTATTGAAGCAGCTGCAGCATGCATGCCTTCTGCTCCCACATCTTCTTGAACACATCAAACATAGTTAATTACGAGCAACGAATTTGGAATATAACTATTTAACAGAAACAACTTAAGAGGTCCTCACCGGTTAGTTGGGAAGTATGTACGTATTTGTCTGGAAAATACTTTGCCTCATTATCCTGTAGAGGAACTCATATACTTTCATACCAATCACAGTTTGATATGTGTGCATAAATTTTTCTTTTTGACAAATTATTTTTCCATATGTGTCAATTTGTGATTCTCCTTATGGAGGAGGAAAAACAATGACCTATTTGTCCAGTACAGGGAAAAACTAATCAGAACGTATACTGCCTTCATCCCGAGGGATTCGGTGGACCCCGGCACTTTTGAAGGCCAGCGAACTTTCACAAGTAAAACTGACTCGACACATGCAAGGCAGCAACTCATCATCAATCCAATGTCTACGCCACGTCTCTATCCTTGAAAGGTCTGGAATATAGTAGAGCCACACATGAGCTGCCTCTATCTCTAATGAACCATAAAAAGTTGTTTTAGCTTTACCTATGCATTTTTCATTGATGCAAATTTCGGCTTCAAAAAAGATGGACTCATCATAAGATTTATTTTGCGTGTTCTGATGAAAAGTAGCCCAGAGAGCCAATCCATTGTTCTCCAACATTTCAGGGATTTCAACACAAACTTCACATTTACCACTTGGCTCCGACAAATCCGTACAACTGCTGAACCACCTTGGAACTTCACTTCCTGGAAATATAACACCAAATTTAGATTGCTGAGAAGAGAGACAGAGAGAGAAGAGAGCCACCTGATCATTCACTAAAGTGTATTTCTTCTCTACCATGTGAGCCAGATTGTCACAGAGTCTCCGGCAATTTGATAAGTTGAGGCTCTTAATCATTTTCGATTCTTTACCTTCCAAAATGTTCGACAGTTTTGAAAATCTTTCCAGTGATATGCAACCACTCGCCCGTACATGTTTCACTTTTGGTGGAAGTTCTGGAATTTCTTCAAGCCTCTTACAACCAGCCAGGGAAAGATGCTTCAACTTGACAAATTTGCTAATGCATTCGGGAAGACTAACAAAGTTGCCTCCTGAAATGTCTATACTTTCCAATGTGGACAGACAACCAGGAGCACGAAGGAAATCACCTTCCAACGATATGCAGCCACCTAACTCTACATATCCTAATTTTTGTGGAAGTTCTGGAATTTCTAGAAGCCTCTCGCAACCATGTAGGGAAAGTTGCCACAAGTTGACAAATTTGCTAATGCATTCGGGAAGACTAGCAAAATTGCCTCCTGAAAGGTTTAGGGTTTCTAATGTGGATAGACAATCAAGATTACCTAGAAAAGCACTTTCTGATAAATTACATCCTCCCATATTGAGTATACATAGCTCGGGAAGAGCTAAATTGCCTTCAGACTCATTTTCAGGCATCACCTTATTTGGAAATGTAACAAGTTTTGGACAATCCCATAAATCAAAATGCTGCAGATGCTGCAACTCATAAATGCTGCTCGGTAGATGGCTAAGGTTTGCACATTGATATAACTCTAAGTCTTGAAGATTAACGAGATATCTAATTGATGAAGGGATTGTATCAGTATCAATATGAAGGGACGGAGCTATAATTTATAATTTGGGGGGAGCCAAAACTTCAAGCGCTAATGGAATTTGTAACAATATTTCAAAGAGCTGCTTACTTTCCATCGCCTTGCTTATTGAAACTCCGTTAGAATCTACAAAAAATTCATCGTAATCAAACGGAATAGTGAGCGTATATATATAGTGGAATGTCAAATAAGTTTGGGGTAGTTTCAATTGGGGTTGCAACCAAATATATATTACAAGATCAAACAGGCCGTCACCATATATTATATTACTAGATATAGTAACTTTTTAAATGATGCCAAGGGTTAAAATAAGTTCGAGGGTTTAATCAAACTTGTTGTTTCGTGGTAAGTAACATATATAACACTATATGATATGAGAATCAAAGAGACACTTACATATTAGGGCAACATCATGTATAATTACCTCCTACTTCTAGACCATACTTTTCCACCTATAAGAGGCAACCTTACCACTTACTATTTCCCTCCTCATCTTCTCTCCTCCACCTGATCTAATACTACTGCTGCTTGTACTGCCAGTGCCACTCTTCAATGTGTCCGCAGGAAAACTGTTTTTTTGCTTTTTGTTCACTACGGTGTCCTCATTGGCTTTTCCCTTCTTACCTGCTTTCAAATTATCCGCAGGGCGGGTGTTCTGTTTCTTTTGTACTGGAAGCACAACTTTTTTCAGTAGCGGTGGTACTGATATTTACCACCGAGCAAGCACGCTTCTTTCGCTACATGTGGTTTGAACTCAAGCTCTGTTTTTGTCTAGTGGTTACTGGGGTCGGCCACCATGGGATCACAAATGGGAAGACAGCTCTCCTATGGTGATTCTGAATCGTACCATAACAACGCGGAGTGCTCAAATAACACGTTATCCTTCCTCCACCATTAATGTTGAACATGACAACGTGTCCAATAAAATCTACATACAAGATATCATCATCATTTGGGTCGAAAGCAAGCAACATTATCTCGTCGCGCCAGCAGCCCTGATCTCTCCATTTCATGATCACTGGATTTTGTGAAAACATCCCGTTCAGGGAAATTCTGCGTACTAAATGCCAATTGCTATCGTTATCGACCTGATCATCTTTCAACTCCCAAACACTCAGCTGATCCATGACTCCCTCTTCATTATTTCCGCTGAACTGGCACATTCGCAGACGCTCTCCTCCTCCTCTAACTCTACACACACTTAGGAGATCAAATGTTGCAGTGACAGGGACCTGATCATCTTCAGGATTATCAATGAAACGACAATTATATTTTTTATCAACATTTTTGTTTGAGTAGGGATCCAAACCAATAAGAGAGCCAGCACTACTGCTCATCCAGTACAACATTCCATTGTAAGCAACGCCTTCATGTCTTACAGCCAGATAGAAGCTTCTTGGGCATAACACAATTGTTTCTGTCCATTTACCAGTCTCAGAAGAGAAGATCTCTGCTTTGAATTGGAAGGAACCCCCTGGAGATTCAGGAATTATACGTACAACCCTGTACCTATACTCAGTATTAGGCTGGAATGATGCTTTACTAGTACTACTTTCTTCTTTTCTTTGGTCAGTATCTTCCTTGCATTCCTTATAGTAGGGATCACAGATGAATCCAACACCTACTTCCTCGTGGCATTGAGGAGGAGAAGGAAGAGCTTCCCACTGCTTGGTGTATGCATTGCAAAGGTAGTAATCGCGTTGAAAACGCATGGTTGCACAACATAAAACTAAGTCGTTATATGTTCCTACCACCATTGGTTCACCCTCTTCTGTCTTGACAGGCCCTTGAAAACAAGGGAGGCATCTCAAAGAGAACTTGAGTTTTTCGGGCTCTGGAGTCTGCTTGGACATGGAAAAGAACTTGCTTGTGCATTTTGGATTTGTGAAGAATTCTCTTCTGTGCTCTGGATTTGTGAAGATTAGTCTAGGACGTGGAATGGGCTCTTGGTTATCATTTTGTTGACGTAGAAATCGGCCAACAAAATAAGGATTATAAACGAGACTATACCAACGCTTCGACACACACGTGCATTGAACTGCATATTCACGGGGGAGTCGACAAAGGATTTCAACCAATACGAAATCGGGGAGATCATCAAGATTGAACATGGTTGTGGTGGGTTTTGATATAAGTTTCAATAGCGATGTTTTTTTTATAATCTTTGTAAGTGGGACTCGCAGAGTGGTCCAAGAGATTGAGATGTATTGTAGTGTTGAAGCTTCGTTTTCTGTTGGTAGAAGTAGTATCACCAGGTCTCGTGGTGAAATTAAGACGGACGGATTGATGGGCAGATCGATTGCAGAGAGATTTTGAGAGTTAGGACGTGCGTATGTCTTGAGCGTTTGCGTTTTGGAGATTTTGGGGTAAAGCTACAGAATCTTTATATAATGTACGTAATTACGAATTCCAATACAAGTGAAATAAGATATCCCAATACAAAAAGAAATAGGAAAGGAATACAAAAAGAAATTAAGACCGATTGAATTTTTATTTATACACACGGATATCATGGGGGCCTAAACCTAGGACCCCTTGGGAGCACACCAAAAGCTTATGCCAATCCAATGGCTAAACATAGAACACTCATAAAATTTAGCCTATTTATAGTTTTTAAAGGAATAGTGCTAGGCTTATATTTTTATTGTCTCCAATAGTGCATGGCTAAATCATAGCCCCCTCAATATTTATTAGTTTTTAGTATATTCTTTAAATATATTGAATAATTTAATTGTGCTACTATTTTAGACCATATTTAAAATTTATTCTAGAAGAGAAAAATATTTTCGGATAAGATTTTTTCCCTAACAATGAGGGGGGCAATATATATATATTTTTTTTAATGAAAAAGATGAAGGATAAATATGTAAAGGATGAAAAATTTGTGGAAATTTATGTAAAATGATGAAATTAATAAGGATAGTATGTAAAGGGATGAAAAGAATGTGGGAAATTATGTAGAAATGAGGTTGAAATTTTTTTTCAAAAAATAAAAACCAATTTTTAGGATTTTTTGAAAAAAAAAATTAATATATCTATATATATAAAGCAAAAGGCAGAGAATGGTGAAACATTCAAAATATCAGAAAATGCCATTGGTTAATGCAAACATTAAGAATTGAAATTATTAATTAAATGAGGATAATATGATAAATTCACACTTTTTCATATTAAAAAAAATTTAAATTTAAATTAAAATAAGATAATAGATCCTATTTTTATGGAACACAACTACCCATTATCTTTTTTAATTCTAAAATAAATTTAAATTTTTTATTAAAAAAAAAAGCCTCTCGGCGCAGCGCTGAAGCGTGTGCGAAAATGCTAGTATTTATAACGGCAAAGCAAAAGGCAAAGAATGGTGAAACATTCAAAATACCAGAAAATGCCCTTGGTTAATGCAAACATTAAGAATTGAAATTATTAATTAAATGAGGATAATATGATAAATTCACACTTTTTCATATTAAAAAAAATTAAAATTAAAATTAAAATTAGATCCTATTTTTATGGAACACAACTACCCATTATCTTTTTTAATTCTAAAATAAATTTAGATTTTTTTAAAAAATAATTATGTAAAATTTTGAAATAAAATAAGATTAAATTGAACTTCAATTATGAATAAGTTAATTTCTTTTACGAAATCTTTTTAAAAATTTATCCATGGTAAACCCTAATTATGTATCTTTATTAGGGGTAAAATCCCCAATTCTATACCTATATGTAAGGTACTCAACACCCAGAAAGAGTATTAATATATTAGAAGGGTGAAAATCCCCAATACCATACCTATATGTAAGGCACGCAGTATAGCACCAATGGATTTATTTTAGAGTAGAGTAATGGAGAAGAAGAAAGAGATAATGAAAGTATGAAGAAGAAAGAAGGGGACGAAGAAAAAAGCATAATAGAAGCCGTGCAATAGTCACTAACCTAAATTTAAGGGGGAAATATAACCTTAAATGGTCCTAAAAGTAAGCGATAATTATAATTTAATTTACTATTATTGAGATTTTGTTGTTGATAGAATACTATTATTGAGATTAGGGAACTTGATTTTGGATTTTGCGACTTGAATTTGTGTTTTGTTATATCAATGCTTGAATGCTTCCCCTCCATATGATTACCATGGATGTAGTACAGCAAGGCAGTGTAACTCTCGGAAAGGTGGTGCGAAGGAACTGCGAAAGTGGAGGAGCAATCCTAGGAGATGGTGGGGGAACGATGGTAGCTTGATCATTTGGGGCAAGCTATAGGCTTTTGATTAATTTAGTTTTATATTTTTAATTTTCTTCCTAAAACAAATAGACTAAATCATAATCCAAGTTGGAATTTGTTAATTAAATCTTTATGATATGGCACGTGCCACATCATTTGGGACTTAAATTTGGTGTCCCTAGCATTACTCAAATAAGATATAGCCCACCTAAGAATCAGACTACATTTGACCCTTTTGGCTTGCTGACTAGCTTTGGCCTAGTGACATTGCACATTTGTTGGAGATGGTATCTCCCTTGAATATCAAATTCAAATTTAACATTTTGCATTTAACATCTCCTTTGGAGATGCTCTTATTTTCTCTTCATCCACCACACGTCATTGAGTCATTGGAAAAAATGTTAAATTTGAATTTGATGGCTTATGTGGCAATTTGACACTTAAGAAAAAAATTTAACTCCATCCGAAAATGTCAAATATCATATTTTTAAAGCAAATGAGGCCCATGTGATACATAAAGTTTAAAAAGAGAATAAATGGAGTCCATGACTGAATATTAAAATAATATTTAACATTAAGCTTTTTAATATGTTATTTTTGACATATCTGTTTCAGCTTTCAAATCCACGGAGGATTTGACTACTCGGTTGGAGCAACTTTAACGTTTAATTTTTGCCATTTAATGTCCACGTGGCAATTTGAAGACAAGGAAAAAGAATTACCAGTTAAACATTTTCGCCATTTTAGAATCTGTCATATAGACACTACGGATAAAGGACCATGGAACTATGAGCCGTAACTGCGCATTAAAAAACAAAAACAAAAAGTTGTTTTCATTCTCATAGGAAATGTTTTTATAAAAATAACTCACATATTATTATTTCAAATTGTACTACCTTGTTTTTGTTTTCTGAAGATATTTTCTAATTAATCTACCAAACGTATTTTCATTTCTTGAAAATCCAAATTCGTTTTCTTATTTTCATTCTCTGAAAATATTCTAAGAAAACATTCTCTGAAAACATTACCGAACGGGCTCTAATTCAAAGGGATTATTTCATTTTGGCCAAAAGAAAATGTTAGGAATTGATGAATTTTTAATACGCAAACAAAAATGGTAATACCGTTTTGATTAATTTTGGATCTGTGAAGCATAATTGGAGGATTGGATATGATTCTTCCATAATCATTCTAGAGAGAAGGTCTCTCTAGAGGTCTCTCGGTTTAAAAAAATAAAAATTTCATGACCAAGTCGTGGTCACAAATTTGTAAGGAACAGTGACCAAATATAAGAATTAGGTGACTGTTGTTTGTTATGCATACTTTTTTTTCCACCTTTTAGTCACCAATTTTTAAGATAAGTAGTGACTCGTTCAATTTCACCAAATGACTAGTGTACCATTTAAAATATAAAGAACTGTTGGTGTGGGATATGATCGTTATCTCAAATTCATATTTGTATCATATTAATTGCCTAACTTGATCATGTATTGTACAATATCTTTTAAACTCTTTTAATTGACAAATTCAAACCTACTTAATTTATCAATTTTGGTGATTTAGTTTCAGCAACGTGATTAGAGTACATACACAAATAACTAAACTCACTACCGATGGGGCCGATGGGGTTAGACTAAAAAAAAACTCATTACCAATGAGGTGTCACCTGGATTAATGTCCCATGTCTTTAGTTTGTTATACTCATAAGTGATCCTGGGTTCAAACTTGTGTTGGGTACGGTTTGAATCTGGCTAGTTCTCATTCCAAATCGAAATTGAAATCAAGACTATTCATTCAGTCAAGTTTTGACGAAAAAATTATCTACTCCTGTTTGCTCATAAACTGGTTCAGTTTCCGATTTTGGACTGGAATCTTTTTCTTCTTTTTTTTTGAAATTTTTTATATATACAAAACTCAACTAAAATTTTATTTTTGGAGATTAAAAATTCACAAATGCCCAAAATTCCTGCTACCTTTCACATGATAATGTGAACTCAACTGAATAAGATCAACGAAAAAACCACACACATAAACAATAAAATAAAATAAGCCAAGGGCGTTTACCAATTCAGCAGCAGACGTGGTAGTTGGGGGTGTTGAACAGACCTGAAATCTTAAAGAAAGAAATTGAAAGATTTGGAGGAAAAAAATGTCAAAATTGATCAATGTGCAAATGGGAAAAAGGAAGAAAATGGAGTTCTTATCCTTTTCTCTTTTATATTTCTCTTACTTCTCCTAATTTGTGGTGCATGTTGCCATGGCAGATCTAGCAAAGAAAAAAGAAAAGAGAATATCTAATGTCCATCGCAGAAGGTCAAATGGGCAGGATAGAAATCATAACTGGGACTAGTGATCAACACTATGTACTTTAAGAATAATTACTGATATTGAGGAAGATATCTCTGTGATGCTAATTGAACAATAAGTTACTTGAAAGCACAGGATAGCAATTTCATTTCCAATATATAATCTTGACAAAGTTTTAAAAGGCGAGACTTAGGGGTGCCTTGAGACGCAAGTTGGGGCAAGGCGGTGATTAAGAATCGTTTATAGCTCTTTACCCATCCTATTTCTTTCTATGCTTACTGTAATTAGTTGTTAATCTTAGATACTGTTTACATTCCAACTGTTAGAATATGTTGAAATGTTAGCACAGATACCTTGTGCAAGAGACTCAATTTTCTTTGTTGTAGAAAACAACACACTATTTGCTCAAGGTCTAAAGGACCCTTTGTTGATCTTTGGTATAAAACTTTCTGGTTAGCAACAAAAACAAAAAAGCTTTAGTTAGCAACGTATGCAGAGGAGAGGAAAAACTCAGAGAGTATATTTTCTTGTATATTGCATCAGAGCCAAAAGGACAGACTATATGCATGACTCATTCTGTCAAAAACAAATCCTAAAAAAATATATAGGACACAAGGATTCATCTCCAGCCTTTTAAGGTCATTGGAGGCTACGATTCTTACACCTAGGCAAGGAATCGTTACAACAGATAGGACTAAGACAGCTAAGAAAGACAGCTGTAGAGTTTCCCAAAATAGACAGAAAACTAGCCGTTGGACATAACCTTTAACGGCTATTGCTATAAAAGGAAAGTTCTTCAGCTCCTTTGATTTCTTCATCCTCTTCACAATTAATCTCAGGCTTAACTTCTGCAGCTTGATTCAAAGCTAGTATGCAGCTTAACTCTCAACAGCCTCTCCTAAGCTGCTTCCTGGTTTCACTCCAAGTTTCAACCTCAAGTAATTGAATCGATCTTTGGGCAGAGCTTTTGTAAAAATATCTGCCAACTGTCTTCACTTCTGCAGAACTTCATGTCAAGCACCCCTTCTTGTAAAGCTTCCCTTATGAAATGATACCTTCGGTTTATGTGTCTTGTTCTCTGATGGAAAATAGGATTTTTAACCATTGATATTGCTGACATGTTGTCACAAAACAATGGCGTTGCATCAGATTGCATTTCACCGAAATCATCCAACACAAACCTTAGCCAGATAGCTTGAGCTGTTGCCTCAGCTGAAACGTATTCAGCTTCTGCAGTTGACAATGCAACTGTGTTTTGCTTGACTGAAGCCCATGAAAAAACTCCACTACCAAAACTGAATGCATATCCAGATGTACTTCTCCTGTCATCTTCACTGCCAGCCCAATCAGAGTCACAAAAACCAATCAGAACAACATTTTTGTCCCTTGTAAATTCAATGCCATAGCTGAGAGTGCCTTGAATGTATCTGAGAACCCTTTTTGCAATTCCCATGTGCTTCTTTGTAGGGCTGTGCATGAATCTTGATAACAGACTGGCTGCAAACATTATATCAGGTCTGGTTGCAGTTAAATATAACAAGCTGCCAACAATTTTTCTAAACAGACCTTCATCGGCTAATTCACTTCCATCAACTTTCTTTAGTCTTTCACCAGTGGGAAGAGGAATTGTAACTGATTTACAATCCTCGAGGCCAAACTTCACAAGCAAGGACTTTGCATACTTGCTTTGATGAATAAACACCCCTTTTTCAGATTGTAGAACCCCCATTCCTAAGAAATGATGTAGGAGTCCAAGGTCAGTCATTTCATATTTTTGCATCATGTCCCTTTTAAACTCACTGAGCAATGCATTACTGTTTCCAGTATACACTATATCATCAACATATATAGAGACAATGATCAATTTTCCCTCTTCTTCAATTCTGGTATATAAGGTGGCCTCACTAATGCTTCTTTGAAACTTGCAGCTAGTGAGATAAGAGTCAATCTCACTGTACCAGGCTCTCTGAGCCTGCTTCAAACCATAAAGAGCCTTCCTTAGCTTATAAACCTTATGACTAGCCTTTTTCACTTCAAACCCCTCTGGTTGCTCAATATAAACCTCCTCCTCAAGTACTCCATTCAAGAAGGCTGACTTCACATCTAGTTGAAACAACTTCCAACCCTTTTGTGCTGCAAGTGCAATCAAAGTTCTAATTGTATCTAACCTTGCCACTGGGGCAAAGGTTTCATTAAAGTCAATACTAGGTTTCTGAGCATACCCTTTAGCTACAAGCCTAGCCTTGTGTTTTTGAACCGTTCCATCCAGATTAAGCTTGGTTTTGAACACCCATTTGACTCCTATGACTGGTTTATGAGTAGGCCTTTCCACCAGCTCCCAAGTTCCATTATTTTCAATAGTTTCAATCTCAGCTTCCATTGCTTCCTTCCATGCTTTGTCTTCAATAGCTTCATAATAATTTTCTGGTTCAATAATAGTCATATGACATCTTGCATAAATGTCCTCCAAGCTTCTCAACCTTACTGGTGTATTACTTGGAGTTGAGCCTTGACTAGAACCACTGCCATTGCTCTTAGGGACATGTTCATAATTTGAGATTAATTGATTTTGATTTGGGGAATCAATGCTGTGAGTTTCATGAGAGGTTTCCTCTACTTCAGTTATCTTAGAATTTCCATTTTCAAAAATAAGAGGCATGGAGACAGTTTCAACTTGCTTGCTTTCCCAATTCCAGGATTTGTTCTCATAAAAAACAACACTTCTTGAGAGTATAATCTTCTCAGTTTGAAGATTATAAATCCTGTAACCCTTCTCACAGCTGCCATAACCCATAAAGATTCCTTTGCTTGCTTTGTCATCAAACTTCTGTCTAAGATTTGATGGAATATGACTGTAAAGGATGCTTCCAAACACTCTTAAGTGTTTTACACCAGGTTTTCTTCCTGTAAAAGCTTCAAATGGTGTTTTGTCTGTGACTGTAGTGGTATAGCACCTGTTTTGCAGATACACTGCAGTACCAACTGCTTCAGCCCAGAACTTTACAGGAATTTTCTTCTCAGTCATCATTGATCTTGCCATTTCACAGATGGTTCTGTTTCTTCTCTCAGCAACCCCATTTTGCTGAGGTGAATAGGCAATAGTCAGTTGCCTCTCCATGCCAAGATCACTGCAATACTCAAGGAATTCATGTGAAGTGTATTCTCCACCTCTGTCACTTCTTAGTTTCTTTAAATTGAATCCACTTTGTAGCTCAACAAATGCTTTGAACTTTTTGAACACAGTTATCACACTTGACTTGTTTTTGAGAAAATATACCCAACACATTCTTGAATAGTCATCAATGAATGTGATGAAGTGTTTATTTCCTCCACTGGACTCATTTTGCATTGGACCACATACATCTGTGTGTATCAACTCAAGTGGATTGTTGGCTCTCCAAGGCTTCTCATTCTCAAATGGTTCCCTGTGGCTTTTACCATACACACAGCCTTCACATACTCCTTCCTTTTCTGAGAAATTAGGCAAGCCTAGCACCATTTGTGTTTTTTGCATTTTTTTCATGCTTGCAAAGTTCAAGTGCCCCAATCTTCTATGCCAAACCCATGGATCTTCTTGTACTTCTCCTTTCATTGCCATTGAGCAGATAGATTCCATAGATAATGGAAAACATATATTTCCAGCCATTTCAACTTTGGCAACAACATTATCAAGGCTGCTGTCATCACATATTAATGCATGAGTTCCTCCAAATAGAATGTAGTAGCCATGCTCCAGCATTTGTCATATACTTAACAAATTCTCACTTAGACAGGAACTAGCAGCACTTCATTTATGTATCTTCTTCCTTTTCTTGTCTCAACTACAAGTGTCCCTTTTCCTGTGGCTTGAACAAGATCACAAGTGCCCATTTTCACTTTGCAGGTCACTGACATATCAAGATTGATCAATAAAGACTGTTGAGATGTCATGTGGTTGCTGCATGCACTGTCAACAAACCACACAGACTTGCTTGATGCGATTGAACTTGCATGACAAGCATAGAACATTGTTCCTGTGGTTACCTCTTCTTCCTTTGCACAATTTGCAACTTGTTTACCACTTTCACAGTCCTTTGTTAAATGGCCAAATCGACTACACTTCTCACATTTTGGTTTTCCTTTATATCTGCAAATACCAAAATGGTATTTCTTACATACTTGGCACTGTGGTTTCACACCACCTTGACTGCTACTTCCTTCTGATTTGTTTTGTGAATTGAAGCTGTTGTTCCAATTCCCTCCAGAGCCATTATTCCAATTTGAGTTTCCACCTTGAGACCAATTCGAGCCTTTTTTGTTTTGTCCTTGCCATTTTTGATTTTGCTTTCCCTGAGAACTTTTGTTAGCTCTAGAAGCTTGATTATTTCCAACTCTTAGGCTGCTAAAAGCCTTCTCAGTTCCAGCCAACTTATCCCTTTCATCATGCAAATCCTCTCTTTGATCATAGACTTTGACAGATGCAAGAATTTCTTCAACTCTAATAGTTTCAAGGTCTCTGGTTTCTTCAATGATTGACACTATGGACTTGTACTTCCTACTTATACTCATCAACAATTTTTGGACAATCCTTTTCTCTGTTACATCTTCTCCTAGAGATTTCAAGTTGTTTACAATTCCAAAAAATCGAGCAAAGTAGTCATCCAGAGATTCAGCATCATTCATTCTCAAATATTCAAAATCAGCTCTAATAGCTTGTAATTTCACAGCTCTTACCTTTTTATCTCCTCTGAACTCTCTTCTCAGAATTTCCCAAGCACCTTTTGCAGTCTTCTCATTTCTGATGCGAGGAAAGAGTTCATCTGTTAGTGCTCCTTGAATAAGACTCAAAGCCTTGGCATTTTTGATCTTATCTTCTTTGGAGATAGTAGGTGCTTCCATTGGTATTTGGACAGTCTCACCTTCTTCTCCTTCAGCGCCTTCTTCTCCTTCAGAGCCTTCTTCTCCTTTAGAGCCTTCTTCTTGTTCCTCCTTAAGAGTCGGCTGTGGATATACTCCAAGCTCCACTGCATCCCATAGATCATATGCTATGAGAATAGTCTCCATTTTTACTGACTAAAAATCATAGTTTGCACCATTAAACTGTGGAGTTCTTAAATCTCCACTTGAAGAACCTGAACCCAACATTTTGAGTGAGTCTCAGTGAACCAGACACTAAAAGAGCAACCTTTATCCCTTTTGGAAATTTCTCAGGAAAACCCTCTTTCTCACAGCTCACGCCCCTCTCTAAAATTCAGACCCAAGAGCTCTGATACCATGTTGATCTTTGGTATAAAACTTTCTAGTTAGCAACAAAAACAAAAAAGCTTTAGTTAGCAACGTACGCAGAGGAGAGGGAAAAACTCAGAGAGTATATTTTCTTGTATATTGCATCAGAGCCAAAAGGACAGACTATATGCATGAGTCATTCTGTCAAAAACAGATCCTAAAAAATATCTAGGACACAAGGATTCATCTCCAGCCTTTTAAGGTCATTGGAGGCTACGATTCTTACACCTAGGCAAGGAATTGTTACAACAGATAGGACTAAGACAGCTAAGAAAGACAGCTGTAGAGTTTCCCAAAATAGACAGAAAACTAGCCGTTGGACATAACCTTTAACGGCTATTGCTATAAAAGGAAAGTTCTTCAGCTCCTTTGATTTCTTCATCCTCTTCACAATTAATCTGCAGGCTTAACTTCTGCAGCTTGATTCAAAGCTAGTGTGCAGCTTAACTCTCAACACCCTTGTCTGGTTTTAGGTGAGAATTGAGATTCTCTTCCCATTTAAATATGGGACTTTTACTTCCAGTTGTGTTGCTCAAGAATTTTTAAATGTAGTCCAAGAAAGAAAACAAGAACCCAATTACAGTAACTAATTAATAATAGAGCTCCACAACTTAAGGCCATCGCAAAGTCAAACAGCAATGCATCTGAAGGCAGCAAAATCAGCGAAGTCAAAATCTGCTGCACATTAGATTAGCCACACAAAAACAACAGAAAGTGTGCAAGGGGAAAACAACCAACAGGGTTGCAATTTACCAGAAGCGCCAGACCAAAGTAAGGATAACCAAAGCACCATAAATAAATCACCCCCAAACCAAGCAGCAAGAAGCAAAGACTGAGGAAAAAAAGCTGAGCAGCAGCCCAGAAAAGCAAGAAAGACAGTGCAAGCCACCCAAAATGGCAGACACAAGAAGATACTGTGATCACAGACTGAAGGAGATCCGACTCCCAAAGAATTGCAAGATTAGCAGGATAAGGCTTGAAGCTGTAAATGATGCAAATATTAGTTGGGAAATATAAATTTATACTCCCTACTCTGCAACATCTACCAGAACCAGTTGAATCAAATAATAACATGCTGCTGATGACCACTCTCCACTCCTACAATCTCATTTGGAAAAAGATAAGAGTGCACAAAACCAACACCAATATTAATGAATATGAATTCTAGAAGGCTCATGCAAGCACTCAAGTTCAGTTTCAACAAGTTAACAAATTTCTAATGCATACCGGAAGACTAACAAAATTGCCTTCCGACATATCAAGTATACCTGATATCAACGCACAGTCCAAAAGTCACAAGGAATCAATTTCTAAATCCAACTCTTCATCATCTTCACAGCTCAAGTAGTCATCTTCGAAGTCTTCATCATCTTCCACCGGAGAACCGAACCAATATCTTCACCTAAGAAGCATGGACACGGTTACAGATACAGCGATACAATATGACACGACACAAGAGATACGGCAAATTTGAGATACAATATAATTTGAGATACGGAAAATTTATAAATTTATATATAATTTAAAACATATTTTAAATAACATAAAATTATAAATTATAAACATAGTATTCATGGGCTTTCTTTTCTGGTTCTTTATATTTTTTAGGCTTGTATAGCTTGTTTCATATCTTTTTAGGCCTATTTTAATAATATTGATTAAGACCCAAAACCCATGGCATAAACAGATCTTTAATTAGTTTTTTTTATAAGGTCAAAAGTCACTTTTGGTCCCTGTAGTTTGGTACTTTACCCACTTTTGACCATGTAGTTTCAATTTCGTCACTTTTGACCCTGTAGTTTCATATTTGGAGCAATTTAAGGACAATATTAAATTTATGTCAATTTCTTTAATGGAGCAACCACGTGCCTCTCACGTGGAGGGGCAATATTGTTAGACCAAAACCCCACGCTAAAAGCTGGTCTCTACCTCTTCCCAAGGGCTCGAAAATGGACAACCCAAACTCAAAATCCTCCCTCCTTCACTATCCCAAATTCCTAGCACCTATCTAACCAATCCCTATTTCCTCCATCCCTTTCTCTCTCCCTACAGATTCAATCTTCCAAATAGCCAATTTGTCTTCCTCCTTTCTCAACTCCCTTCACCATTCTCCACCTCACACCCACCACCACTCAACAACTATAGCAATTGAAGGTGGTTGCTTTGAAAATAAAGTACAAAAGTGTAAAAACAACTAGTTCTTATTTCGATGGTTGGAGGGCTTTGCTGGTGTCATGTATTTTTACTTATAGTTTTCTTTGGATTTGGCTTTAGTTGCTACGGCCTGGTGGTTATGTTTTGTATTTATGCAAGATCGTTTATTCCTGTCTTACTTCCTCCTTTGGTCTTTCTGGGGCTTTTCTAATGAATTGTCCTTCTATAAAATAAAAAAACCAAGAATTTAGTATCTTTCTATTATGATTGTTAAATCTGATTGCCATTTCACAATGAACATTTGAGTGTTTTTTTTCAGTCAATTCTAATTGCATTATACCCAAAACAGGGGTCTTACACTTGCAACAAAAAAATCATGTTTGATAACAAAAGAAGAATTCAAGGCCTGTTATAGTTATAGCAAAAGAAGAAAGTTCACAAAAGCATGCTGAATGGTGGTGGGTGTGAGGTGGAGAATGGTAGAGGGAGTTGAGAAAGGAGGAATAGAAATTGGTTATTTGGAAGATTGAATCTGTAGGGAGAGAGAAAGGGATGGAGGAGATAGAGATTGGTTAGGTAGGTGTTGGGAATTTGGGATAGTGGAGGGAGGATTTTAAGATTTTAGTTGCCCATTTTCATGCCCTAGGGAAGAGGTAGAGACCAGCTTTTAGTGTGGGGTTTTGGTTTGACAATATTGCCCCTTCACGTGAGAGGCACGTGGTTGCTCCATTAAAGAAATTGACAGAAATTTAATATTGTTCTTGAATTGCTCTAAATATGAAATTACAGGTTAAAAGTGAAAAAATTGAAACTACAAAGTCAAAAGTGATTGAAGTACCTAATTCCAGGGACCAAAAGTGACTTTTTGTCTTTTTACAACCATGGCGTCGTTCATTTGAGAATTTATATTAAAAAATGAAAAATTAGGTCTTCTTCTTCCTCGGACTTGCACCGCTCCTTTTTCTTTTTCCATCATCTCTCTTCTCTTCTTCATCTCTCTCTCTCTCTCTCTCTCTCTCTCTCTCTAATCTTTCCTTCTCCCTCTCTTTGCCTTCTGGCTTCAAGATTGAAGAAAAACGTATCCAAGGGCGGATCCACATAGAGGCCAGAGTGGGCTCCAGCCTAGTGTAAGATTTAAAGTTACTAGACTTTGGTGCAAATTTTACGAAGTTATCCCTACTCTCACAAATATTAGTCTACCCCTCTTTGCCACATGCTGTCTCTTGGGTTGCCTTTTGTCTTTTAATCGAAAAAACCAATCAAATTTTGATGCTTTTACGTCTTTCGCCTTCTCTCCTTCTCTTCTTCATCCTTTTCTCTTCTACTTCTTTCCTCTTGTGCTGCATTTCTCTTCTTCTTTTTTTTGTTTATTTCTTTATTTCTTTTCTTCTTCTTTGTATTCGGCTTATTTTCTGCTTCGTTCTCTTCCTCTCTTTGTGTGAATCACTGTATCTCTCTTACTCTCACCACTCCTTCTCTTGCCGACTCTCTTAACTTTACCTCTCTCTCTCTCTCTCTCTCTCTCTCTCTCTCTCTCTCTCTCTCTCTCTCTCTCTCTCTCTCTCTCTTTTTTAACATTTGGGTTCTACTTGTTAAATTTTAATTGTTAATGTTAGGTTTTTAAGATTTAGGATTTTTTTCTTATGCTATTTGAAAGAAAAGTTGCTTCTCTACTTGGGGTTCCACTCAAAACATCAGGGTGAGGTTCTCTGCTTCTCAAGGTCAGGAAGGGGAGAGAGACGGAGAAATGGTTTGTTTTATTTATAAAAAATATGACAATTTTTAGTTTTTAAATATTTTAAAAGATTTTATTTTTATTTTATTTTATTTACTTGGAGTCCAGTCCACAAAGTCAAGAAAAATATTAGCCTACCCCTCACAAATTTCCTGGGTCCGCCATTGAACGTATCCGAAATGTCTGATACTCATGTCCAGAACCTAGGATATGCGTATCCGTTGACTCCAGTACATATCCAATGCGTATCGTATCCTACTGCATATCTGATATGGGATACGGACCTAAATCCGCGTATCCGTGCTTCTTAGATATTGATTGGGCTCATAATTACGAAGCAGCCTGCTCCTTCCATTGTGAATGTGAAGTCAACCCGGTCAAGAATGAATAAGGAATAATAGAACAAGACGAAAAAGAAAGAGCCACGTTTGCTTTCGGTGCAACTTCTAATCACAGAGTTAAAGACTTTGTGAGCGAATGACTTTCACAGAGTTAAAGACTTTTATTTTATCTACTTTTTTAAATATTTATTTTATAAACAGTATTTAGCCTTCTGTCTAATTAAATTACACGTGTCAAGCGAATAGAAAGGGTCATAAGGAGACAATAATTTTGGGGACAGCAGATCCAGCCCAGTTTCCGTGTGAATTCCAAAATCTAGTGGGCGCCAATTTCTTTACAACAAAAAACACCATTATTGAAGTTGCAGCGGAAGCAAACTGGCATCTTCCTCTTCTTCTTTATCTGTTCGGGCCCTCGTCTTCTTCTTTTTCTGTTCCTGCCCTGTTTATGGATTCAATTACCACTGAAGAGGCTTCTTCCTCTTCTTCTGTCACCCATTCATGGACATACGACGTCTTTCTTAGTTTTAGAGGTGAGGACACACGCCACAATTTTACAGGCCATTTGCATAGGAGTTTGATTCGGAAGGGAATAAACACCTTCATAGATAATGAGCTTGGAAGAGGAGAAGGAATATCCAAAGCGCTTCTCGAAGCAATTGAAGGGTCAATGATTTCTGTCGTCATATTCTCTCGAGGCTATCCATTCTCAAGCTGGTGCTTGGATGAACTCGTCCATATCATGCAATGTAAAAAATCGAAGCAGCAATTTGTTTTTCCAATTTTTTACAAAGTGGAACCCTCAGATCTACGACACCAGACAGGTGTTTTTAAGACGGCATTTGCTAACCATGAATGCCACTTGAAGGATGATCCGGTGCGGCTGGTAAGATGGAAGGCAGCTCTCAAAGAAGCAGCAACCTTGTCTGGGTGGGTCGTGGACGGGTAAATTTCTAACCAATATAGTTCCACTTTTGTAGGTTTTTCTTAATTTTATTTGTTATTTTAAATATATATTTTTTAATTTTATAAATATATATTTTAAAAAAAAAATACAAGAGAAGACCTTAAACTATATGAGGAGGGGAGGGGTAACTCTTCTCACACACGCAGCAAAAATGTCATAATAAGATTTGTAACTTGAGATCACAATTCGTCCAAAAAAAAAACTTGAGATCACAATTCAATGCAATTTTCCAAGAGACTAGACCCGGTGGCATAGTTCCGCTTTTTCTAGTTAGCTTTATTATATGTTTCAGACCAACAAGCACTCACTACAATGAAAGAAAAGTGTTCAATAAGTTTCTTTAGTTATTGTTTATTGAAATACTAGACTTCATTTTAAATTAATTTGTGCTATGTGTCATGACGAGAGAGTAAGACTGGAATTGAGGTGTTTTTTCCCTCTAAAATCAAGCAAAATTGTCTCTTCTTTTCATCTGCCCTTTTCAAAAACATGATATAGCAAATTAAATTGACACTAATCAAATGTTTCATCTACTTCTAATTGGCAGCGATGAATCTGAACTTATTGATAACATCGTTGAATATATTTCACTGCGAGTACAAAATGATACTGGCTTTAATGTGGCTGATCACCCAGTTGGAATCGATTCTGGGGTACTACATGTGGATAAATTTTTATGCATTGGGGTAAATGATGTTCGTATGGTAGGGATATGGGGAATGGGCGGAATTGGTAAGACAACAATTGCTAGAGCTGTTTACAATACAATTGCCCATAAATTTGAAGGTGGATGTTTTTTGGAAAATGTTAGAGAAGAATCAATGCAATATGGAGGCCTAGTCAAACTACAAAATTGTCTTTTGTCAAAGATAATAGGTGTGAATTTGGAGATGACTAGTGTTCATGAAGGAATCAATGTGATAAAGAAAAGGTTAAGCAAGAAAAAGGTTCTCATAGTTGTTGATGATGTGAACCAAGTAGACCAACTAAAGAAATTAGTTGGAAGGTGTGACTGGTTTGGTTTCGGCAGTAGAATTATCATAACGACAAGGGATAAGCACTTGCTCATTGCTCATCAAGTTAATCTAATCTACAATGTCAAGGAATTGGATGATCACGAAGCTCTTGATCTCTTCAGTGCGAATGCCTTTCCAGGAGAAAGACGACTTTCAGAAGATTATTTGAAGCTTGCTAGAACTGTAGTGCAGTATGCTCGAGGCCTTCCCTTAGTTCTGGTAGTTTTAGGTTCACTTCTATGCGGTGCAAGTGTGGAGGAATGGCAAGACGCATTAGATGGTTACACAAAAATTCCTAATGCAGACATTCAAGAAACTCTTAAAATAAGTTATAATTCATTGGAAGATCCCGTGAAAGAAGTTTTCCTTGACATCGCATGTTTCTTTAAAGGTGAAAATATAGACCATGTGATACAAATACTAGAAGCTTGTGGCCTCAACCCTAAGTATGGTATTAAAGTACTCAAAGAAAAGGCCCTCATAAATGTAAATGAAGAAAATTTTATTTGGATGCATGACTTGCTAGAAGAAATGGGAAAAGAAATAGTTCGCCAAGAGTCACCAGCTGAACCTGGAAAACGTAGCAGGTTGTGGTTTTACGAAGATGTTGATCAAGTTCTAACAAAAGGCCTAGTAAGTGGAATTTTTTTATTTTTATTTGCTGAAATAATATCATGAAGATTCAAAAATAGAATTTTGAAAACTTGCATTTTTTATATGTGACAAATAGCTTCCTGTGCTAATACTGTTTATTTTTCATGTTAGGGAACAAATAAAATCAAGGGCATCATGGTAAAGTCGTCTCCAAGAGATGGCATACGATCGAGTGCTTTAAGCTTCTCAAAGATGATAAATCTTAAACTTTTAATAGTCAGTAATGCACGCTTTTCTGGAGAGGCTGGTTTTCTGCCCAATGAGTTAAGGTTTGTTGATTGGCCTGAATTTTCATCCAAATACTTACCATTCGATTCTAATCCGAAGAAGCTTCTTAAGCTGAATATGCCTCGCAGCTTCATGTCAGGACTTGGGGAGGGATTCAAGGTATTTTTAATTATTCTTATCCATTGTGGTATATTGTCAAGAGAGTTCATTTTTTTGAAGCTAAATTGTAAAATGACAAAAAGTCTCTTCTGATCGGCTGATCCTTTATTTTTCTTTGTTATTATTGTTTTGCCTTACAGAGTTTGAAAAACTTGATATCTATCAATTTGGAAAGCTGTATTTTCCTTACAGAATTCCCCGACGCCTCTGGATTCCCTTACTTGAAGGATTTGAATCTAAAGTACTGCAGAAATTTAGTTAAGGTTCATCATTCGGTTGGATTTCTTGAGAAGCTTGTTGCCTTGAGTCTTGAAGCATGCGGCAACCTTACTTTGTTTCCAACGAGAATCGCCTTGAAATCTGTGAAATATATAAATCTTAGGGGTTGCAGAAGGCTCAAGTATTTCCCTGAGATTGTGGAGAAGATGGAGTGCATAATATTCTTGGATCTATCCCAGACTGCAATCACAGAGTTACCATCGTCATTTGGATATCTCATTAACCTCGAAGTGTTAACTTTAGAAGAATGTGAGAACCTTACAAATCTGCCATGCAGCATTTATGAGTTGCAACATCTAATGAGTGTTAATCTCTTCAGATGCCGAAATCTAGTTAGTTTTCCAAAGTGGAGTGCAGAGTCACTTCCAACTAACTCAAATGTTTCACCTGACTTGTGGTATCTTAACCTGGTTGGTTGCAAAAGCCTTGAAGAAATTCCTGAACTTCCACCAAAAATGGAACTGGTAAATGCTGCCGACTGTGTTTCATTGGAACGATTTGCAAAATTGTCAAACATCTTGGAGCAGACAGGAGAACAAATGATCGAATGTGTCACATTGTTTAATTGTCAGAAACTGTGTGACAATCTGGCTAGTGACCTGTCAAAGAATCAAAATATTTCACTGGATGAGGTCAGTCTCTGCTCTGTCATTTTCTCATCTGTGCAAACTCAATTTGAAGTTGTATTTCCTGGAAGTGAAGTTCCAAAGTGGTTCAGCCATCGTGAAGATTTGTATAATCAATGTGGTAAATCTGCGTTTTCTTTTGAAATCCCTCTACATTTGGACCTGGAGAACATAGGATTGGCTATCTGTGCTGTTGCTGATCAAAAGGGAAAAGAAATTAGCCAAAAGGGAAAGGAAATTGGCCAAAATGCAATAAAAATTACGCAAATTGATTGTGGTCATTGCTATGTCATAAGCAGAGTTGACATCAATGGAGAAATTACCACACGTTCATTTTGTTTTGACTCAAAATATATTGAGTCAGCTCATGTGTGGCTGCTCTATATTCCATTTCTTCAGATTGTGAACAGTCTAGTGAGGCCTTTGACGCATCAAGTTACTACTTGTGTGATTAGTTTGGAATATTTTAGCGTAGGTTCAGTGTTCTGTAAGAGCTACGGGGTTCATTACTGGGTGAATGAAGATGGGTCCTATCAGGAAGAGGGAATGAATAAAGTAAAAGGAAAAATATGGGACAAGGTATGCATGCATGTGTATATGCAATTACTTGCGTGTCTTTCCTATCAATCTTTTGCATCAAGCATCCCTTAACTGTCAAGTTACTTCTTTGCAGACTAGTATAAAGCTGGTTTGTAATGCATTGTCGTTGCCAATTCCTTCTGATTGTGCAAATTTTTCTGCGGATGAAGTGAACACCCAGAACTCCATTGAAGAGAAAATGCCTAGCAAACTTGTTCTAGTTGGGTATCATAAATCTGGCACAAGCACTATATTTAAACAGGTAAGACATTGGTGGAGGGAATTACACGATTACACATCTCTTAGTATAGTAAAGTTTGTAACCTAATTGGTGCATTTCTATTACATAGCTTCAGGGTCTTACAAAATTATTTGTTGTGGAAAACATTAGATGATAATCAACATCAAAACTTGACAGCCAAATCAGTATTGGCATGACTTAAAGTTTTCAAGAAACTTGTTGCTGATTGATTTTCAGTATATGTATGCCTGTAAAAAGTTGAAGGTGCATACAGAAACGTACAAACACAAGCCTTTATGTGGATTTTTCTTAATGCATTACTATACATGTGTTTTTCTTAATGCACCGTATCAGCAGCAGTGCGTTCTATTTAGAATTTTTATAAATATCAAGTGAAAATATAGACATGGATAGCTAAACATGACTTCATTTTCCTTTTGCTGGAGCAATCTTATCATGAAAGCCTATACCAAGAAACTCATTATTTTCTTTTTCTTTTCCACATTTGTAATAGGATCCAATGTTCTATATTTGTGTACTTTTATATTGTGTTCAATAAACTATTGGAAGGACAATATGTTACTAACTTAAACATTTCTAAGTAAGTGGTTGTGTATTTGTTCAATGTAAAACAGTGCTACTAGGAATGTTACTTTTAGAAACACTTCATTCCAATAAATTTATTCTGAATGCTGCCTGGATTTTTGGCGACACTAAGTACTTGCGTATTTTAGGCCAAGCTTCTGTATGATGATCCTTTCTCTGAAGATGAGCTGCAAAATATTAAGTTCATGATCCAAAGCAGATTGTACAGTTATCTTGGTATACTGCTTGAGGGGCGTGAATGGATTGAAGAAGAATGTTTGCTTGAGAAGAGCAAAGGAAAAGGACAGCTTCTAGATGAACCTGACCCTTCAGGTACAATAAGAACTGATACCTTGTTTTATTCACTACATTATGTTTACATAATCTGGTTGTTTTTTACATCAATATGTAACAATTGTGTATGGGTAGCAATTCATTCACTACAGTCAGTTGTCCTGTTCATTTCTAACTTTAGATAAATTAGTTTTTTCAATTAAAATAGATGCGATCTTAGATTTTATTTTTGTTCAGATAGGAAACATACGTTTGTATTAAACATAAAAAGGAAGATGAGTCACCCTTTGCAAGATCTTAGAGTATGTAGAAATTTACCAAGCATGTGGAAAAAAGGCTAGCATCGATTTTTTCTGCCTCACAAACTATGTAAATAATCTACCGTGGGACACATTTATTCAATTCTTATCTTCTGTATGATCTTCCCAGGTTTATGTCTTCATACTTTTTCATCTCAGCTGTGTGATTCTTTATTTGATTCGTGAATTGTCCATCCAATTTATTTCTGACCAGTGAGCGTCTAAACCTTCCATCCATGGTTTCTCAGTTATCTATCTAATAGGTGCTTTAATAAAAAGCGTTATCTCCTATAAATTAGTTATAAAGGAAAAACATATTTGTTTTCACTGATATTAATTGGGCAATTGGACTTCATTTGAAGGACTACATGGGTTGCGTTAAAGCTTTCAGTTAGAATTTCATTATGATATCTTTGTATCACAGCTTGCTCCTTTTGAATACTTTTGGTGCTTCTTGTGGGTTACTGATCTTTCGATTTCCTATCAAGTCGATGTATCTTTCTATTAGTTGATTATCACCTTACCACTTGGCTTATAAATAACATATGAAACAGCAAGTATGATGCTTGCCTTTTGTATAAATTATTGCTATCAGTATTTTCATTATGGAGTCATGTCTGAAGTTTGTTACTTAACGACAGGGAATGCAAGCCAGCTTAACAATAAAACAAAATATTCCATTGGCCCAAGACTGAACGCTTTTGCAGATTGGCTCATCAAAGCTAAGGTATTCGGTAATTTAGAAGCCATATTTCCAGCAGCTACTCGTGAATATGCACCATTCGTTGAGGAGTTGTGGAAGGATCCTGCTATCCAGGCCACATACGATCGGAGGAATGAAATAGAAATGCTACCCAGACCAGCCACTTATTTTCTTAATCGGGTGAGATCACGCTCTGTGGTCCCTGTCCTCTAGTTTTAGCCAATTAACATTCTAACAGTGCTTGTGCTCGTATTTTTTGTATGTTAAGTTTAATCTCTCTGACCTTTAAGTATTTGAGTTTTCAATTATTTGATGCGCCAGATGCTCAGAATGTTCGTTTGATCTTGTGGATAAATTTAGATACGAATATGGAATGTGGATAATACAGAATAATATACCCTTGTTAATCAATTTATATACCTTTCTTTGCAGGCTGTTGAGATTTCAAGGCCATATTATGAGCTCTCAGACCTCGACATCTTGTATGCTGAAGGAATCACTTCATTCAACAGCCTTATGAGCATGGAATTTTCATTTCCCTTCTCACCAGGAAACAGCAATCTGGACCCTGCCTATCAGCGTGACCCTTCTTTAAGGTTACGGTTCCTGATTCATGCCTTAATTAAATGATGTTTGAGCAGTACATTCCTTAATTATCCTTCATTGAGCGTGATTTTGGCCAAATCTATTGCTTAATGTTGTTGCCGATTAAATTTATTTTTGACGTGCATTGCCCAATTGATAGAAATTGATATGCAGTTTTAGATCATTTATAACTGGGACTAGTCATCAACAAAAGTATTCTTTGAAAATGAAACTTATAAAATCCTTGCATCATAAGTAGTGAAATTGGATTATATAATTTGCCAATGAAGGGAAACACCGGCTAGGAAAATATCTGTTCAATGCCAATTGATCAATAAGTTACTTGAAAGCACAAGAAATTTCCAAGATATGGTGTTGAATTCAAAATTTCAAAGTTTTAAATGGTCCTTTTTTTCCAGTCTTAATTATTGAAACAATGACGAGTATTCTGTTTATCTATAAAAAAAACTGAAACATTCTTCTTTGATGTGTTGACAAACAGCGTATCAAAGTGTCTTTAACATGCATTGGCATGCTTTGCTTTGCAGATACCAACTCATTAGAGTGCATCATAGCAGCCTTGGAGGAAACTGCAAGTTGGTGGAGATGTTTGAAGATGTTGATGTGGTCCTATTTTGTGTTGCATTGACAGACTACGATGAGTTCTCTGTAGATGGAATTTCAATGAACAAGATGATGGCAAGTAAGCAGCTCTTTGAAAATATTGTTACTCATCCGGCCCTTGACCACAAAGACTTCCTCCTGATACTCAACAAGTTTGATCTGCTCGAAGAAAAGATCGACGAAGTCCCTCTCAGTCAATGTGAATGGTTTCATGACTTCAATCCGGTGACCAGCCAAAATCCCAACAGCAGCAATAATAACGGTAATAAACCCACATTGGCTCACCGAGCCTTTCAGTATGTTGCAATGAAGTTCAAAAGACTCTTTCGTTCTTTAACAGATAGAAAGTTGTTTGTTTCCCTGGTTACGGCATTAGAGCCTGACACCGTAGATGAAGCTCTCAGATATGCTCGTGAGATTCAAAAGTGGGACAGAGGTACCCAGATTAGTTAATGAGTCATCATCTGCTAGCATTGATGAGTCATCATCTGCTAGCATTGATGCAAGTTCTGCGTAAATGTGAGTAAATGTGGCTTGTAAGGCCTGCATCCATTACCTTTGTTCAAATTGTTTATATGCATGCACTCCGGAACACAGATATGTAAGAAGAAAATAGAGTTCAGATTATTTTCTATTTTTTTGTTGCTATTACTTCTCATAACTTATGCGGAAGTTGACACGGCGGATTAGCAAATGAATAAGAATAATATCTTTCCAATAGGCTGTCTGAAATTTTATTTGTTTGAAAAAGCAAAAGTCTGCCTGCACAACTACAAATATTGAAGAAAACCAAATGCCCAAATGGGTTGATAAGTTGTCTTTAGTTTTCCCCAAGTGCTCACCATGAAGTTCATGTAATAAAACACCATAAGTTATTGCCTAAAATTACATAATACAGTATGTGCATGGTTGTGGTAACTGAAAGAATATGGAGCAGGATAGAAAAGCAAAAACTCTTCCATAGAAAAATTATACTAACAAGACTCAGCTCAATCTACAATAAAGAAACAACCCACAAACAAAAACCATCGTATCTTGAGAAAAAGAGAAACATTTCAACTTCCTCATCGAAAATGGATTATTGAAGCAGCTGCAGCATGCATGCCTTCTGCTCCCACATCTTCTTGAGTAATGCATGCTGCAAAACCAGAACACATCAAACATAGTTAATTATGAGCAACGAATTTGGAATATAACTATTTAAAACTAGAAACATAATCATGAGGATGAATGAATGATAAAGAGAGGCAAGTCCATAAAACTTTTTATGAGCTGCTTTCACAGAAACAACTTAAGAGGTCCTCACCGGTTAGTTGGGAAGTATGTACGTATTTGTCTGGAAAATACTTTGCCTCTCATTATCCTGTAGAGGAACTCATATACTTTCATACCAATCACAGTTTGATATGTGTGCATAAATTTTTCTTTTTGACAAATTATTTTTGCATATGTGTCAAATTGTGATTCTCCTTCCGGAGGAGGAAAAACAATGACCTATTTGTCCAGTACAGGGAAAAACTAATCAGAAAGTATACTGTCTTCATCCCGAGCTCCGGAAAAACAATGACCTATTTGTCCAGTACAGGGACAAACTAATCAGAACGTATACTGTCTTCATCCCGAGGGATTCTGTGGACCCCGGCACTTTTGAAGGCCAGCGAACTTTCACAAGTAAAACTGACTCGACACATGCAAGGCAGCAACTCATCATCAATCCAATGTCCCCACGTCTCTATCCTTGAAAGGTCTGGAATATAGTAGAGCCACACATGAGCTGCCTCTATCTCTAATGAACCATAAAAAGTTGTTTTAGCTTTACCAATGCATTTTTCATTGATGCAAATTTCGGCTTCAAAAAAGATGGACTCATCATAAGATTTCTTTTGCGTGTTCTGATGAAAAGTAGCCCAGAGAGCCAATCCATTGTTCTCCAACATTTCAGGGATTTCAACACAAACTTCACATTTACCACTTGGCTCCGACAAATCCGTACAACTGCTGAACCACCTTGGAACTTCACTTCCTGGAAATATAACACCAAATTTAGATTGCTGAGAAGAGAGACAGAGAGAGAAGAGAGCCACCTGATCATTCACTAAAGTGTATTTCTTCTCTACCATGTGAGCCAGATTGTCACAGAGTCTCCGGCAATTTGATAAGTTGAGGTTCTTAATCACTTTCGATTCTTTACCTTCCAAAATGTTCGACAGTTTTGAAAATCTTTCCAGTGATATGCAACCACTCGCCCGTACATGTTTCACTTTTGGTGGAAGTTCTGGAATTTCTTCAAGCCTCTTACAACCAGCCAGGGAAAGATGCTTCAACTTGACAAATTTGCTAATGCATTCGGGAAGACTAACAAAGTTGCCTCCTGAAATGTCTATACTTTCCAATGTGGACAGACAACCAGGAGCACGAAGAAAATCACCTTCCAACGATATGCAGCCACCTAACTCTACATATCCTAATTTTTGTGGAAGTTCTGGAATTTCTAGAAGCCTCTCGCAACCATGTAGGGAAAGTTGCCACAAGTTGACAAATTTGCTAACGCATTCGGGAAGACTAGCAAAATTGCCTCCTGAAAGGTTTAGGGTTTCTAATGTGGATAGACAATCAAGATTACCTAGAAAAGCACTTTCTGATAAATTACATCCTCCCATATTGAGTACACATAGCTCGGGAAGAGCTAAATTGCCTTCAGACTCATTTTCAGGCATCACCTTATTTGGAAATGTAACAAGTTTTGGACAATCCCATAAATCAAAATGCTGCAGATGCTGCAACTCATAAATGCTGCTCGGTAGATGGCTAAGGTTTGCACATTGATATAACTCTAAGTCTTGAAGATTAACGAGATATCTAATTGATGAAGGCAACTCTTTGATGGCAGTGCCGGATAGATTCATTCTTGTTATGCATTCCATCTTTGCCAAAATTTCGGGGAAATAGTCTAGCTTTTCGCAATCATTAAGAATAATAAGTGTCAGAGATTTCAACTTGACTCCTCTTGGAAACCTAGTGAGATTAAAACAATCAACAAGTCTCAATATGGCAAGCTTATCAAGGAATCCAACAGATGAATGCACCTCAACTAAATTTGTACAGAAGTTTAGATCCAACTCCACTAAGCTTGAGAGTCCAGAGAAGTCGGGGATTTTTGTTAGGGACTCGCAACTTTGAAAACTTATATGTTTTAACGTTGCCAGACTCTGTAACATCAAAATAATAAAAAAGAAGAAAGCGTCAAATGATAAGCTTTAAAGAAATTTACAATATAATTGCACAAACTAAACTTCTGAAAATAACAACGGATAGGAAACATTTAAAATACCTCGAATCCATTCCCTAGTTGTTCGATACGACTGTACGCAGTTTGAGCTCAACAAGTTTCTTTGGATTAAAACTGGAAGGCAAAGCTTTTAATGGACATTCAGGCCAATCAAGGAATCTCAAATCATTGGATAGATAACCAACTTCTCCAGAGAAGTGTGCGTTACAGTTTATGAAAAGTTGAAGATTTTTCATCTTTGTGAAGCTCTTAGCACTCAGGCATATCTCATATGGTTCCGGCAAGTTTACCATCATTTTTTGAATAGTGTCTGTTCCCTAGTATGAAAAAGTGAGTATTAGCAAAGCAAGTTCCTTATCAAATTAAATAAACATGAATTCCAAATTTCTACTCCGGGATTTAAATAAAACTTATATATAAATAGGTATATGTAGATTCTACTTACTGTATTTTCGGTTAGAACACGGTAAACATCCTTGTGAAACCACAATCTGCTACGTTTTCCAGGCTCATTTGGCGACTCGTGACGAACTATTTCTCTACCCATTTCTTCAACCAAGTCATGCATCCAAATTCGATTTACTTGATCAATATATAGGAGGGCCTTTTCTATGAGTACTTCAATACCATAGATAGGGTTGAGATCACATCCTTCTAGCATTTTTATCACATAGTGCTTCTCTTTACCTTTAAAGAAACATGCAATGTCAAGGAAAACTTCTTTCACCGGATATTCTAGTGCATTATAGCTTATTTTCAGAACTTCATGAATCTCTTCAATAGGAAATCTTGGTTGACTTTCTAACATAGCTTTCCATTGATTTAAACTTCGACCACAAAGATGTGAACCTAAAACCAGAAGAGCTAATGGAAGGCCTTGGGCATAGTCTACTACAGTTTTTGTGAGTTTCATATAATCATCCTCCAAATTGCTATTTCTTGTGAAGCCATTCCAACTGATGAAGAGCTTAAGAGCTTCAGAGCTATCTAGTTCCTTGACCTTGTATATAAGATTAACTTGATGAGCAATTAGCAAATGTTTATCTCTTGTCGTTATGATAATTCGGCTGCCGAAACCAAACCAATCAAGCCCTCCTGCAAGTTTGTTCAACTGCTCCAAATGATTCACATCATCAAGAATTAAGAGAACTCTTTTATGTTTCAACCTTTCCTTTATCACATTTACTCCTCTATCAACACTGTTCAAATTCAATTCTTTTTCTCCTAGAATCTCAAGAAGAAGAATCTTTTGTAGTTGGACGAGGCCTCCATATGGGATTGGATAGTCTTTAACATTTGCTAAAAAACAGCTGGCTTCAAACTTAGAGGAAATTGAATTGAAAAGAGCTTTAACAATTGTTGTCTTACCTATTCCACCGATCCCCCATACCCCTACCATGCGAACATCATTTGCCCCAACACCTAAAAGCTTATGAATATCTCGTAGACGAGACTCTATTCCCACAGGGTACTTTGCCACATGCAAGATGTTTTGGGTTGATACTTGTACAGAAATCTCTTCAACAATGCCAACTATAAAATTAGATTCATGCCTGCAAATTTAAAAGCATACACAGGTTAATGAATTAATCTTTGTTGTGTGTGCGGAAAACATATGCGAGTATTACCTTATTTATTTATTTTTATTGACACTACGTATTTCTTAACTTTAATTTTCAAATCCCTCTTCCTCATTGATAAAAAAAAGTATCATGTTATTGAAAATCATGAAATACATCGATGTATATATCAGAGTATATATTTTTGTACATGTAAACAATACTAAGTTGAGAGGTACATGAGCTGCAGCTCAAGTAGCCCTAGAATGGGGTCAAAAACTAGTATAGGGCTAGGTTCAAATCATATATATATATATATATATATATATATATAGAGAGAGAGAGAGAGAGAGAGAGAGAGAGAGATCAATATACAGATTTTGGATCCTACACTTAAAACTTTATCAGTTTTTATATGAAAAAGCTCAATCAGAAGATAGATAACCCTCAAAAATAGACAAAAGCTAGTAAGCTGTATTGTAGTAAGAAAGATACCCGTCCAAGAGCGACCACCCAGACAAATTTGCTGCTTTGGTAAGTGCCGCCCTCCATCTCTTTACCTTCTCCTTGTTATCTTTGAATTTGCGTTCATGTTTGGCAAGTGCCTTTCCAAAACTACCTCTCTGGTTTCGTACATCTGATGGATCCACCTTATAAAAAATTGGCCATACCATTTGTTGCTTCAATTCTTTACACTTGAGAATCTTAACGAGTTCATCCAAGCACCACGTTGAAGTTGCGTAGTTTTCAGAGAAAACAATGATAGAAATCCTCGACTCTTCAATAGCTTTGTGAAGCGCCGGTGATACTTCTTCTCCTCTTCTAAGCTCATAATCTATGAAGGTTTTGATACCCCTTTGAATCAAATTTCTGTGCAAATGGCCTGTAAAATTGTTGCGTGTATCCTCACCCCGAAAACTCAGAAAGACATCATATGTCCATGAGTGAGTAACATGAGAGAAAGAGGTTCCTTTAGTGGTTCTTGAATCCATAACTAAACAAGATGAGTTAAGGTTTGGGTGCGCACGCCGGATAACTAAACAGGATGAGATGTTGGGAATGGTACTGATCCTGTCAAGTACAATATATTATATTAGGCCTCTTGGCTTCATATAATGCAAAGCAGCCAAGGAGCTTCCTGCTACCTTTCACATGAATGTGAAGTCAACTGAATAAGATCAAAAGGAAAAAAGCAAACACAAACAATAAAATAAAATAAGCCAAGGCCGTTTACCAATTCAGCTGCAGACGTGGTAGTTGGGGTTGTTGAGTAGTTGAAAAAGACCTTCTCTGAAATCTAAAAGAAAAAAATTGAAAGATTTGGGGAAAAAATGGCAAAATTGATCAATATGCAAATGGAAAAAAGGACGAAAATGGAGTTCTTATCCTTTTATATTTTATATTTCTATTACTCCCCTAATTTGTGGTGGATGTTACCATGGCAGATCTAGCAAAGAAAAAAGAACAGAGAATATTTAATGTCCTCATCGCAGAATTAATGTAAAATGGGCTGATTAAATTTATTATTGACGTGCTATGTGGATAGAAATTTCTGAAAGTTATAACTGGGACTAGTCATCAACACTATGTACTAGCACATGGTTATGGATGAAAGTTATAAGATACTTCAACAATAAATACTGAAATTGGATAATGCGTTGCCAATAAAGGAAAACATAGATAAGGAAAATATCTCTGTGATGCTAAGTGATCAGTAAGTTACTTGAAAGCAGGGTATAGCAATTTCATTTCCAATATATTGTCTTGACAGAGTTTTAAAAGGCGAGACTTACGGGTGCCCTTAGGTGCAAGTCGGGGCAAGGCGGTGATTAAGAATCGCCTATAGATCTTATACTCTCATGAAATTTTAGTTCTCACTTATATGTTATCCATCCTATGTATTTCTGTGCTTACTGTAATTAGTTGTTAATCTTAGATAGTACTGTTTATATTTCAACTGTTAGAATCTGTTGAAATGTTAGCACCGAAGCCTTGTGCAAGAGACTCAATTTTCATTGTTGTAGAAAGGATCTGATGCAACACGGAAGCACGGGTTTATGAATCGACAAACATCTCTTTCTCAAAGAAAGTAGGTTATAGACCTGTTGATAGAGATTGGTATGTTAGGGTGTGCACCAACCGAAACCCCTATTGTGCAGAACCATCACCTAGCAATTTGTCCAGATGAAGTGCCAACCAACAAGGAAAGATAGCAGAGGCCTAGGTTAATGGGAAGACTAATTTATCTCTCACACACTAGACCAGACATTGCATATGTGGTTAGTGTGTTGTTGGTTAGTTCATGCATTCCCCTATTGAGGATCACTTAGCAATAGTTATCAGAATATTGAGTTATTTGAAGAAAGCTCCAGGAAAAGGTTTGATATTTAGAAAATTAAGGCATTTAAATGTCAAGGGATATACAGATGCAGATTGGGCATGTCATATCCCAGGATCGGCTCCGCCGTAGCACGATATTGTCCGCTTTGGGCCCCCCTCTTTACCCTCACGCTTTGGGCCTCCCATGACTCCGAAGCCAGTGAGCTCCCAAAAGGCCTCGTGCTAAATGAAGGCGGGCATGTATATATAAGGCACATCACCCCATCTCCGCTGGTCGATGTGAGATGTTACAATCCACCCCCCTCAGGGGCCCAACGTCATCTTCGGCACACTCGCACCACACGGCAGAGTGACTCTGATACCAAATTGTCACATCCCGGGATCGGCTCGGTCGTAGCACGATATTGTTCGCTTTGGGGCCCCCCTCTGCCCTCATGGTTTTGTTTATGGGAGCTCACGAGCAACTTCTTAGTGGGTCATCCATCCTGGGATTGCTCTAACCCCAACTTGCTTAACTTCGGAGTTCCCATGACTTCTAAGCCAGTGAGCTCCCAAAAGGCCTCATGCTAGATGGAGGCGGGCATGTACATATAAGGTACATCACCCCTCTCCGTTGGTCGATGTGGGATGTTACAGGGCATGCAATATAATAGATAGACGTTCTACATCAGATTACTTTACTTTCATTCGGGTAATTTGGTTACATGGCACGGAAGAAGCAGAATATATTGGCTCGATTTGCAGTTGAAGCAGAGTACATGAGGGTGGCACAAGGAGTTTATGAGCTTCTTTGGCTAAGGATAAACCTATCTGAAATTGGGTTTCCATCGCAGAAGGTCATGGAGCTTTATTGTGACAAACAAACTACTAGGGAGATAGCTTTATAATCCAGTTTAGCATGACAAAACTAAGCATGTTGAAGTGGATAAACATTTTATCAAGGAGAATTTGGTAGAAAAGCTAATTGATCTACCATTTGTAAGGTTAGAAGAACAGCTGGCAAATGTGTTTAACACATGCAGTGTCTGCAAATATTTTTTTATGACTCACTTGATAAGTTGGACATAGGAGATATCTATGCACCAACTTGAGAGGGAGTGTTAGCTTAAGTCACGTTACCTAATTAGAGTAGCTACCTAGTTAGGATTTCTTGTAATTATCTAATTGTTTTCCTTGTTGGAGAAGTCAACTTATACTCCTATATATATCCTCCTTATGGAGACGTATGGAATGCAATTCACTATTCAATCCTCTGTTTTAGTTTTAACTTAATTAACAGACTAAACAAATAATACAGCTCCAAAACTTAAGGTTATCGGGCAAAGTCAAACAGCAATGCATCTGAAGGCAACAAAATCAGCAAAGTCAAAATCTGCTGCACATCAGATTAGCCACACAAAAACAACAGAAAGTGTGCAAGGGAAAAACAACCAATAGGGTTGCAATTTACCAGGAACGCCAAACCAAAGTAAGGATAGCCAAAGCACCAGAAATAAATCACCCCCAAACCAAGTAGCAAGAAGCAAAAACTGAGGAAAAAAGGCTGAGAAGTAGCCCAGAAAGCAAGAAAGATAGTGCAAGCCACCCATAATGGCAGACACAAGAAGACACTGTGATCACAGACTGAAGCAGATTCGGCTCCCCAAGAATTGCAAGATTATCAAGATAAGGCTAGAAGCTGTAAATGAGGCAAATATTAGTTGGGAAATATAAATTTATACTCCCTACTGTGTATCATCTACCAGAACCAGTTGAATCAAATAATAACTTGTTCCTGATGACCACTCTTCACTTCTACAATCTCATTTGGAAAAAGAGTAAGAGTGCACAAAACCAACACCAATATTAATGAATATGAATTCTACAAGGCTCGTGCAAGTACACAAGTTCAGCTTCAACAAGTTAACAAATTTCTAATGCATACCGGAAGACTAACAAACTTCCCTTTCGACAGATCAAGTATCTGATAACAACGCACAATCTAAAAGTCACAAGAAATCAATTTCTAAACCAACTTTTCATCATATTCACAACTGAAGTAGTCATCTTCGAAGTCTTCATCATCTTCCACCGGAGAACCAATATCTTCACCAATAATTTATCTTTTACTAGTACCTTCATGGATCAATACCTCCATAGATTTTGAGACGTTTTCATCCTCTGGTTTTACAAGGTGTGTCCCGACGCTTTTAACACACAGAGAACTGTTGAAAGCAAGTTAAAAAATAACTCGAATTTTTAGAAGGGGGTTTGGGATATGCAGAGTCATCAAACTCCATCATCTCGCAGATTGGAATGTAGTACAACCACACATGATCTGCCTCTAATATTGTTGAACCAAAATCAGACTTAATTAAGTGAATGCGTTTTTCATTGACGTGAAATTCGGTTATGAAGTAAGGAGATCCATTATTGTTTCTATAGCAAGGATAAGGTGCATCTTGTGTTTTCTTAACAGCAGCATAGAGAGCCAATCCTCTGTTCTGCCATTTGAAATTTTTAAGGGATTTCCATATAAAATTCACAATATCTTTCAACCTCTCCAAGTCCTTGTTACAGCTGAACCTCTTTGGAACTTCGTTTTCAGGAAATACAATTTAGAATTTAGATTGCTCAGAAGATATTAAAAAGAGATAAGAGAAGAGAGCACCTTGATCATTCACTAAAACATTTTTCGTATTTGACACACCATGAGCCAGATTGCCATACAGTTTCTGGCAATTAGACAAGTCCATCCAAAAAATCATTTCTGACTATTCACTCTCCAAAACGCTCGACAATTTCAAAAATCTTTCCAATGACACGCATGTGCATCTAATCCACATATAGAGACTATCAGTTTGCATACAAACTAAGCACTTACTTTTCACAATCAGATGACTATCAATATGAAGGGACGGAGCTAGAATTTATAATTTGGGGGGAGCCAAAACTTCAAGCGCTAATGGAATTTGTAACAATATTTCAAAGAGCTGCTTACTTTCCATCGCCTTGCTTATTGAAACTCCGTTAGAATCTACAAAAAATTCATCGTAATCAAACGGAATAGTGAGCGTATATATATAGTGGAATGTCAAATAAGTTTGGGGTAGTTTCAATTGGGGTTGCAACCAAATATATATTACAAGATCAAACAGGCCGTCACCATATATTATATTACTAGATATAGTAACTTTTTAAATGATGCCAAGGGTTAAAATAAGTTCGAGGGTTTAATCAAACTTGTTGTTTCGTGGTAAGTAACATATATAACACTATATGATATGAGAATCAAAGAGACACTTACATATTAGGGCAACATCATGTATAATTACCTCCTACTTCTAGACCATACTTTTCCACCTATAAGAGGCAACCTTACCACTTACTATTTCCCTCCTCATCTTCTCTCCTCCACCTGATCTAATACTACTGCTGCTTGTACTGCCAGTGCCACTCTTCAATGTGTCCGCAGGAAAACTGTTTTTTTGCTTTTTGTTCACTACGGTGTCCTCATTGGCTTTTCCCTTCTTACCTGCTTTCAAATTATCCGCAGGGCGGGTGTTCTGTTTCTTTTGTCCTGGAAGCACAACTTTTTTCAGGAGCGGTGGTACTGATATTTGTTGTGAATTAATACTAACTCACTTCCCCTTAGGACCTTGTTGTTGATGAACTTTGTGACCAACTCAATGATGGATGAGTCTTACACACACACAGAAATTTAACCAAGAAAGAAATGACACAAGTGTTTATAGAGGTTCAGCAAATTGCCTACTTCCTCTTTGGTGATCTCCTTGAGAACTTTCACTAATGAAGATTGGTTACAAACTTTGGTTTACAAAGAAAGGAAACCCCCTTAGAACACTACCCTCACAATCTGTTTCTCTCTCACCCTTGCTCAACACCTTGATACACTTAGAGAACTCTCTTGCTCTCCCCTTGGTATTTTCTGAACTTACAAGTTTTCAGCTTCTCTATACTTTGCACAAACTTATGCACTTAACAACTTAATGTTCTCTTGCTTCCTCTTCCCTCTTATATAGGCCTTGGGACTCCAAGATCAGATATCATTAAGTTATACACGTTCATGCTTTAGTTATCTCTCTTTAGACACCTGTTGTTGGCAGCTCATAAAGCAAGGGACAAAGGATGCTAGCTGCCATCAATCTCTTGAACCAAGAGAGAAAACACTCATGAAACAAGTTATCAATTTGCCAATGTGTTCTCCCAACTTTCCAGCTGCTATGCCACCTTCTAATATCTCAGATTTGATCAGAAATATCCTTGCAAGTCGATAGGAAGTGGTAGCACACCAAGGAAGACTTGAAAACGCGTAGGAATTTGAAACAGGCATCGTCTGGGCGACGCTTGCCCAATCCTGGCGACCGGTCGCCCGATCCTGGCGACCGGTCGCTTTGTCACAGAATTATTTTTTCGCTCCAGGCTTCGACCGGGCGACCGGTCGCTTGTAACTTGCGACCGGTCGCTTTGGCATTTTGCTGAAACCGACCGGTCGCCATAACCTTAACCGGTCGCTGGTTTTTAATATTTTTGTATCTTTTTAATTGAGCCATTTTTCTCAACAATCTCCACCATGGCGAGATTAAAACCCCTTGTGGACACTATTGCTTTTCCAGGACATCTTTAATTTCTTGAGAATCGTCCGGGATAACTCTCAAGAACTCCACCTCAATCTTAGCATGGAACAAGATTGAGCAAGCTCAAACAATGCTTGAACTTTGCTGCCTGTGACTGGCTTTGTTAGACAATCTGAAGCGTTCTCCTTTGTATGAACCTTCTTTATCATGACGTCTCCTTCATTCACCCAATCCCTTACCCGGTGGTATCGGACATCAATGTGTTTAGACCTTCCATGAAATACTTGATTCTTCACTAGGTAGATTGCACTTTGACTATCACTTTGAATCACCACCAAGTTTTGGGCTATCCCCGAATTCCTTAGCCAATCTCTTCAGCCATACCGCTTCCTTCGAAGCTTCCGTGAGCGCCATATACTCCGCCTCTGTTGTAGACAAGGCACTAACCGATTGTAACACCGCTCTCCAACTAATCGGTCCTCCACCACAAATGAAGACATATCCCGTGGTGGATCTCCTCTTGTCTAGATCCCCTGCATAATCAGAATCTACATACCCTGACACACATGCATTACCTTGTTGTTTTTCAAACAATATCCCAAGCCTCCTTGTGCCCTTCAAGTACCTGAGAATCCACTTTGCTGCTGTCCAATGAAGTCTGCCCGGATTCGCCATGTATCTTGACACCACACTTACGGCTTGAGCTAAGTCGGGGCGTGTGCAAACCATTGCATACATAAGACACCCTACCAAGCTTGCATATGGAACTTTGCTCATTTCTTCCTTCTCATCATCCATAGAAGGACATTCCTGTGCACTTAATTTGAAATGCTCCGCCAAAGGAGTAGACACGGGCTTGCAATCCATCATACTGAATTTTTCAAGTACTTTGGAAATGTACTTACTTTGTGACAGCCATAGCTTGCCTGCGTTTCTGTCTCTCCTTATCTCCATTCCTAGGATCTTTTGTGCAGAGCCTAGATCCTTCATGTCAAACTCCTTTCCAAGCAATGTTTTTAATTCCTGGATTTTTGACATATCTTTACATGCAATTAGCATGTCATCAACATAAAGAAGTAAAAGGATGAAGTTACCATCCTTAAATGCATGACTGTAAACACAGCAATCTGATTCACATCTTCTATATCCAATCTTCATCATGAAAGAATTGAAGCACTTATTCCACTGCCTTGGAGATTGCTTTAGCCCGTATAAAGACTTCTTCAACCTCCAAACCAGATTTTTCTTGCTTGATTCAATGAACCCTTAGAGGTTGGCTCATGTAGATATCTTCCTCCAAGTCTCCATGGAGGAAAGCAGTCTTCACATCCATTTGCTCCACCTCAATGTCCTCTTGGGCTACTATGGAGAGAAGTAGCCGTATAGAAGTATGTTTCACCACCGGTGAGAAGATTTCATCATAATCAACTCCCTCCTTTTGCAAATATCCCTTGGCCACCAATCGAGCTTTGAACATGGTGGCTCCCTTCTCATGCATTTCTTCTTTCTTCCTAAACACCCACTTGCAGCCAATAACCTTGCGATCTTTGGGTTTAGGAACTAACTCCCAAACTGAGTTTTGGTGTAGAGATTCCATCTCTTGCATCATAGCTTCCATCCAACTTTCCCGCTCCTCATTCTCAACAGCTTCTTGGAACGTGGTTGGTTCTTCTTCACTTGCATTTAGAGCATAGTGAACTGAGTCCGTGTCCCATCCAAACCTTTGAGGTGGTTTGATGGTTCTCTTGGGCCTGGACCGAGCTATAGATGATGGCTCCACCATTTCTTGAGCATCTTCTTCTTCTTCTTGAGTTTGTTGTTGATTTTGCCCAGCTTCTTCCTCCTCAATGTCAGACTCCTCCTCCTCCTCTTAACGTCTTCAGTTGGCTGTTTTTGTGAAGTCTTTCTTGACACCTTCTTGAGTGGAACTTCAATGGTTGTTTCTCTTTCAACAACATCCTCCTTTGCTTCTGAATTCTTGACTTTGTTCAAAGGCATGGTCTTTTCATCAAACACAACATCTCTGCGAGTATCTTCTTGTGGTTCACCGGATCCCATAGCTTGTAGCCCTTCACTCCGCTCTCGAAGCCGATGAAAATGCATTCAAGAGACTTAGGCTTCAACTTGGTTCTTTGATCACTAGGAATAAGTGCAAATGCACTGCATCCAAACACTTTAAGATTAGAAAAAACTATTGACTTATTTGACCATACCTCCTCTGCACATTTGAACTCAAGATTTCTTGAAGGTGATCGGTTAACCAAATAGGCAGCGTGGTTAACTGACTCTGCCCAAAATGATTCGGGCAATCCTGCATGAATCCTCGTACATCTCTCACGCTCCATGAGAGTTCTATTCATCCTTTCCGCAGCTCCATTTTGTTGGGACGTCTTCTTCACGGTAAAGTGCCTCTTAATGCCTTCGTTTCTGCAAAACTCAAGAAATTTGTTGTCCTTATATTCACCACCGTTGTCACTCCTTAGGATCTTGATTTTTCTTCCAGTTAGGTTCTCCACTTCCGCCTTCCACTCTTTGAATTTGGTGAAGACCTCAGATTTCTCCTTCATGAAGTAGACCCAAACCTTTCTGGAAAAATCATCCAAGAAAGTCACGAAATAGCGAGCTCCACCCTTTGATTTAACCGGTGATGGCCCCCATACATCTGAGTGAATATAATCTAGCACTCCTGTGCTACCTTCCTCTTTATCTCGCAGCTTGAAAGCTATCTTCGATTGCTTTCCCATGGTACAAAATTTGCAGAACTCCAGCTTGCAGCTTTGAACACCTTTCAACAATTTTCTTTTATGTAGTTCCTGCATGCCTCTCTCACTCATGTGCCCTAGCCTCAAATGCCAAAGCTGAGTTTCATCATCCGAGTCCTTGCTTGTGGACACAGCTGCTCCACCTGTTATTGTTGTACCGCACAATCTATATAGACAATTAGGTTGAACTTCTCCCTTCATAACCACAAGTGAACCTTTTGAGATTATGATTTTCCCTCCATTAGCCTTAACAGAATAACCATTCTTATCAAGAGTTCCAAGGGAAATAAGATTCTTACGCAACTTTGGAATATGCCTTACCATTCCAAGCGTCCTAACAGTCCCGTCATGCATCTTTATCTTGATTGTACCGGTGCCTATGACTCTACAAACCGAGCCATTCCCCATTATAACTTCGCCACCTTCTTCTTTCTCATATGTGTCAAACCACTCCTTGTTTGAGCACATATGGTATGAGCACCCGGAATCCAAAATCCAATCCGAAGAGAAACACCTTGAAGAATTAGCATATGTATTAGTATTAACATTGCCATTAACACATAAAAGCTCACCATCACTTTCCGTGACTTCCTCAGCTGTGTTTGCTGCATTCTTCCCTTTGTTCTTCTTCTCTTTCCATATGGGGCAATTTCTTTTCCAGTGCTCTTTTGACCCACACTCGAAACAACCATCTTTCGCCTTGGATTTTGATCTTCCTTTGTTGCCTTTCTTGCCTTCACGCCTTTTTGAACGACCCCTATCTTCGGTCTTAGCAAATAGACCTTCACCTTGAGAGTTTTCTCCAGAACGTTGAGCCATCCTATGGTGCGTCATGATGTCTTGCAGCACAGGCTCGAAATCCAGAGTGACCTTCCCGAACATAAGAGTGGTTCGAAAGTGTTTATAGGACGGAGGTAAGGATGTTAGCAACATAAGTGCCTTATCCTCCGTACTATAAATAACTTCCATTCTTTACAAATCAGCAACACATCTATTGAAACTACTTAAATGTTCCATTAGATTACCTCCTTCTTCCATCTTCAGATTTCAGGAGTTCTTCTTGACGGGATGTTGTTGTAGACCCTTAATTGGGTAGTCTGCGTGCGTAGGGCTGTTTTCAGGCGTACGGGTCTTGATTCTTCGTCCGTACGTGCTGGCTGAGAGTTAGTCCCCCAGTTGGACGGCTCGTCCCTAGCCACATAGTCCGTTTGAGGGCTGATAATTGTGAGCTAGTCAACAATCCCCTGTTGGATTGTTTTCCCCTGGTACATGATGATGGTGAGAGGTGGGTGTATTTACGTGTATATATATATAATTATTCTTTCTTGTTATACATATTACATATATGTATATGTGGTTTTGATTCTGGTTTGAGATTTGTGAGCATGTACATGTATGAACGTATAAGCCCTGGATTTGGGCAGTGTTGTTTGGCGCCATACGCCTTGGATAGGGTATGGTTGCGGGATTGAACTGTTAAAAGGGGAATAATTGGATAATGTGTTCATTGTACATACGCCTTGGATAGGGTATGGTCGTGGGGTTTGAACTGATATAAAGGAAAAGTTTGATAATGTATTCATTGTGTTTTTGTCGAATTTGGAATTGTGATAGATCCGAAATGTATAGTTGGTTATGTTGTGAAAGATTGTTTATTTTCGGAGTTGTGACCGTTGAGATGAGAACTACGTGTGGTTTGATCCCTTGTCCAAGGGTACGTAGGCAGCCTGGGGTCTCACCAGGTGCAGCCGCGAAATATTATTGTGTTTAAAGGTCTATCGATTTCTGTGTATGTGATTGCATTTCGGATGTGGTTTTCGATGTGATTGTTGGATTTAAATCAGGTTTGATGTTCTCGGTGGTATTCATAAAATTGTTTGAGATCTTTAATTGTATTGTTTATGAAGTATTCGACTTAAGAACTTTGTTGGTTATGTTTCAAATTATCTGAAGGCCGGAGGCCTAATATGTGATTGCATGTTGTTAATTTGTGCATGCTGCCCAGTTGGTGTTTTAAAATGTGTTTTATGCAGGTTGGAATTTTTGGGAAATGTCCAATTTCCAGGGGAGACTCTGCCGAAATTTCGGCAGAAAGTCTCGTGGCCTTCTCCTTTTCGGTAAAGAGGCTCGATTTTTGTAAGTGGGCCCGACATCGGTGTGATGTCGAAAATTTTCCACAGGATTCGTCTCGGGTTTCCAGGAATTCCTGGGCCGGTCGTGTCATGGGAAATTATGTAGAAATGAGGTTGAAATTTTTTTTCAAAAAATAAAAACCAATTTTTAGGATTTTTTGAAAAAAAATTAATATATCTATATATATAAAGCAAAAGGCAGAGAATGGTGAAACATTCAAAATACCAGAAAATGCCCTTGGTTAATGCAAACATTAAGAATTGAATTTATTAATTAAATGAGGATAATATGGTAAATTCACACTTTTTCATATTTAAAAAAAATTAAAATTAAAAGAAAAATCAAATAATGGATCCTATTTTTATGGAACACAACTACCCATTATCTTTTTTAATTCTAAAATAAATTTAAATTTGTTATAAAAAAGCCTCTCGGCGGCGCGAAGCGCGTGCGAAAATGCTAGTATATATAACGGCAAAGCGGAAAGGCTAGTGTATATAACGGCAAAGCAAAAGGCAGAGAATGGTGCAACATTCAAAATACCAGAAAATACCCTTGGTTAATGCAAACATTAAGAATTGAAATTATTAATTAAATGAGGATAATATGAAAAATTCACACTTTTTCATATTAAAAAAATTAAAATTATTAAAATTAAAATAAGATAATAGATCCTATTTTTATGGAACACAACTACCCATTATCTTTTTTAATTCTAAAATAAATTTAGATTTTTTTTAAAAAAGCCTCTCGGAGGCGCGGAAGCGCATGCAGAGAGGCTAGTATATATAACGGCTAACTGGTCAGATTTTAAAGATTGATAATCATTATGTAAATTTTTGAAATAAAATAAGATCAAAATTGAACTTGAATTATGAGTAAGTTAATTTCTTTTACGAAATCTTTTAAAAAATTTATCCATGGTAAACCCTAATTATGTATCTTTATTAGGGGTAAAATCCTTAATTCTATACCTATATGTAAGGTACTCAACACCCAGAAAGAGTATTAATATATTAGAAGGGTGAAAATCCCCAATACCATACCTATATGTAAGGCACGCAGTATAGCACCAATGGATTTATTTTAGAGTAGAGTAATGGAGAAGAAGAAAGAGATAATGAAAGTATGAAGAAGAAAGAAGGCGACGAAGAAAAAAGCATAATAGAAGCCGTGCAATAGTCACTAACCTAAATTTAAGGGGGAAATATAACCTTAAATGGTCCTAAAAGTAAGCGATAATTATAATTTAATTTACTATTATTGAGATTTTGTTGTTGATAGAATACTATTATTGAGATTAGGGAACTTGATTTTGGATTTTGCGACTTGAATTTGTGTTTTGTTATATCAATGCTTGAATGCTCTTATTTTCTCTTCATCCACCACACGTCATTGAGTCATTGGAAAAAATGTTAAATTTGAATTTGATGGCTTATGTGGCAATTTGACACTTAAGAAAAAAATTTAACTCCATTCGAAAATGTCAAATATCATATTTTTAAAGCAAATGAGGCCCATGTGATACATAAAGTTTAAAAAGAGAATAAATGGAGTCCATGACTGAATATTAAAATAATATTTAACATCAAGCTTTTTAATATGTTATTTTTGACATATCCTTTTTCAGCCTTCAAATTTCACTGAGGATTTGACTACTCGGTTGGAGCAACTTTAACGTTTAATTTTTGCCATTTAATGTCCACGTGGCAATTTGAAGACAAGGAAAAAGAATTACCAATTAAATATTCTTGCCATTTCAAAATCAGTCATATAGACACTACGGATAAAGGACCATGGAATTATGAGCCGTAACTGCGCATTAAAAAACAAAAACAAAAAGTTGTTTTCATTCTCATAGGAAATGTTTTCATAAAAATAACTCACATATTATTATTTCAAATTGTACTACTTTGTTTTTGTTTTCTGAAGATATTTTCTAATTAATCTACCAGACATATTTTCATTTCCTGAAAAATTAAATTCGCTTCTTGTTTTCATTCTCTGAAAATATTCTAAGAACATTCTCTGAAAACGTTACCGGCTCTAATTCAAAGGGATTATTTCATTTTGGCAAAAAGAAAATGTTAGGAGTTGATGAATTTTTAATACGCAAACAAAAATGGTAATACCGTTTTGATTAATTTTGGATCTGTGAAGCATAATTGGAGGATTGGATATGATTCTTCCATAATAATTCTAGAGAGAAGGTCTCTCTAAAGGTCTCTCGGGTTTAAAAAATAAAAATTTCATGACCAAGTCATTTGTGGTCACAAATTTGTAAGGAACAGTGACCAAATATAAGAATTAGGTGACTATTGTTTGTGGACCCACAGTGCATACTTTTTTTTTTCCACCTTTTAGTCAAAAACTCATTACCAATGGGGTGTCACCTGGATTAATGTTCCATGTCTTTAGTTTGTTATGCTCCTAAGTGGTCCTGGTTCAAACTAGTGTTGGGTACGGTTTGAATCTGACTAGTTCTCATTCCAAATGGAAATTGAAATCAAGACTATTCATTCAGTCAAGTTTTGACGAAAAAATTATCTACTCCTGTTTGCTCATAAACCGGTTCAGTTTCCGATTTTGGACTGGAATCTTTTTCTTCTTTTTTTTTTGAAATTTTTTATATATACAAAACTCAACTAAAATTTTATTTTTGGAGATTAAAAATTCACAAATGCCCAAAATTCCTGCTACCTTTCACATGATAATGTGAAGTCAACTGAATAAGATCAACGAAAAAACCACACACATAAACAATAAAACAAAATAAGCCAAGGGCGTTTACCAATTCAGCAGCAGACGTGGTAGTTGGGTGTGTTGAACAGTTGAAAAAACCTTCCCTGAACAGACCTGAAATCTTAAAGAAAGAAATTGAAAGATTTGGAGGACAAAAAATGTCAAAATTGATCAATGTGCAAATGGGAAAAAGGAAGAAAATGGAGTTCTTATCCTTTTCTCTTTTATATTTCTCTTACTTCTCCTAATTTGTGGTGCATGTTGCCATGGCAGATCTAGCAAAGAAAAAAGAAAAGAGAATATCTAATGTCCATCGCAGAAGGTCAAATGGGCTATGCCCAGTGGATAGAAATTTCTGAAAGTCATAACTGGGACTAGTGATCAACACTATGTACTTTAAGGATAATTACTGAAATTGAGGAAGATATCTCTGTGATGCTAATTGAACAATAAGTTACTTGAAAGCACAGGATAGCAATTTCATTTCCAATATATAATCTTGACAAAGTTTTAAAAGGCGAGACTTAGGGGTGCCTTAAGACGCAAGTCGGGGCAAGGCGGTGATTAAGAATCGTTTATAGTTCTTTACCCATCCTATTTCTTTCTATGCTTACTGTAATTAGTTGTTAATCTTACATACTGTTTACATTTCAACTGTTAGAATATGTTAATGTTAGCACAGATACCTTGTGCAAGAGACTCAATTTTCATTGTTGTAGAAAACAACACACTATTTGCTCAAGGTCTAAAGGACCCTTGTCTGGTTTTAGGTGAGAATTGAGATTCTCTTCCCATTCAAATATGGGACTTTTACTTCCAGTTGTGATGCTAAAGAACTTTTAAATGTAGTCCAAGAAAGAAAACAAGAACCCAATTACAGTAACTAATTAATAATACAGCTCCACAATTTAAGGCTATCGCAAGTCAAACAGCAATGCATCTGAAGGCAGCAAAATCAGCAAAGTCAAAATCTGCTGCACATCAGATTAGCCACACAAAAACAACAGAAAGTGTGCAAGGGAAAAACCAATAGGGTTGCAATTTACCAGAAGCGCCAAACCAAAGTAAGGATAGCCAAAGCACCATAAATAAATCACCCCCAAACCAAGCAGCAAGAAGCAACGACTGAGGAAAAAAAAGCTGAGCAGCAGCCCAGAAAACCAAGAAAGATAGTGCAAGCCACCCAAAATGGCAGACACAAGAAGATACTGTGATCACAGACTGAAGGAGATTCGACTCCCAAAGAATTGCAAGATTAGCAGGATAAGGCTTGAAGCTGTAAATGAGGCAAATATTAGTTGGGAAATATAAATTAATACTCCCTACTGTGCATCATCTACCAGTACCAGTTGAATCAAATAATAACCTGCTGCTGATGACCACTCTCTACTCCTACAATCTCATTTGGAAAAAGAGCAAGAGTGCACAAAACCAACACCAATATTAATGAATATGAATTCTACAAGGCTGGTGCAAGCACACAAGTTCAGCTTCAACAAGTTAACAAATTTCTAATGCATACCGAAAGACTAACAAAATTGCCTTCCGACATATCAAGTATACCTCACAATCCAAAAGTCACAAGAAATCAATTTCTAATCCAACTCTTCATCATCTTCACAGCTCAAGTAGTCATCTTCGAAGTCTTCATCATCTTCCACCGGAGAACCAATATCTTCACCAATAATTTCTCTTTTACTAGTACCTTCATGGATCAATACCTCCATAGATGTTGAGACGTTTTCATACTCTGGCATTACAAGGTGTGCCCCGAAGCTTTTAACACACAGAGAACTGTTGAAAGGAAGTTCAAAAATAACTCGACATTTAGAAGGAGGTTTCGGATATGCAGACTCATCAAACTCCATTTCGCAGAATGGAATGTAGTACAGCCACACATGTTCTGACTCTAATATTGATGAACCAAAATCAGACCTAATTAAGTGAATGCGCTTTTCATTGACGTAAAATTCGACTATGAAGTAAGGAGATCCATTACTGTTTATATAGCAAGGATAAGGTGCATCTTGTGTTTTCTTAACAGCAGCATAGAGAGCCAATCCTCTATTCTGCCATTTGAAATTTTCAGAGATTTCCATATAAAATTCACAATATCTTTCAACCTCCTCCAGATCCTTGTGACAGATGAACCTCTTTGGAACTTCATTTCCAGGAAATACAACTTGGAATTTAGATTGCTGAGAAGATATTAGAAAGAGATAAGAAAAGAGAGCACCCTGATCATTCACTAAAACATTTTTCGTCTTTGCCACACCATGAGCCAGATTGCGACACAATCTCTGGCAATTAGACAAGTCCATCCAACGAATCATTTGTGACTCTTTACATTCCAAAATGTTCGACAATTTCAAAAATCTTTCCAATGATACGCAATCACATGCATCTAGCCATCCTATTTTCGGTGGAAGTTCTGGAATTTCCACAAGCTTGTTGCAGCCATGCAAGTCAAGTATCCTCAAGCTGACGAATTTGGTAATGCATATAGAGAAAGTGACAAATTTGCTTCCTGATAGATCAAGTCTGAATAAGGTGGACGCACAATGAAGAGTCCCAAGGAAATTGATTTCTGATAAATTGCCTCCTTTGACATCTAACTCCTCCAGATTTGGAAGCAATAAAGAGCCACAACTGTCAGGTGAAACGTTTGTGTTAGCTGGAAGCACCGAAGGAACAGATTCTGCACTCCTTGAAACTTTGGAAGTCGACTGATTTGGAAATGCAACAAGTTTTCGGCATCCACGAAGGTAGAAAACCTTTAGTTGTTTCATGTCATAAATGCTGCCTGAAAGATTTGTAAGGTTTTCACATCCAAGTAAAAGTAAAGTTTTCAGACCAGTGAGATATCCAATTGATGAAGGCAATTCTTTGATGGGAGTGTGTGATATATCCATCCATGTTAAAGATTCCATCTTTCCCACAATTTCAGGGAAATTCTCAAGCTTTCGACAGCCACTAAGATAGATAGATTCAAGAGATTCCAAGTCAATACTTCTGAGAAGTATCGTAAGGTTACAACATCCTTTAAGACTCAAGCGAATAAGCTTTTTGAGGAATCCAACAGAAGGATCAACATGAACTAAACTTGTGCAGCCATCTAGGTTCAAGAACTCTAAATTTGGAATTCCATAGAAGTTTGAGGTTTTTGTTAGGAAATGGCAGTTCTCCAAATTTATAGATTTCAGATTTTGCAACCTCTACAAAGCAAAAAGGACCAATAAAAGGATCAAACAATAAGCATTGGTGAAACTTAAACCATAATTTTACAAAAATAAAATCTCTTGAAAAGTACAAACGGTATGAACAAATTTAAGCCATAAATACCAAATATTAATAAACTCTTGAAAATACCAGGGGATGAAAATAATTTGAATTACCTTGAGTCCTTCTCCAAGTTGTAACAAGTGGCTACACGGCATATAAAGTTCAACAAGTTTCCTTGGATTGAAAGTAGATGGCAAAACTTGTAAAGGACATTCAGGCCAATGAAGGAACCTCAACTCATTAGAGAGATAATCTACATGATCACCAGAAAATCGTGCATTAACATTGATGAAAAGTCGAAGGTTTTTCATCTTTGAGAAGCTATCATCACTCAAGCATATCTCATCTGGTGTCGGAAACTTTGCTATGATGCCTTTAACATTATTTGTTCCCTATTATGAGAAAGCAATAGTGTTAACAAACAAAGCTCTTTAGCAAATAAAAATTCAAGTGTACACACACACACACACACACACACACTTACTGTTCCTTCTGTTAAAACACGATAAACATCCTCGTGAAACCACACTCTGCTACGTTCACCTGGCTCATTTGGCGACTCTTGATGAACTATACCTCTACCCAATTCTTCTAGCAAGTCATGCATCCAAATTTTGTTTTGTTCAATATATATGAGGGCCTTTTCTACGAGTACTTCAATAGCATGCTTAGGCTTGAGGTCACAACCTTCCAGGATCGATATCACATGGTTCATATCTTTGCCTTTAAAGAAACATGCTATATGTCTAGGAAAACTTCTTTCACAAAATCTTCCAGTGCATCATAGCTTATTTTGAGAGTTTTTTGAATGTCTGAGTGAAGAGCACCATCCAATACATCATGCCACACATCTATACTTCTACCACATAGATGTGAACCTAAAACCTTGAGAGCTAATGGAAGACCTCCAGCATAGTCCACCACAAATTCTGCAAGTTCCACATAATCATCATCCAAATTTCTAGTTCTTGTAAAACCATTCCAACTAAAGAAGAGATCAAGAGATTCATGATAATTTAATTTCTTTGCCTCGTAGATTATACTAACTCGATGACAAGTTAGCAAATGCTTATCTCTTGTTGTTATGATAATTCTGCTGCCTGAACCAAACCAATCAAACCCTCCAACTAATGTGTTTAACTGGTTCAGTTCATTTACATCATCAAGAATCAAGAGAATTTTTTTGGCGCTCAACCTATCCCTAATCACATTGATTCCTTTATCAACATCGGTCACCTTTAATTCCTTTCCCCTTAGAATCTCACACAGAAGACAATTTTGTAGTTCAACTAGGCCTCCATATATTGATCTTTCTCTAACATCTTTCAAAAAACAACTAGCTTCAAACTTGTGGGCAATTGAATTATAAACAGCTTTAGCAATTGTGTTGTCTTACCTATTCCGCCAGTCCCCCATATCCCTACCATGCGAACGTCATTTTGCCCAACATCTAAAAGTTTATATACCTCGCATACACGAGACCTTATTCCAATTGGGTACTTCGCCACATTCAAATGGGTACAATCTAATACTTGTAGGGAAATGCTTTCAACAATGTTATGAATAAACTTTGGTTCATTCCTGCCATTTAGAAGTATACAAAATATTTAATGAAATGATGTTTTGCTTTATATGGCTAAAAAAGGCAAATAATACAAAACACTCACAAATAGAAAGAAAACTATCTTCATATTTTTCTTAGTATTTTTTTTCTTCTTAAAAACAACTAATACTTCAATTATGTTTGATATAAATTCAACAAGACTTGCAGCATGAGATAATTGTGACTAAATTATAATATAGTTTGCCACATACCCGTCCAAGAAAGACCACCCAGACAAATTTGCTGCTCGTGTAAGAGTCGTCCTCCACCTCAAGACCTTCTCCATGTTGTCCCTGAGTTCGGATTCATGGCCTGCAAGTGCCCGACCAAAACTAGCTCTATGGTTTCTCACATCTGAGGGATCCACCTTGTAGAAAACTGGGAAAACCATTTGGTTCTTCGATTCTTTACACTCAAGAATCTTAACGAGTTCATCCAAGCACCACTTGGAGTCTACGTAGTTTTCAGAGAAGACAATAATAGAAACCATTGACTCTTCAATTGCTTTGAGAAGCGCTGGTGATATTTCTTCTCCTCTACTTAGATCATCATCTATGAAGGTTTTAATACCCTTTTGAACCAAATTGCTGTACAAATGACTTGTGAAATTGTTGCGTGTATCTTCACCTCTAAAACTAATAAAGACATCATATGTCCTTGAATGGCGGAAAGAAGATCCACCTTCATTAGTGGTTGAATCCATTTGATTGCGAAAAAGGATGAGATATCGATGTCGGGAAAGGCTCCTTTCCTTTGTTATATATTAGGTGTTTGCTCAGTCGCTTCCACCTTCCCCTCATGCGGGCTCGAAATCCCAAACACCAGTAAATATTTGTGCAAACTCCACTCTACCAATTGCTTGTATTAAAAATATAAAATAAAATAATTAGGCCATCCCATCTGCGAAGTAGTTTCCTCTGTCATCTTCACAGTGGATGAGAAGTCAAAGGCGAATATGAATAAAATAGAAGACTGCACTTTCGTTGCAACGTACGGTTGTTTCGCAATTCAGAAGTAACGTAGTAGTTCGGCGTGTCCAAAAAAAAGGAAAGACAAAATGCATAGATGATGAAGATGCATAAAATAACCTCCTAATAATATTTTGTTAGAAGACAGAACTTTGTTTCCTTTTCTTTTTTCTTTTTTCTTATTATACGACCTAATATTTAGGATCTTGTCGACAAAATTTTGAAAATTAATATTGATTCCTTTATCGACAAAAAGGCCTAATTATTTACAGAATTTAAGTAAATTTTAAACAAAAATTGCTTTTAAAAAAAACAAGAGAAATACTGTCGTATTTTTATCCCCACTAGATACACGCACATCAGACACGCTTAGGATATTCATTAGGAAATAAAATCAATAGGATCCAAAATTTGGTTATCTTATTACGACATGAATTCGGTTATCTTATTATAATTCACATTGATTGTCAGCTTATAATATAATCACCTTAAATCACTCAAATTCACTATGCAATACATTTCATTCACTTCTTATGTGCCAAAATAATTAACTACTTGAACATCTTCTAAAAGTTTCATTTCGTCAATGGGGTATAACTATTTATAACAAAAACCATAATTTCACTCATAATAAGCATCAATATACATCACAGATGCGAAGTAGTTTCCTGTACATCTTCATTGTGGATGTGAAGTCAAAGGAATAAGAAAATGGTAAAAAAGGAAACACCGACAAGCCACAAAAAGAAGAAGAAAAAGGAAGCATTAATACGCTTTCGTTGCAACATGGGTGTTTACCAAGTAGTGGGGGGTTCTGGGAAAAAAAAAAAGAAGCCAAAAGGTCGATTGATGATGAAGATGACTAAAATAGATCAGGATATTGTCAAAAATAACCTCCATAATCTATATATATAAAGCAAAAGGCAGAGAATGATGAAACATTCAAAATACCAGTAAATGTCATTAGTTAATGCAAACATTTAGAATTGAAATTATTAATTAAATGAGGATAATATGGTAAATTCACACTTTTTCATATTTAAAAAAAATTAAAATTAAAAGAAAAATCAGATAATGACCTATTTTTATGGAACACAACTATCCATTATCTGTTTTAATTGTAAAATAAATTTTAATTTTTTTAAAAAAAGCCTCTCGCAAGCACGGAAGTGCGTGTGGAGAGGCTAGTTGTTAGAAGACAAAATTTTGTTATTGGTGAGTCATTTAATTCATAATGTGTCATACTAACAATTAGATAGAAATGTATCATAGTAATGTATGTGAGTTTAGTATATTATCGTCCCTCTCGATAGGAAAGGTCCTAAATATATATATATATATATATATATATATATATATATATATATAGAAAAGCATATATATCATCTAACAATTGGGGCTTGCAGGTAATGAGACACATAACCAAATTAAAAAACAGGATTGTAATTAAAGCGATATTTTGTTGATTAAGAATGAATGCAATTCTAAAAAATAATATCATGAAAGTGAGAGGGACTTCATTCCAGATATTTTCTTCAGCAGAAACTTGTTGAGTATCCAGTGCCTGGATAGTGAGCGTAAAATGGAATGTCAAATAAGTTTTGGGGTGGGTGGTTTCAATTGGGTTGCTACCAAATATATATTACAAGATCAAACAGGCTGTTATTAGATAGTAACTTTTTAATTAATGATGCCAAGGGCTAAAATAAGTTGGAGGATTTAATCAGACTTGTTGTTTGATGATGCTATAGTCAATTGACCAATACCTTTTCCTATTTTTAGTCGAAGAGGTGTTTTTTTTTTCTTTCTCTGTGTATGCTCTTGGGATTTGCAGTACTTTACTGTTTCTATAGTTTTTTTAGTTTAAAAGTATATATGGGTTAAAATAGTAAAGGATAGAGAATTAAAATCATGAGTGTTTTATTAAGAGATTGTGTTTCTTAATTGAGCAAACAAATTAAATATAAAATAATTATAGGCCTACAAAATTGAGGAGACAATGAGTTACAACGCTACATTTAGTTGGGTTACTAATGGCTCGTTTGGGACTGCTTCTCTAGGATACACTTCTACTTATAAGCGCTTCTACTAAAAGCGCTTTTATTATAAAGATGTTGAAATTTTCATAAGAAATTGAAGTGCTTTTTGGAAAAGCACTTGGGAGTACTTCTTGAAGAAGCACATGACAGGTGCTTTTCTAGAAAGCGCTTCTATGGTCCAAAAGCGCTGCTAAACTTTTTTGCCAAATGCTGTCAGAAGCGCTCTTGGTTGTTAGAAAATGCTTTTAACTGTTCCAGAAGCACTCCCAAACGAGCCCTAAGTTTTTATGGGATGAATAACATTAAAATATATGTAATATATTTTAATTTAAAAAAAGGCTACCTAGGCTAGAGCCTATGGTAGCCCTCTACCTTGTTTCGCTAGTGAAGATGGGATTGAAAGGGAAGATGAGAGGAGATGATGGGAGGGAGGAGTAACAAAAGTGAAAACAAAAACTTGAAAGTGAAAACTCAAATTGTTTTCACTTTTGTTATTCCTTCCTCTCATCCTCCCCTCTCATCCTCTCTCTTTCAATCTCATCCTCACTTTCAATCTCATCTTCACTCTGATTTTCCTCTATGCTATAGCACAATAAATGAAAACTAAAAACTAAAAACTAAAATTGAAATTATTATCAAATGGGCCTTAAAAGATTCATTCCCTTAATTTTAAGTGCAAATTATAGCTAGGGTTGGGATATTTTTGAAGATAGGAACTTGGTACAGAGTAGATGCACATAGGTACTAGCGCAGAGCTTTTGATATATGGAAACAAACAGCCACATTGGTTGTGTGTTTTACCACAAGAAGTTCCAAAACCACAGCAAAGCTAGCTAGTGGTATTACAAATTACAATTTACAGTCATTTTGTCACAAAAAGACTCTTGGTAGTGATTTTCTCACTCCCCTTTTGTTGACTTACACTTCTTTTTGTTTTTTAATACTTTTTACTATAGCAAAAAAAGGAGTATAAGTGGACAAAAAAAGAGTGAGAACATACAATTTCTAACAAAGAGAGTGTAAGTAAACAAAAGAGCAGTGAGAAAATCAACTCCCTTAATTAAATAGAGATTACAATCTGATTTGGTTAAGTTAACTGACTATATATATTATAAATAAATAAAAACAACCTGTGTATTTTGTTTTTGTTTGTTTGTTTGTTAAAAAATAATATATATATATATATATATATATGTGGTTTAATGGGTTGTCCTGTTAAGGGAAAGCTTGGAGGCAATAATTTAAACCTTTGGAAAAACAATAATCCCAAATGTAAGAACCATTCATCCACTAATAGCTTGCAAAAATATAATTAAAATGGAAAAACCAAAAACAAATACACTAGTAATAAGTTTATGCATCTACTAAAACTTAATTACATGGAGGCAATCTAATGGATCACTAACGATTTTTGAATCAAAACAATCTAGTTCCATATAATTACTGAAAAAAATAATGACTCATTTTTCATGGCCAGAGAAGTGAGCAAAGGTCCTTCCACAAATTAAACATGTTTACAAGGTGTCACCAAGGCACAAAACGGTCCATAAGCAAAAGAATTCTGGCCTCTGAAAGCGTAGAGGAATCCAAGTCCCTCTGAATCTGAGCCATTCTGCTGCTCTCTTTTCTTGCTTCTTTCAACACTTGCTGTTGTTCTTCAACCTCACCATCACCTTCTCCTTGTTTTCCCTTTGATGAAAACACCAGTAGCTTCTTAGCCCCTACCTTGTCTTTCAGCTTTGCCAACTCGCTCATCCAAACATCCACCAGTGCAGACATACTTGTACTTGAAAAATTGAAACTCTGGCTTGGTCTTGACTCTTGAGTTTGATCAAGGATGATGAGGAGAGCTGGCTATTATGCTTGTTGGGTCACAGACAGCCGTTGGTTATAGGCTCGCACACAGGATTTAGTTTTAGGAATCTTCCTTGGGAAGAGAGAGAGAGAGAGAGAGAGAGAGAGAGAGAGAGAGAAAGTGGGGTATGAGTTTTGTTGACTGAATGAAAAGCTTCCCCGTGGGCGCACGGAACTCTCTTCTTTAGATTGTGGGCGACTTGGCATATTACTATTCATCAATAGTATTCCATTGCATCTTAGTTTTTCTTTTGTCTTATTCCAACATCGCAATTCTCTTTCACCTCTTCATCATCATCTTCAGTAAAAGTAGCCATCTTCATTATCTTCACAGCTGAAGTAGTCATGTTCCGAGTCTTGCTCATCTTCACATAGATCAACACAATTATCTCCATCAAACCTCTCATTAGCATCTTCCAAGTCATCGGATTCAGACTCACCATCTTCCATAAATATAGACAGGTCTTCATCATCCTGTGTCATTACCAGGTGGATCCCGAAGCTTTTAAAAGGCAGCGAATCTTGTCTCAAATTCTGAAAATTAACTAGACACATAAAACGCGACTGCGGCAAGGTAATCTGATCATCCCGGTAAAACATTTCTCTGAATCGAATATAGCACAGCCACACATGACCTGACCCTATCTTTCTGAAATGGGAATCGAAATAAATAAAATAAGGTACCACTCCTGGTTGATTGACGGAAATTTTTGTTCGAAAACCAGGGTACCATCGTCTTTTAATTTGCAGGTCGTCAAGAGCAGCGTATAGAGCCAATCCTTGGTTCTGGCATTTGAAGTTTGGAGGGATTTCAATCAAAAGTTCACATGCTTCATCACGCTCCTTCACATCCTTATGACAGCTGAATAACGTCGAGAGAGCTTCAAAACTTGCTGGGAATACAACCTGAAATCCATGTTTCTGTGAAGACAGAAGGTGATCAAAGAAGAGAGTGATCTGCTCCTTTGCTAAAATGTTTTGCATCTTTGTGAGGTCACGAGCCAGATTGCCGCACAGTCTCTGGCAATTACACAAGTCCACCAACTCAATCATTTGTGAGTCTTTTTTACCTTTCAGAATGTTGGACAATGATGAAAACGTTTCCAATGATACGCAATCACTCGCCTCTAACCTTACTATTTTTGGAAGTTCAGGAATATCTTGAAGCCTCTTGCAGCCATGCAAGTAAAGCTTCCGCAAATTGACAAATTTCGTAATGCCTTCGGGACTACTTACAAGGAAATCACTTCCTACCCAATTGAATTCCGCAAGACTGGGAAGCACTAAAGGATGTGATACTGCACTCCCCAAAACTTCAGAATTCACTTTATTTGGAAATGTAACAAGCTTTCGAGTTCCTCCGAGATTAAAGTAGTTCAGATGTTCCAACTCATAAATGCTGGGTGGCAGATTCGTAAGATTTTCACAATGCCATAGGTCTAAAAATTCAAGACTGATGAGATATGCAATTGACGCAGGCAATTCTTTGATGCCACTACCAGATAGAAACATGATACGTAAGGAATCCATCTTTCCCCCAATTTCAGGGAAAGTCTCCAGTCTTCTGCAATCTTCAAGATTGAGAACTTCTAGAGATTTTGACTTGATTATTGGAAATAGTGTGAGGTTATGGCATCCCACTAGACTCAAGTCGACAAGCTTATCATGAAATCCAACAGAATGATGAACCTCAACTAAACTTGTGCAGTAGTCTAGATTCAAGGACTGTAAGTTTGGAATTCCAGAGATATTTGGGGTTTTTGTTAGGAATTCACAGCTCTCAAAATCCATGGACGTCAAATTTTGCAAACGCTATATAAGACAAAAATAGAAAAGAAAAAGAAGGATCAAACGATAAGGCATAAACAAGTTTAAGCCATAACTCCAAAAACTTAAAAAACTTTTGAAAATACGAAGGGATGAAAATAATTTAAATTACCTCGAATACCCCAAGTTGTGACAAGCGGCTACAAGGCATATACAGTTCAACAAGTTTCCTTGGATTGAAAGTAGATGGTAAAGTTTGTAGAGGACAATCAGGCCAATGAAGAAACCTCAACTCATTAGATAGATAATCCACGTGATCACCATAAAATCGTGCATTCACATTGATGAAAAGTCGAAGGTTTTTCATCTTTGAGATGCTGTCCACACTAAAGCATATGTCATCTGGTGTCGGAAAACTTTGCTATGATGCCTTTAATATTCTTTGTTCCCTATTACAAAAAAGCAGTAGTGTTAACATACAAAGCTCTTTAGCAAATAAAAATGCAAGTGTACACACACACACACAGACTTACTGTTCCTTCTGTTAGAACACGATAAACATCCTCGTGAAACCACAATCTGCTACGTTCACCAGGCTCATTTGGCGACACTTGATAAACTATTTCTCTACCCAATTCTTCAAGCAAGTCATGCATCCCAATTATGCCTTGTTCAATATTTATGAGGGCCTTGTCTACGAGTACTTTAATAGCATACTTGGGCTTGAGGTCACAACCTTCCAGGATCGGTATCACATGGCTCACCTTTCTACCGTTAAAGAAACATGCTATGTCAAGGAAAACTTCTTGCACTGCATATTCCAATGCATCATAGCTTATTTTGAGAGTTTTTTTAATGTCCGAGTGCAGATTCCCATCCAATGCATCATGCCACTCATCTATACTTCTACCACATAGATGAGAACCTAAAACCTTGAGAGCTAAAGGAAGACCTTGAGCATGCTTCACCACAGTTTCTGCAGCTTTCACATAATCATCATCCAAATTTTTATTCCTCCCACCATTCCAACTAATGAAGAGATCAAGAGATTCACCAAAGTTTAATTTATTGGCCTTGTATATTATACAAACTTGATGAGAAGTTAGCAAATGCTTATCTCTTGTCGTTATGATAATTCTACTGCCCAAACCAAACCAATCACAACCTCCAACTAAGTTGTTTAACTGGTCCAAATGATCCACATCATCTACAATTACGAGGACCTTTTTACGGCTCAACCTTTCCTTTATCACATTGATTCCTTTATCGGCACTGGTAACCTTTATTTCCTTTCCCCTTAGAATCTCATAAAGAAGAAGATTTTGTAGGTCGACTAGGCCTCCGTATGGTATTGATCTTTCTCTTACATTTTCCAGAAAACAACTCCCTTCAAACACATGGGCCAGTGAGTTATAAACAGCTTTAGCAACAGTTGTCTTTCCTATTCCACCACTCCCCCATATTCCTACCATGCGAACATCATTTCCGTCAACATCTAAAGCTTTATGAATATCTCGCACACGTGCCTCTATTCCGACTTGGTATTTTGCCACATTGATATGGGTATCATTTAATACTTGTACGGAAATCTCGTTGACAATGTTCTGAATAAATTCAGTTTCACGGCTGGCAATTTAAGGAAAAAACAACATCTAAGAATGAGATTTTTCTATATATGTTTTAAATAAGGTAAAGAATGTATATATGACACAAGAAAAGAAATAGAATTTTGCTGGGTTCAAAAACAGATCACTTGAAGTTCGAAACAACCTGGCATTAGTACAATAGGAAGATTGATAATTTGATATGCTCTAGACACTTCTTAATAACTCTAGGTTTATTGATTAAAAGTTGGATTCAATCCATAATTGTCATACATTTATGAAGAAAAATAAGTAATGAGGGTTTCTTAATAAAATGAAATAAAGGAGAAATTAAGAGAAGCTCAAAAAGCCGTCAAATATAAAGAAATATACCTCTCTAAGTAATGCGACCCAGACAAATTTGAAGCTTCTGTAAGGGTTTCCTTCCATCTCAGCACCTTCTTCATATTGTCCTCGAATTTACTTTCATCATGGTTAGTAAGTTTCTCTTCTTTGAATTTGCGTTCATGGTTATTAAGTGCCTCACCATAACTACCTCTTTGGTTCCTTACATCTGAGGGATCCACTTTGTAGAAAACTGGCCAAACCATCTGTTGCTTTGATTTTCCACACTGAATGATATGAACAAGTTCATCCAAGCACCACTTCGAGGATGCATAGTTTTCAGAGAATACGACGATGGAACACCTTGATCCTTCAATTGCATCAAGAAGTGCTTGTGATATTTCTTCTCCTCTTGGGAGCTCATCATCTATGAAGGTTCTGATGCCTTTCTGAACCAAATTTTTGTGTAGATGATCTGTACAAGTTTTTTCACGACAGCACACCCCGCCCCCCCCCCCCTTTATTTTTGAAACAGCCGGTGGCTTCCAAGAGCCACCGTCGCCGCCACGCCGGACCACCGGCCACGGGTCCAACCAAGATCAAACCCCCACCGCCTCCTCTTCCTTTTCCGACCATTCCCAGCTCCTGGAACTGCCGTTACCCGCCGGAATCTGTCAAAATCGCACCGGATTTTGACAGAAATTCCAAGTCTTCGTTCTCCTTCAATTCTCCACCAAATCGGACGAATGAGGTATGAAATTTCGACTGATTTTCACGTTCTAGCTGATGATTCGGTAGGATTGGATCAATTTTGAGTGTAGGTAGTTTGATTTTCGAATTTAGGTTTGGCCGGACTTCGGGTTGAATTTCTGGCCACTTTTTGGTCATAGCCCAAGAACAAAAGTGACTCCAAACTTGCAGGACGTGCATCCTAGACATTGTGGAACTCATAGGAACTTTCGGATCGTAAAACGGAGGTCGTGAGCCCCACGGGCCCAGTTGACCAAGTTTGGGCAGTTTGACCCTCGGTTGACCGTGGGTCTTCCGAGGTAGTTTCACTCTTCAAGGAGTACTAGAACGGCCCTTTTGGATGAGTCTTGACCGTCATTTGATTTATGTAGGTCTATGAGATTATTTTTGTGGTTTTGTGATGGAAATCTTATGTTTTTGAATTTAATGGTTTACTTAAATGCTTTATATATTTAATAGTTGAATTCCTTATTTTTGTAAAGTAATTGTGATACATGTGAGTTTGACCTATTCGAGTGTCTTGAGTTTATATATAATAATTGAGAAAGTGCTATCTTTGCTGATTTTGTATGGTGTATTTAGAATGTTAATTTGAGTGTTATTAACACTACCTTAGGTACCTCCCCGGTTGTGGGTTTTATGTTTGAGAATTTATTTTGCCCAGGTCCGTCGGAGTTTGTCCAAGCCTTTCAGATGATTTATTTTGCCTAGGTCCGTCGGAGTTTGTCCAAGCCTTTCAGATTATTTATTTTGCCCAGGCCCGTCGGAGTTTGTCCAAGCCCTTTCGGATTATTTATTTTGCCCAGGCCCGTCGGAGTTTGCCCAGGCCTTTCGGAGATTGATTTATTTTGCTCAGGCATGTCAGAGTTTGTCCAAGCCTTTTCGGAGTATTTATTTTGCCCAGGCCCGTCGGAGTTTGCCCAGGCCCTTCGGAGATTGATTTATTTTGCTCAGGCCCGTCGGAGTTTGTCCAAGCCTTTCGGATGATTTATTTTTCTCAGGCCCGTCGGAGTTTGTCCAAGCCTTTCGGATGATTTATTTTGCCCAGGCTCGTCGGAGTTTGTCCAAGCCCTTCGGAGATTGATTTATTTTGCCCAGGGCTGTCGCAGTTTGTCCAAGCCTTTCGGATGATTTATTTTGCCCAGGCCCGTCGGAGTTTTTCCAAGCCCTTCGGATAATTTATTTTGCCCAGGCCCGTCGGAGTTAGTCCAAGCCTGTGATGTCTTCTTAACACGATGCAGTGGGAAGAAAGTGGTAATGTTTCAATGTGTTTTATCGAATTTAGAATTGTAATAGATCTGAAATGTATAGTTGGTTCGGTTGTAAATAATTGTCTATTATCGGAGTTGTGACTATTGATGATGAGAACTACGTGTGGCCTGATCCCTTGTCCAAGGGTACGTAGGCAGCCTAGGGTCTCACCTAGGTGCAGCCGCAAATTTTATTGTGTGTAAAAGGTTTGATTGATTATGTGTATGTGATTGAGATCATTAATTGTTTGGTTTATGCATTGTTCATTGTTCGATTTATGGGATTATTGGATTTGAATCCGATTTATTGAGATCATTAATTGTTTGGTTTATGCATTGTTCGACTTAAGAACTTTTCTGGTTTTGTTTCGAACCATTTGAAGGCCGGAGGCCAATTAGATGATTTGTATGAGATTTTATTGTGCATGCTACCGGTTGGTATTGTTAAATGTGTTTTATGCAGGTTGAAATTTTTGGGGAAATGTTCAATTTATAGAGGAGACTCTGCCGAAATTTCGGTAGAAAGTCTCGTGCTCTTTTCCCTTAATTTGGAAAAGATGCTAAATTTTTAGTTAGTGGGCTCGGCATCGGTGTGATGTCGGAATTTCCACAGGATTTGTCTCGAGATTTCGAGAAATTCTGGGCGGGTCCTGTCAAGTTCTTCGTGGGATTGATCCCGTACTTACATAATCTATACCTCAATAGATTCGTGCACTTACAGGTATTTTTAATTAGTTGTTTGCACATTAATTTGTGTCCTTTTACGAATACAACACCCATCTTGATACATGCTGCTGTAAGCAACCACAGCAGTGCTACAAGAGCAGATGCAACAACGTTAACCAATTGTTTTAGAACAAACACATAAGTCAGAATTCTGTGAACAAGCATCAAAATATCATGAATAGAACAACCATTTGGCATGCTTTCCCAAATTACATTCAGAAATGTATCCCACAACATTTATATACCCAAATATTTCGATTGGAAAAGTGGTTACAATCAGCAAATAAAGATGTTTAAAATAAAAGATACTATGTCAGGTAAGTAGTGCTTGTAGCCTAGTGTACTAAATAAAAACAATAACTAGTCTACTCACATAAAGTGGGTACTAATGTTCATGAAATGTAATTGAAAGGTCTAGCCAGAACCTTTATATTTTAATGGTGAAAATGACTACTAGAGGTGCTAAAATGAATAAACATAGCACGTAACAGAGACAAATCAAAACAAGACATGAACAAAAAGAACAGAAAAGATAAAGAGCTAGTGCAAATAGCACATTGTGATAACACCATCTCCATGAGACTTACTTGGCCAAGAGCCACCATTGTGATAACTCCATGAAACTTCTCTGGGTTATCTGTTGTTGTTCGGAAATCTTCTTCACAAGTTAAATCCTTGAACACCCTCACTCATATTGTTAATATTACTGAATAAATAGGCTAGGCGGGCGCTAGGCGGGCTAGGTTGGGGCTAGGTGGGCTAGGCGGTTGCTAGGTGGGCGCTGAGGCGGGCAGGCGGTTGCTAGGCCGCCACTAGGCGGTCTCCAAGGTCAGTGACGAGATGAAGATGGTGCTATGTGAGAGAGAGAGAGAGAGAGAGAGAGAGAGAGAGAGAGAGAGAGAGAGATGAGGATTGAAGAAGATTGGTCACCGGTTATGTCTGAGCATGAGAGAGGGCCTAGAAGACGGCTTGTGTTCGAATGAATTCAAAGATATCCATTCTATCTCGTAGTCATCATATTGTATTTATAGTGTATAGCCACATGGCTATACTGTTAGATATTCTTTAAAATAAAATAAAATAAAACACCAAGTATATATATATATATATATATATAGTGGAATCCTTTTTTTCTTTTAAATTTTTTCCCCGATTTTCGTTTATTGATAAGAGTAGTTTATAACACTAGTCATTATTATTAGGCCATTACCCGAGTCTTTATTGTCCCCGTTTAATTTTTTACTTTTCCAAAGTTATTACCAGTTTAAAGAATTTAGTACTTTCACGTTTAATACTCTATTATACACGTACGTATGTATTTTTCAATAATACATCCATGTTCTGTACATGTCTTAAAGACTCGGTAAAATTCACATTTTTTTAAAAAGTAAACGTACAATACTCGTATTGTAAATCTACATAAGTATTTCTCATGTTTAATACATGTGTTTTTTACAAAATTTTCAATAAGACACAAAATTCACGTATTATACAAATAATTCTCACATATTATTGAATAAAAATAATATATATTAAATTATTATAGAGTGGCTGATTAATATCTACTTTGGATATGTTGAAACTAGCAAATTAATATCTCTAGAGTATATGACAGGACCCGCCCCGGATTCCCTCGGAAGGGACGGATCCGTCTATAATCCGGCATTCGCAGATGCCGGGCCCACTTACTAAAACCCGAGACTTCCTACCAAAATTTTGGCAGAGTCTCCCCTGGAAACAGGTCATATCCCAAAAAAAATTTAACCTGTCAAAAACACAGATATAGATACAACCCAACATCCAGCATGCATTACACAAGCATAGTATTACCAGTCCATGGCCTCCGGCCTCAAAATACCAAATCCTAACAGGGCAATAGCAGAGCATCTAACAGAAACTAGTAAACCAGCAAAAATGAAGTTTTAGGACTTTACAAAGCCCTGAGGCTCCGAGACAAGCTCAAGTCCTGCGGCTCGTGATGGCAGGGTACAAACACGGCACTGCAGCTCGCTCCGTCACTCCTGGCTGTGGGGCGCAAAACAGAAAACTATGAGTGGACAAAACAAAGTTTAATTCAATTAAAATCAAAGTAATATATCCCCACTGTTAGAAAACCATGCATTAAATCCACCATATACATATATAAATAGTTTGCTCAAACCCGAGCTAAAAATCCGAAATCCATTAAAACTATAAACCCACCCAAACCTTTCCTTACAAATCTCAAAACAAACCCTCGAAACACGTGCCCACCGGCACGACAAGCGGGGAGGTATCCTCGCTCAAAAACAAGAACAAATACATAGTTATATATATAACATAAGAGATATAATATATGTATATGACACACCTAATTGTACCGGGGAAACAATCCAAAGGGGATTGTTTGACTAGCTCACACTTATCCGGCCTCAAATATCCATGTGGCTAGGGATGAGTCGTCCACCTGGGGGACTGACACTCTAACCTAGCACGTACGGACGAATCCTCGAGACCCGTACGCCTAGAACCGTCCTACGCGCGAGGACTACCCAATTAAGGGTCTCCGCAGCACCCCGTTAAGGTATGCCCCGGGTTCCGACATTTACAAGTATCCATATTTCCATAATCACAATCCAATTCCAGGGGAGGTACACAGGGTAGTGCTTATAGCACTCCATACCTGACATTCTAATCTCATACTTTTCCTCATCTCATAACACCCCAAAGTACCTCACACAATTTCAACAAGCCATCACTTTCCCAATAAAATACTTATATACTTCAAGATACTTTATATGTCAAAACCCATATAAATTGCAAATATCTTTATAACATAAGATATTCAACATATGAATAAATGGATACGAAAGGATGAGTTTGCATAAAACCATTTAAATCTTCATGCATAGAAAGTTCATTATAAAACCATGCTATTACTTGAAAACAAAAATCCACTCACAAGTAATCCCAAGCTGCGTGACCCCGAGAGGATCCTGCTTTAATTCTGAAGGCGGAGTCGGATTACCTATTTCAAAATACGAACATGATATTAAAATCCAACTCTTCAAAAATGAGACTTTAAAGAAAAATCCTAATTTCCCGGGTTTCTCTTAATTACAAGGATCGAGACGTCCCTAAGGTCCAATCTAAGGGTTTCCAAACGCTGGAAAAGTCTCGGAAGACACTCGGTCAATTCGCGGACGGTCAAAACTTTAAGTTAATGAATTGGAACATCGAGGATCCGATTCACGATCCACGAGTTCCTAAACAATCCTAGGAATGCCAGGAATAACATATGTGAAATTGGATTTGATCCAACGGTCCAAACACATCAAACCCAAAAATCACAGATTAGGTAAAAGTGGTTCGAGGTCCATACGACATCCAAATTGAGATCCGTCAACTCCTACGCGCTCATGACAACGTAGGGATCATTCTAGGATAAAATGTGGCCTCAGCCGGACGGCCCACGCCCCGCCCCACGAGCCGGCATCGCGTGGTGGCGCGGATCCTGTTCCGGTAACCGGAAAATTTTAGAGTTTTGGCTCCAAACTCCTAATCTAGGTAAAACACCTAATTTGAAGTCACTTTTCTTCTTGGGTGAAGGCCAGAAAATGGCCGGAAGTGGCCGGAAATGCCAACTGAAAATCGGCTGAAGCTTAAGGTTCGAATTCGAGTTTCCAAAACTAAAAGTCAGTCAAAACCTACCCAACAGCCAGCTAGAGCACGAAAATCAGTTGAGAAATCATACCTCACTCGTCGAATTTGGTTGAGAATTGAAGGAGAACGAAGGTGTTGAAGTTCAGCCAAAAACCAGCCAATTTCTGCGTTTTTTTTCTGGTGGCTGTAGCGGCTGTCGACGGCAGAGATGGCGGGGAAGAGAGAGGAGACGACGGCGGTTCGATTCGAGTCCGGTCTCGTGGCCGGTGGCTGTCGGAGTTGACGACGGTGGCTCTTGGAAGTCACGGCTGGGAAGAAAAACGAAGGGAGAAGGAGGCTGTCGCGAGGAGAGAGAGAGAGAGAGAGAGAGAAATGAGAAATAAAAAGAAAAAATCTGATTTTATCCAAAAATCATTTCTGAAAATTTTAAATAATTCCTCAACGATGTTTCAACCATAACTTCTTCGTTTCAAGTCCGATTGGAGCCTACTCCGTGTCTACGGACTCGAACTCAGTACCACCTATCTAAAAATACCACTTGCTGCCCCAAACTCACTCCGGATAAGAAATTGACCTTTTTGCCCCCACTTCAAGGGCAAAATTGGAAATTCCATATTTAATTAAGTTAATTAATGAATAGTCTTAATTTTTGGTCCAGGATGTTACAATATAAACTAATGCAACAAAGATGGTGCTTTTTTCTTAATTTTTCATTTATTAAATTGTATAGCCACGCGGCTATACCGTTTAAATATAATGTATTTAAATAGTATAGCCGCGCGGCTATACTAGTTTCAGATTGAAAGTTTGGGTGAAGAAAGGAAGTTTTTGATCACTTGTTCCCATGATTGAAAGACTAAGTCAAGAGATGACACTTGAAATAGATTTCATGTATAAATGTAAATGATACGCATCAACTAAAAATATACTCTTGGTAGTGATTTTCTTACTCCTTCTTTGTCGACTTACACTTTTTTTTTATTTTTTAATACTTTCTACTATAATAAAAAAAGGAGTGTAAGTGGATGAAAGAGAGTTGTCCTGTTAAGGGAAAGCTTGGAGGCAATAATTTAAACCTTTGGAAAAACAATAATCCCAAATGTAAGAACCATTCATCCACTAATAGCTTGCAAAAATATAATTAAAATGGAAAAACCAAAAACAAATACACTAGTAATAAGTTTATGTATCTACTAAAACTTAATTACATGGAGGCAATCTAATGGATCACTAATGATTTTTGAATCAAAACAATCTAGTTCTATATAATTACTGAAAAAAATAATGACTCATTTTTCATGGCCAAAGAAGTGAGCAAAGGTCCTTCAACAAATTAAACATGTTTACAAGGTGTCACCAAGGCACAAAACGGTCCATAAGCAAACGAATTCTGGCCTCTGATAGCGTAGAGGAATCCAAGTCCCTCTGAATCTGAGCCATTCTGCTGCTCTCTTTTCTTGCTTCTTTCAACACTTGCTGTTGTTCTTCAACCTCACCATCACCTTCTCCTTGTTTTCCCTTTGATGAAAACACCAGTAGCTTCTTAGCCCCTACCTTGTCTTTCCGCTTTGCCAACTCGCTCATCCAAACATCCACCAGTGCAGACATACTTGAACTACTTGAAAACTTGAAATTCTGGCTTGGTCTTGACTCTTGAGTTTGATCAAGGATGATGAGGAGAGCTGGCTATTATGCTTGGGTTATATAGAAGAGAGAGAAAGAGAAAGAGGGCCTTGCCCTTCATGTGGTTTGGATTGGATGAAAAATCAGTGTGTTACAGACAGCCGTTGGTTATAGGCTCGCACACAGACAGACAGCCGTTAGTTTTAGGAATATTCGTTGGGAAGAGAGAGAGAGAAAAAAGAGAGAGACTAGAAAGTAGCCATCTTCATCATCATCTTCAATAAAAGTAGCGATCTTCATTATCTTCACAGCTGAAGTAGTCAGGTTCCGAGTCTTGCTCATCTTCACATAGATCAATACAATTATCTCCATCAAACCTCTCATTAGCATCTTCGAAGTCATCGGATTCAGACTCACCATCTTCCGTAAATATAGACAGGTCTTCATCATCCTGTGTCATTACCAGGTGGACCCCGAAGCTTTTAAAACGCTGCGAATCTAGTGTCAATTTCAGAAAATTAACTCGACACGCAAAAGGCGACTGAGGCCAGGTAATCTGATCATCCCGGTAAAACATTTCTCTGAATCGAATATAGCACAGCCACACATGACCTGACCCTATCTTTCTGAAATGGTAATCGAACTGAATAAAATGAGGTTCCACTCCTGGTTGATTGACGGAAATTTTTGTTAGAAAACCACAGTAACGTCGTCTTTTATTTTGCGGGTTTTCAACAGCAGCGTATAGAGCCAATCCTTGGTTCTGGCATTTGAAGTTTGGGGGGATTTCAATCAAAAGTTCACATGATTCATCATGCTCCTTCACATCCTTATGACAACTGAACAACGTCGAGAGAGCTTCAAAACTTGCTGGAAATACAACCTGAAATCCATGTTTCCGTGAAGACAGAAGGTGATCAAAGAAGAGAGTGATCTGCTCCTTTGCTAAAATGTTTTGCTTCTTTGTGAGGTCACGAGCCAGGTTGCCGCACAGTCTCTGGCAATTACACAAGTCCACCAACTAAATCATTTGTGAGTCTTTTTTACCTTTAAGAATGTTGGACAATGATGAAAACCTTTCCAATGATACGCAATCACTTGCCTCTAACTTTACTATTTTTGGTGGAAGTTCCGGAATATCTCGAAGCCTCTTGCAGCCGTGCAAGTAAAGATCCCGCAAATTGACAAATTTCGTAATGCATTCGGGAATACTTACAAGGAAATCACATCGTGTTAGATCAAGCATGGTCAATGTAGACACACAATCAAGAGTCCAGAGGAAATTAAATTCTGATAAATTGCTCCCTTCCAAAATGAATTCCTCAAGACTGGGAAGCCCTAAAGGATGTGATACTGCACTCCCCAAAACTTCAGACTTCACTTTATTTGGAAATGTAACAAGCTTTTGACTTCCTTGGAGAAAAATTTGGTTTAGATGTTCCAACTTATAAATGCTGGGTGGCAGATTCGTAAGATTTTCACAACTGCTTAGGTCTAAAAATTCAAGACTGATGAGATATGCAATTGACGCAGGCAATTCTTTGATGCCACTACCACGTAGAAACACGCGACGTAAGGAATCCATCTTTCCCCCAATTTCAGGGAAAGTCTCTAGTGTTCTGCAATCTTCAAGATGGAGAACTTCTAGAGATTTTGACTTGATTATTGGAAATAGTTTGAGGTTATGGCAACTCTCAAGCCTCAAGTCCACAAGCTTATCATGAAATCCAACAGAAGGATGAACCTCAACTAACCTTGTGCAGAAGTCTAGATTCAAGGATTGTAAGTTTGGAATTCCAGAGATATTTGGGGTTTTTGTTAGGGATTTACAGATCTCAAAATTCATGGACGTCAAATTTTGCAAACGCTATATAAGACAAAAATAGAAAAGAAAAAGAAGGATCAAACGATAAGGCATAAACAAGCATAACTCCAAAAACTTAATAAACTTTTGAAAATACGAAGGGATGAAAATAATTTAAATTACCTTGAATCCCTCCCCAAGTTGTGACAAGCGGCTACGAGGCATATGAAGTTCAACAAGTCTCCTTGGATTGAAAGTAGATGGTAAAGTTTGTAAAGGACAACCAGGCCAATGAAGAAACCTCAACTCATTAGATAGATAATCCATGTGATCGCCGTAAAATCGTGCATTCACATTGATGAAAAGTCGAAGGTTTTTCATCTTTGAGAAGCTGTCATTACTCAAGCATATGTCATCTGGTGTCGGAAACTTTGCTATGATGCCTTTAATATTGTTTGTTCCCTATTATTATATATATATAAAAAAGTAGTGTTAACATACAAAGCTCTATAGCAAATAAAAATGCAAGTGTACCCACACACACACACTTACTGTTCCTTCGGTTAGAACACCGATAAACATCCTCGTGAAACCACAATCTGCTATGTTCACCAGGCTCATTTGGCGACTCTTGATAAACTATTCCTCTACCCAATTCTTCAAGCAAGTCATGCATCCCAATTGTGCCTTGTTCAATATTTATGAGGGCCTTGTCTACGAGTACTTTAATAGCATACTTAGGCTTGAGGTCACAACCTTCCAGGATCGGTATCACATCATACACCTTTCTACCTTTAAAGAAACATGCTATGTCAAGGAAAACTTCTTGAACCGAATATTCCAATGCATCATAGCTTATTTTGAGAGTATATTTAATGTCCGAGTGTAGATTCCCCACTAGTAAAAAAAAACTCTTGCGCGACCAAACTTTGCGCGACGAAACACAATTTGTCGCACAAAGTGACTTTGCGCGACGAAAATTAAACTTTGTCGCTCAAAGTCTTACGCGACTACATTTTGCGCGACGAAAAACAATTCGTCGCACAAAGTCACTTTGTACGACAACAAAGTATCGTCACGAAAAATAACTTTGTGCGACGAAACACTTAAATTCGGTGCACAAATTCTTGCGCGACGAAGTGTGGTTCGTCTCGTTAAGTCTTTTTAAAAATAAATTAAATAAAAATTTATTTTTAAAAATCTATGCATGACTTTGCGCGACGAAAGACAAAAATTCGTCGCACAAAGTCTTGCGGGACGAATTCTCATTCGTCTCGCAAAGTGTTTACAAAAATAAAAATATTCGTCTCGCAAAGTCACGCATAGATTTTTAAGAATAAAAATCTTCGTCTCGCAAATTTTTTGGATGACTTTGCGCGACGAAATAATAATCTTCGTCTCGCAAAGTCTTTACAAAAATAAAAAAAAATAACAAATTTATTTTGTTAGAAAAATATATTATTGTAGTTCGGATTGGGTTTTTGTTAGAAAATATATATTTTAAATTGACGATCGAATTGGTTCATTGTATTCATATAGGGTCAAGGACTGTAGCTGTAAAAAAATCATTAAAATCGAAATTGAAATAACCGTTAAATCATGATTTTTTGTTTATAACCGTCGAAAAGTTTTGTCATATTACTTGATCTCTGAATGTTTATTTTTTCCGATTTTTGGCGTATATAATCTCGAAGTATAAATAAACAAGTTTGACAGTTGGATCGTTGAAACTAGTTTCGTAGAATGCATATGCCATCAAAACAATATATTCACTAATAATTAAGAGTTAATTTATACTTTCATTAAATACAACATAAGATTTTGTGGTATCCACTAGTGTAAATATTTTAAATTGAAGATCAAATTGAGTCATTGTATTCATATAGGGTCAAGGAGTGTAGCTGTAAAAAAATCATCAAAATTGGAGTTAAAATAACCGTCAAATCATGATTTTTGTTTATAACCATCAAAAAGTTTTGTCCCATAACGTGATCTCGGAATATTTATTTTTTCTGATTTTTGGGGTATATGATCTCGAAGTATAAACAAACAAATTTGACGGTTGGATCGTTGAAACTAGTTTCATAGAATACATATGCCATCAAAACAATATATTCACTAACAATTAAGAGTTTATTTATACTTTCATTAAATATAACATAAGATTTTGTTGTATCCACTAGTGTAAATATTTTAAATTGACGATCAAATGGAGTCATCGTATTCATATAGGGTCAAGGAGTGTAGCTGTAAAAAATCATCAAATCAGAGTTGAAATAACCGTTAAATCGTGATTTTTCGTTTATAACCGTCGAAAAGTTTTGTCCTATTACTTAATCTCTGAATGTTTATTTTTTCCGATTTTTGGCGTATATGATCTCGATGTGTAAACAAACAAGTTTGATGGTTGGATCGTTGAAACTAGTTTCGTAGAATGTGTATGCCATCAAAACAATATATTCACTAACAATTAAGAGTTTATTTATACTTTCATTAAATATAACATAAGATTTTATGGTATCCACTAGTGTAAAATATTTTCAATTGATGATCGAATGGAGTCATTGTATTCATATAGGGTCAAGGAGTGTAGCTGTAAAAAATCATCAAAATCAGAGTTGAAATAACCATTAAATCTTGATTTTTTTTTTATAACCGTCGAAATGTTTTGTCCCATTACTTGATCTCTTAATGTTTATTTTTTCTGAATTTTGGCGTATATGATCTCGAAGTATAAACAAACAAGTTTGACGGTTGGATCGTTGAGTAGCTTTAAATTTGTTTATTTTGTACGTATAACACTTAAGAAATTGAATAGTATATATATTTATTAGTAGCTTTAAATTTTTTTAAGACTTTGCGCGACCAATATAATAATTCATCGCGCAAAGTATACTCTAAAAATTTGGGCAGGTACCAAAAATGGGAATTAAAAAAAAAATATTACGACTTTGCGGGACCAATATAAAGTTCGTCGCGCAAAGTTTTGAGGGACCAATATATAGTCGTTCGTCGCGCAAAGTATACTCTAAAAATTTGGCGGGTACCAAAAATGGGAATTTTAAAAAAAAAAATTCGACTTTGCGGGACCAATATATATATAGTTCGTCGCGCAAAGTATACCCTAAAAATTTGGGCGGGTACCAAAATGGGAAGCGGGAATATTGTGGTTGCGCAAAACTTTCAGCGACCAAAATTTCGTCGCAAATCCCTAAAAATTTGGGCGCGCACCAAAAATTGGAATTTTTTTTTAAAAAAAATTTCGAGACTTTGCGCGACCAATATATTGTTTCGTTGCGCAAAGTGATACGGTTTTTAAAACCAAAATAACACCTCCACCATTTTCTCAATGTCTTCTACTCTTACCTCTCCTCCCTCTTTCCTTCTCCCCAAATCCTACCCTTTCTCTCACACTCACTCCTCTCACTTAATCTCTCTTCACTATCTATCACTCTCACTCACTCTCTTATCTCTCTTTTCATCATCTCTCACTCTCACTCACTCTTTCATCTCTCTCTCTCTCTCTCTCACTATCTTCTCTATTCTCTCACACTCACTTCTCCCTCTCATTCTCACTCACTCAAAATCTTGCCAAAAGGTATATTCTCTCCAAACTTTAATTTTTTTTCATTAATATGTGTTTTTGGAGTTAGTTTTGAGTTTATTCCAATTTTTTGTTATTTTGTTGTTATTTGACAATATTTGTTTTTTTTTGTAGGGAATCGTTGAGACTTTGACGGCTAAAGTTGAGGATTTGGACGCTATCTGAAACATATCCTCCGCCACTATCACCACAATAGGCTTGTAGATTTTATTATTGTACTTTGTTAATTTATGTGTACATTTTGAATATTATATATATTGGATAATTTGACCACTATTTTTCATATGTAATTTTATTTTGAATATTTCGATTTAAATTAAAGTAATTAAAAAAAATAAAATCATACAATTAAATTAAATTTAAAAAGTAAAAATTTGAAAAATTAATATAATGAAATTGATATAAGAGAAATAATAAAACAAAATGTCAAAAACCTTGGGTGACAAAATATTTCGTTGAGCAAACTATTAAACTAGTTTATTTTAATTAAAAATTTTAAAAAAACAAAAAAAATTGAATAAATCTTTGCGCGACATTAACTTTCGTCGGGCAAAATAATATTATTCGTCGCGCAAAGTAATTAATACTCGTCGCGCAAAGTAATTAATATTCGTCGCGCAAAGTTGATAGTATTCGTCGCGCAAAGGTTATAATTCGTCGCGCTAAGTATCTATGCCTAATAATCCATCCAATTATAAGTATATTTTGCTTGGAAATTATGTAATTATCTATTGTTGCATGTAATATTATATACCATATTTCATGTTGCAAGTTGGAGTGGTTTAGATCCTATCTTACACTGAAATTTGACACTTCTTATGCAAAAAAAAAGAAAGAAAAAAAAGAAATTAAGAGAAGCTCAAAAGCCCTCAAATATAAAGAAATATACCTCTCTAAGTAATGCGACCCAGACAAATTTGCAGCTTCTGTAAGGGTTTCCTTCCATCTCAGCACCTTCTTCATATTGTCCTCGAATTTACTTTCATCATGGTTAGTAAGTTTCTCTTCTTTGAATTTGCGTTCGTGGTTATTAAGTGCCTCACCATAACTACCTCTTTGGTTCCTTACATCTGAGGGATCCACTTTGTAGAAAACTGGCCAAACCATCTGTTGCTTTGATTTTCCACACTGAATGATATGAACAAGTTCATCCAAGCACCACTTCGAGGATGCATAGTTTTCAGAGAATACGACGATGGAACACCTTGATCCTTCAATTGCATCAAGAAGTGCTTGTGATATTTCTTCTCCTCTTGGGAGCTCATCATCTATGAAGGTTCTGATGCCTTTCTGGACCAAATTTTTGTGTAGATGATCTGTGAAGTTGTAGCGTGTGTCCTCACCTCTAAAGCTGAGAAAGACATCGTGTGTCCATGAATTGGTGGAAGACGAGGAAGAAGGAGGGGAAGGAGCTTCTAATAATTGAGTGGTGTTTGAATCCATTTTGTTGAAAGTTTAAAACTAAACAGGCTGAAAGGGTTGGAAATTGTACTGATATATAGTCAGAATTTGATCTCTAGTTTGGCATGGTATATGCGAAGCAGTTTCCTGCTACCTGGGGTGCAACTTCACAGGCGTTGACATCAATTGAATTTGATGTTTACCTAAAATAAAATAAGACAAGGGCCTAGACGTGAACCACCTTCCCGGAACTGATCCAAAATCTTTAAAAAAACCAAGAAAAGTGGAAGATATGTATAACTTTTTGTTTGGACCAAAATTGATATGGGCCAACTTTTTAGTTATTTGGGCCAAAATTGATGTGTACAAGTTTTTTCTGAAGGTCAATCGTCCAAGTTTTTGTTTACAAACAAATTTCATTCATGGCATGTTTACTAATTTGTAATCGGATTGAATTGAGGATGAATTTGATTATTTTAGTTGAGGTTCAGATGTAGAGAAGCTTACCCCTAAGTCCATATGCACCTTGAAATGTATATAAATAATTTTAAAAAGGCATATTTTTTTATATACCCCTAAAAGTGTATTTGAGTCTCACTTTGCCCCTGAAACTCATTTTGTCTAACTTTACTCCCTTTATCACACATATTTGTCTCACTTTGCCTGGATTCCGGTGAGCCCAACAATTTCCCGTCAAAAGAAAATATTATAAATAAAAAAACAACTTTGTGTATTTTGTTTTTGTTTGTTTGTTAAAAATAGTTTATGGTGTAATGCTTTGCCCTGTTAAGGGTTTTGAAGCAATAATCAAACTTTTGGTTTATATATAATTTCTTTAAATCCAAATGTAAGAACCATTCATCCGTTAATAGCTTGCAAAAATATAATTAAAATGGAAAAACCAAAAACAAATACACTAGTCATAAGTTTATGCATCTACTAAAACTTAATTACAAGAGACAAACTAACGGATCCGTAATGATTTTTGAATCCAAACAACCTTAGTTATATATAATTACTCATTTTTTACGGCCAGAGAAGTGACGACGGGTCCTTCAACAAATTAATAGTACAATTACATACGCTCCCACACAGGATTAAATTTTAATTCCATTTGTAACCTACTCGCCTGAGCATTAAACTCTTCAACTTGGCTCAGACTCATTGCTCTTATTTATATACTCCTAGTATAGAAACTCCTGTATGGTATGCATACAACATTTTTGTCCGAACACATAAAATGTTATGAGTTCATGCTAGTATCTTATTGTAGAACAATCCTGTCTTTAATTCCATTTTTCTCTATCATCGGTACTTACAACAGTAGCTAAAGTAGATTTGCATTGCTTTACTTTTGCTATTCAGTAAAGAACGAAAAAATTTCAGGGACTAGGGTAAACGGAGTTTGCTTATATTTTGGTCGATCCACAAAGATATCCTCCTCAAGTGAAAGTTTTGCATATATACGGATGTATAGTACATTTGAGATGTTGAATGTGAGAGTGATGGTGTAAACTCATCCATTTTATCTGCTTGGTTTTGTGTTTCAAGTGAATTCGTTTATGAAGTCTGAGTACAAACAGAGGAGGTCAAGGAAAGGACATTGGAGATGTATGTCTTCACCTTCACTCCCCTCAGTAGTAGATAAAAAGAACATTTCTTTAAAAGATATTCCTAGTTGAAACCATCTACTTTCTATTTGTATATGTATAATCTTGTACCGCATGGAGAAAAAAATACTAATGGCATGTTTACTAATCCGGAATTGAATTAGGGGGAATTGAATTGAGGAGGAGTTGGATTGAGGAGAATTAGATTCCGGATTCCTAATGAAGTTGTTTACTAAACCATATGGATTGAGGGGAGTTAGATTCCGAATTCTTATTGAAGTTGTTTACTAAACCATATGGAATTGGGGTAAAAGTGGTACTAATTACTAAAATGTCCTCATTTTTTGGTTAAAGTAGATGGCGTATTTGGAATTTTGAAAATTGTGTGAGGATATAATAGGTAAAAAAGATGAATTCATAATAGGTGAATTCTCCAGGAATTAGAATACCACCTCCCATTCAGTAATTGAATTCCACAAAAATCAGGAATTCAATTCCTAATTTTGTGTGGGGCCCGCTTACTTTTTCAATTCCTGATGTGAAGTAAACGAGGAATTCTCCATAGGCGGAATTCAATTCCTGATGAGAATGCCAATTCCTAATTAGTAAACATGCCATAAATGTATTTGCATATCTATGACAACATTCACATGTGTCGTTAATTTTTCAAATAGGACTATCTGTTAACCGATCTAATAAGAATTTCTATCGTTATGTGACCATTTCCAAATACTGCAAAGGATTCCAAAATTATAAAACACTGCTCAAATGCCCAAGAATCATATCCATACTGAATTTGGTTTTATCTCGCAGCAAGGTGAAGATCATACATGAAATATCACCACATAAAACTAACAAGAACAGTAGAAATCATTCTAGGCCTAGTTTGGGATTGCCTGTCACTTTTAAAAAAAGTTGTTTATGCTGTACTTTGAAAATAATTAGTTGTAAAGTAAAGCAGCTCCATGTTTGGTAAACAATATTTTTAAAGTTCTGTTAGTACAAAAAGCGGTGTAAAAAGCGTTTGGTAAATTTTAATATATAATTGTTGTAACTGTGAATAATGACTAAAATAGACATGATGTTAAAAATGTTATGTACTAATCATGTGGTGGTAGTTGTAGTGATGGAGTGGAGGTGATGGTGGTGATGAAGGTGGAGTTCGTGGTGGTGGGGATGGCGGTTGTGGAGGAGGTGGTGGTTGTGGATGTGGTGGAGGTGAAGGAGGAGGTGGTGGTGGATGTGGTGGAGGTGGTGGTTGTGGTGGTGGTGGTGGAGGATGTGGTGGCAGTGGTTGCGGAGGTAGTGAATGTGGTGGTGCAAGTGGTGGAGTTGGATGTGGAAGTGGAGGTGGTGTTATTTTTTAAAATGAATGATGCTAATTTGGGAATTAAAAAAATTCATTAAATGTTCATCTCTGCTTCTTTTGAAAGCAGCTTTGAAAAGTAACCCAGAGTCTGCTTTTAAAAGCTGCTGTCAAAAGGCTATTGCTTTTAAAATAATCGGGATATTTTCTTTTTACCAAACACCTTAAACGCTTAACTTTAAAGTGAAGCAGAGTTTATGTGAAAAAAAGCAATCCCAAACGGGGCCTCAATACATTGTTAACTGCCTATTTAACTAAGGATGTTCTTTATATATATATATATATTTTTTTTTTTAAGACCAATGATATTACTTTGCACTGTTAAGGGCCAGCTTCTCAATTTCTCTTTCAGGTTGCCTTTTTGATGTAAAGATGAAGTCTGTTGATGCTCTTTTTGGGAGAGGGTCAACTTATAGAGAAAAAGGACTTGGGTCTTCGCAGGGGAAGATGGTCGGGACCTTTATAGCTGGGTACCCTGGAGAAGACAAAGTGGAAGAAGCAGTCGTAGAGCTTCGGACACTGGTGTGGTGCCGGCCGAAGGCTCTCCGATGCCTAAGTCAGCTATGAGTGGTAATTTTGGCAGAGTAACAGTAAGAGTAAGAAATCAGTTACCCTTTTTACCAGGGTATTGTTCCCTATTTATAAGGAAGTGAAAATGGGAGGTTTGTGTAGATTTCCGATGTGGGACTATGTCCAAGCGTTGTGGTGACGACATGTGTCCTTGAGATTAGGTTCAGCGTCGGGAGCCTTGGCAGGTGTCTGGCACCTTGGAAGAGTGTCTTCCTTCGGCAGGGGAGAAGGCGAGTCTGCCTTGGTGCTAGTTGTTTTAAGGCTGGACATGCTCGGTTAATTATGGTGTAAACAGGAGTAGTCCCCCAAGTTCGCGGTCAAGAAGTAACTTCTGGGTTGGGAACTTGTAAGTTTTTGCATAATTATGACCGAGCATTCCTAGGTTAGTATGAGTCGTAGGGCATTCCCTAGTCCCCCAAGTTGGCAATCTAGAAGTTGCGTCAAGCTTCAAAAGTATGGCCTAGATGTTTAGGCTTCTTTTCTTCTTCTTTCTTTCTTTTTTTTTTTTTTTTTTTTTTGGTGGCTAGGTCAGCCAAGCAATCACCCCTCAAATTGCTTCTGCATGCTACCTACCGTTCGGCAGGTTTTTTTTTTTTTTTTTTTTTTTGAATTTCAAATTGTGTAAGAGATTTGGGAGGGAAAATGAAAAAGGTGCTAGGGTATTCTCATGACCCAAGGCTGGTACCTTTTGAGGATCTATAAATAAGAGTTTGGACTGGAGAAGGACTCACACTTGAGCTTTGAGGAAAAGGAAGTGAGGAGGAGAAAAGGTGATTTCCTCCGTGGTGGTTTAAACAAGGTTAGTTCCCCTTTGTTTTTTTTCTTGGTTGGAGCCAAGTGATCCTTTCCTTCCAAATTGATTCTGCATGTCACCTACCGTTCGGCATGTTCAATTTTTTTTTTTTGGCTGGAGCCAAGTGATCCTTCCCTTCCAAATTGGTTCTGCATGTCACCTACCATTCGGCAGGTTCAAAAAATTTTATTTATTTTTTTTTTGGTTGGCTGGAGCCAAGGAGCCAAGTCCACCTCAAGTTGATTTTGCATGTCACCTTAGGCATGTTCAAAAACTTTTTTTTTTTGGTTGGTTGGAGCCAAGGAGCCAAGTCCTCCTCAAGTTGATTCTGCATGACACCTTCGGCAGGTTCAAAAACTTTTTTTTTTTTGAGGGCTAGGTCAACCAAGTGCTAGGCAAGTGAGCACTTCCAAATTGGTTCTGCATGTCACCTACCGTTCGGCAGGTACAAATTTTTTTTTTTTTTTTTGAGGGCTAGGTCAGCCAAGTGCTAGGCAAGTGAGCACTTCCAAATTGGTTCTGCATGTCACCTACCGTTCGGCGTTATAGAGAGTAGGATGGTAGTATATGAGGGTGATAGGGTTGAGCCATCCATTAGCTCTGGGTTGTCTTCATATAGTAGGATGCAGAGAAATTACGAGGAGTTAGAGGCCGTATTTGATCGGGCCTTAGCCTGTGCTCATACAACTCAAGAGGTGGGCTCGAGTAATCAGGGCATCTCCATCCTGGGTCTGTAAGCGTAGCTTTGGCTTCAGCTTCAGAGGGAGTGGATATCCTGGTTGGTGTCCCATTGTCGAAGCGGAATTTTCTTACCGAAGTAAAGTTGGCCGAGCTTCGGGCAGAGTATTGTGTTCCACCCTACGTAGGCTTGAGATTACCCAGTGCAGCTGATGTGGTTAGATATCCTTCAGATGGCTCGGTGTTGGTTTTTACAGGTATGTACCAGCATGGCTTCAGACTGCCATTTCATCCTTGGGTCCAGATGATGTTGGCTAAGCTGGGTTTTACATTGCCTGGTGGTTGGTTGGGTTGGGTGAGCCAACCTTTGAGCAGTTCATGTATTTATACTCAATTTCGAAGCAACAGGGGAAGTTTCGGGTGGGTACAAGCTAATTGCCGAAAGGCGAAGGAGAGGGGTTATTTTATCAGTCACATGCCTACTACTCAGAAGACTTGGAGGAACAAGTGGTGTCTAGCTTATGGTGGCTGGGAGTGTCCGCCAGGGAAGGTCATTGCCAAACATATTCCTACCCACTTCCAGTCTATAGGTCCTTGGCCCCATCCCTTAAGACTAAGTGTTGTTTTGTTGTGTTTCTCTTGGTTCTCCATTGTTGCTTGTGCAAGTGTAGATGGCTGAGTAGTGTGTAACATTTAATGCAGGTTCGGCGAAGTGGGGGTCTATCTCCAAGGAGCAAGAAGCCGAAGTTGAGAAGGTGAGGTCGCTGTTGTCAGAGACCGAGCGTGAATGCCGAAACTTGGTCACCCAGAAGAATTTGCTTGAGTCCGGACTTCTGCAAGGAAGTAAGTACCTAGGTCACTTTGGTTGTTTGTCTTCTGATTCCTTTTTATAGGTAGTTAGGTCATCTTATCTTTTGATGTGCAGTGGTAGGTATTGTAAAGGGCAGCACGAAGGTTGTGGATATTGATGAGGCCGAGATGCAGAAGCGGCTCGAGAGTCTCGGGCCAGACAGCGGAGAAGGGGGAGCCGGTCGGCGACTGGGAAGCGGTCCATGGGTAATGATGAGGGGCTAGTTGCCGAGGTGCTGGGGAAGAGGAAGGCATTGGAGGAAGCTCACCAGAGAGTGATTGGAGGATGCCTCCTTATAACCTCAGGCGCCACCGAAGTTGCCCTTCGGTATTGATGATGTGTTCGCTGAAGGCGTGGAGAAGGTGGACTTTTCCAAGATACGTCGGCAGAAGAAAGAGGCGAGCCTAGCCATGCATCGGCAGGAGATACCTCTGGTGAACGTCTTCCTGGAGGGCGTGAAGAGTGATCATGAGGCTTTGGCCAAGACGCAAGCTTCCAACTTTGCAGATCGGGCCCAGGAGACGATTCTCACGTCTGCTTATGTGAGTGACCTGTTTATGAATTTGTGTTTATCTTTCTAGTATGTTCTGACTAATGATGCTTTGTGTTGTAGGCCTTTGGTGAGATGTATGTCAATATGGCAGATAAGGAGATTCAGAGGCTAAAAAAGCGTGATGAGCTGGCCAAGAGCAAGATGGCGGAGGCACAGGAGGCTATCCGAGAGGAACACCCTGCTGTTGCCAGAAGGCGGAGTTGGCCAAAGAGGTGGAAGAGCTGAAGCGGTCGAAGGCTGAGGAGGTAGCTGCTGCCCGAGCCGAAGCGGCCGAGGAGTTCTGGTCGTCTGAGGAGCTGAGGAGCTACATTATGGACCGGTTGGTGGATGAGCAGCTACGCTGGGAGAAGAGATTGGCGAGGTTCAACCCTTCGGTTGAGATTAAATTTGATACCAGCGGCCAGTCTCCAACACCTAGTCCTCCTGCTGACGACACTGCTCCGTGCCGGAGTCAGAGCAAGGCCCTCGGATGCCGCTTCTGCCTAGACTTGAAGGAATTGTCTTCCTTATGTTTGTGTTTGCTATGTATGAACAATTTGCCTTGCTTGGGGCACGTGTATGTTGATTTGCTATGATATTAGACTTGTTGTCTTTTGATATCGGTTGTACTTAGCAAAAATGATAATCATGTGATTGGTAAGAATTAGCCAAGGTCAGGCATCGTATTAGATAAATATCGTAAGGCAAAAGGTACAAGAGAGGATCAGCAAAAAGGTACCAAAGTGTAAGAAAACATGTTGTCCTAGGGTCGAGGTGTGTTTACTTATAGTAGTACTTGAGGTGATCAGCATTCCAAGGATGAGGCAAAGTCTTGCCCTTGGGATCGCGAAGCTGATAAGTGCCGGATCGGCAAACTTTTGTAATCTCATAAGGACCTTCCCACGTGGGGCCCAGGGTACCTTCAGGAGGATTCTTGGTAGCCAAGGAAACCTTGTGTATGACCCAGTCCCCTGCCTTGAATGCACGGGGTTTGACCCGGAGTCGTAGTACTTGGCGATACGCTGTTTGTATGCGACGTTGCACATGTTGGATTGGTCACGAAGCTCATCAATGAAGTCGAGGTTCAGTGCTAACTGCTCGTCATTGGTTTTGGCATCATAAGTAGAGGTTCGGTATGTGGGCTGGCCAATTTCCACTAGGGCCACGGCTTCGGTACCAAAGGACAGAGATAACGGTGTTTCTCCTGTGGAGGCACGGAAGGTGGTGCGGTAGGACCAGAGGACCTCTGGGAGTAACTCTGGCCAGCAACCTTTGGCTTTGTCAAGCTTGGTCTTCAGGGTTTTCTTGATGATTTTGTTCACGGCTTCGACCTGGCCATTGGACTGAGGATGGGCTGGGGAAGCGAAACAAAGACGTACCTTGAGGTTGGAACAAAATTGCTTGAACTTTGCGTTGTCAAATTGTCGGCCATTGTCTGTGACGATGGTGTGGGGGATGCCAAAGTGACATACGATGTTCTGCCAACGAACGTTTCGATACGAGCTGCAGTTATGGTAGCTAAGGCTTCAGCTTCAACCCACTTGGTGAAGTAATCTACGGCAACAACTGCGTGTTTGACCTGGCCCTTGCCCTCAGGCATAGGTCCAATGAGGTCAAGTCCCCATTGGGAAAATGGCCAAGGACTGACCATGAGGGTTAATGGCTCAGCTGGGAGTTGTGGTATGTTGGCAAATCGCTGGCATTTGTCGCACTTTGGGTGAAGGCCTGGGCATCAGTGTGAACTAAAGGCCATAAGTATCCTTGCCGAATGGCCTTGTGCTAGTGAGCGAGCGCCTGAATGATTGCCGCAGATGCCCTCATGGATTTCCCGAAGGACATAGTTGCCTTCCTTTGGAGTAAGACATCGAAGGTAAGGAAGGCTGAAACCGCGCTTATATGGAGCGAACACGTCATGCTTCAGGGGGTCAACAGGTAGTGTCTGGTTTTGCTAGAATTGAAGGATGGGGTCCATCCAAGTAGGGCTGTGATCAATGGTACAGATGAGTGGGGTTTGTGCGCTAGGGCGATCCAGGAACTCGATGTGAATGTTTCGGCCGCTGCCCTGGTCCAAGGCCGAGGCTAGCCTAGCCAAAGCATCAGCATGGCTGTTCTCCGACCGTGGTACCTGGCTGATGAGATAAGCATCAAAAGTAGTCAACATGTGGCGACTATGTTGAAGGTATGCAGTCATAGAGATGTCTTTGGCAGTGAAGTCCTGGTTGACTTGATGAACAACGAGCTTGGAGTCACTGAATATTTGGATCTGTTTAGCGCCCATCTCCTTGGCTAGCCGAAGGCCAGGTCAGGAGTGCTTCATACTCGGCCGCTTTGTTGGAAGCGTGGAATTGAAAGCGGGGGGCATACTCAAGGACAACCTTATCTGGGGAGATGAGAACAGGCCAGCTCCACAACCCTGGGCATTGGAGGAGCCATCCACGTATAAGGTCCACAAGGGCTGAGTAAGGTCGAGGGTGACATGGCTGGCGACGTGAACCAGATTCGATGGAGGAGTGGGCTCTGCAGGTATGGCCTGGGGGGTGACCAATGCCCGGGTTCTGTGAGCTCAGAGATGAAGTCGGCGACGCCTGACCCCTGGTAGCTGGGCGAGGCTTGTAGTGGATATCGAATTCGCCAAGCTCGATGGTCCACTTGACTAGCCTACCGGAAGTCTCTGGCTTCTGCAATACCTGCCTGAGTGGTTGGTTGGTTAGGACATGAATGGTATGTGCCTGGAAATAAGGTCTCGGCGTCTTCGTTTAATTTTTTAAAAGTAAACATACAATAATCGTATTGTAAATCTACGTAAGTATTTGTCATGTTTAATACATGTATTTTTTACAAAATTTTCAATAAGACATAAAATTAACGTATTATACAAATAATTCTCACATAATATTGAATAAAAATAATATATATTAAATTATTATATAGTGGTTGATTAATATCTATTTTGGATATGTTGAAACTAGCAAATTAATATCTCCAGAGTATAAACTAATGCAACAAAGATGGTGCATTTCAAAGATAATGCAACAAATATAATGTATTTAAATAGTATAGCCGTGCGGCTCTACTAGCTTCAAACTGGAAAAACCGGGTGAAGAAAGGCAAGAGGAAATCTGTTTTAGCCCTCAGGAACTTTCAAGTTACAGGCCAGAATCCTTCTGCATTATTGTTTTCTTACTCCATCCATACTTGGTAAAATAGATCTAACACCAAAAACGTTTCTCTCATCAAGTTTAAGAATCCATAAAGTTCATATTAGTTTCCCAAAACTATTTCTAACAAAATGCTGTAGATTGTTTGAGAAGGAAAATAACACTGATTTACAACGGCCAATTGGGACTGTAAATTTATTCAAGAAACTATATCACTAGTAATTTTGATTGAACTTATGCACAAGAAGGAAACATAACAAAAAATGCTCAGGGATCATGAGTCAACTTTTCAAGTGAAACAGGTATTTGACTGTACGTAACATTAATCCTAGCAAGGGATCACCATCATAATTCTCCTTGACTCCTCCAAATTTAGCAATCGAAAGGCTCTGGGTTGATGTTTGGAGCCATAAACGACATGACAGTTGAAATAGATTTCATGTATAAATGTAAATGATACGCATCATCTAAAAATATACGCAGATGTGAATAAGAAATTATCAAAAGACATCAGGAAAGTGGCATAGAAAATAGTAGAAGTAGGCATCAAGAAGAATCATTCACGTTGATCTGCAACATGGACAAGAGTTTCCAATATACACCTAGACAATTATCTTCTTTCCCTTCAAAAGTAACCAAATTCAAGCTGTCCAGAGAGGTATTTTTAAAATCAAGTTTGCATCACACTGTACCCGGATCAGAGTTTCCGCTGCCATCCCTGCAAAACATATTTGTAAAGGATATATGTTTTTCTGAGACAATTAAATTAAATTTATAAAGAGAAGAGAAAGAAGTAAAGAATATATGACCAACAGAGAAAAAGCAGAAAAAAAAAAACGGTCTGAAAATAAAAAAGAAAAGACAACTTGATAATCTGCGTGTGCTTTAATTTAATCTCTTTGTACCTATAAATTGCACATGCCTATATTGCAAAGATTACAGAAATTCATACGAGAATTTCCACAAGAACTAAAGTGGTTACCATCATAGGCGGATCCACCATGGGGTCAATGGGGTCAGACGACCCCATGGCAGATCTGGAGTTTAGTGGTAGGGACTGGTTTTTTCCTTTGGCAGCCATGGAAGTGACCCCATGGAGAAGAAGAAGAAGCTTCGGTGGTGGTAGCTGGAGCAAGAAGAAAGAGAGAGAGAGGGCAGAGAGATGGAGCAGGGACAGAGAGAGAAAGAAAGTAAAGAAGAAGAGAGGAAGAAGGAAAAAGAATAAAAAAAGAGATCGGGGAAAAGGAAGAAGGAAAAAGAATAAACAAAGAGGGAGACGGGAGGGGAGAGAGAGAGAGAGAGAGAGAGAGAAAGAGTAAAAAAGAGAGGGAGTGATTAAAAAGAGAGAGAGGGGGAAAATATCTTTTCCTTTTTTTTTTTTTTTTTCTTTCAATCCCTTCCAAATATTTCAACAATATTATCAATAATTCCATCATTTTCTCTATTTCAAATGTCGTATAATAACAAAAAGTTCTAAATATGATGAAGAAAATATACTGAAAAAAGATTGCTTATATAAAATAAAAATATAACAAGGGCTTATAATTTATCCCAAAAAAAAAAGTCACTCATGTGGGTTACTTCTAGTTTTTAGTTAATACAATCTATTGTTCAAGCCTAAAAATCTACAAAAACAAACGAAAATAGATAAAAACTTACCAAATTTTCTTAATACATTTGTACTTAAAGTAAATTTAGAGCGCCCAATTTGCAATTCCTAAGTCCGTCCCTCTCCACCATCACTATCTCATCCCTTGACAATGCCGCCAAGGGTGCTAGCTATCGTTCACCACTAGACGTCTCCGTCGCCGCCACTATTTTTGTGACCCCACGAGTGGCAATTCCTGCATCCGCCACTGGTTACCATGACAGTGAGTACAAACATTGCCATCAACATTGACTCTATGACACCTAACTTTCTCCAGGAACTGCTGCATACACTCGCAGGATGTACCAAATCACCTTCCTGGAGTAATCCAGAATGCGAATAACTCTTCCACTTGCTGTAAAAAGAAGAATATTAGAAACTTTGGCCAAATATAGACTAAAATCAAATACAGAATGTAGATTATTAAGGAGGGAAACTTGTAACAGAAGCTTCCTGAGTTCAAAATATCATTGAGGAACTGCATTTGTCTACAACCACAACACACAAACAAGATAAATGCAACGGATCTCCAGAACTGTTAAGGAAAAACTACCAAGGCAAAAACTTAGAAGGTGAGTTAGGGTTCAAGAGAGTTGAGTTTCATAAACAAACATAAACTTACTAATGAATTTCCAAGTTCCAATTGAAAAATCAAATCATACAACCTTATCCCAGAAAGAAGAAATTCTGATAACTTAGAACATACGGAAAAGTAGCAAAGACCAGAACTTCTGAACTCTCACTAATAATTAAACCACAAGAAATCAAGGAGAACCAAATCTCTCTCTTTTTCTCTCTCTCTCACTCTCTCTCCCCCCCTTGATTTCTTGATTTAATCCGATCATGCCCTTGAAGATCATCGACACATTCCCCTTGTTCATAAGTTTCCACCAAAACGCACGATGCACAAGTGGATACAAAGGCTTGGGGAAACAGACATCCTTCCATCTATCGGAGAGCCTTTTCCAAGCAATCATGTCTAACTGCACTTGTTGCTGGAATGACCTGGAATAATTACTCCGGTAAAAACTGTTGGCGGTATTGTACAATTAGAAGGTATTTCCTCTAGCAGGAAACGTATATATAGTCCCTGGAGAATCTGTATTGGGAAGACGTGTTAACCAACATATTCAGAGAAGTATGAGAAAGAGATTCTGAAGAAGAAGAGGGAAAGATAAACAAAGAGAAATTGAAATCTTGATTTCTGTATTGCTTAATTGCCTTTTAGCTATAGCACTATTACACTTTATACCAGGAAGCGGGGCTTAACCGTCTAACCAATCCAGCTGTCTAACTTCCTCACTACTAACAACTCACGTGCTTTGCACACCTATCTCACTAACTGTTTAATATCAACAGTTCACATTTTCCCTACCCTATTATATTCCCTAATCGAAGATGAGTACAATGTTGTGAAAATATAGGACTATGTAGTCCCTTTGTGAACACATCTGCTACTTGCTCTTCTGTAGGAACATCCTGTACCAGGAAGTCTTTCTTCTGAACTTTCTCTCATAAAATGATAGTCAATGTCGAGATGTTTGATCCTGGAATAGTAGACAGGGATTAGAGCTAAGTGCTAGGGCAGATAGGTTGTCACAATACATCACAGGAGGATTAGGTAGAAAGAATTTCAAATCTTGCAGAACTTGTCTGATCCAGGCAATATCTCCAGCAGTGTTTGCCAAAGCTCTATACTCTGCCTCTGTTGAGCTTCTGGAGACTGACCCTCTTTTGGACCGCCAAAACATGGGATTATTTCCTAAGAACACTACAAAACCTGTGGTAGATCTTCTGGTGTTGATGTCTTCACTATAGGGGGCAAGCGCCAAGGATCACTTGTTGTAGGGATGGTACTAGTAAACCTAAAGTTCAGAGTACCTTGAACATATCTTAAGATTCTTTTAACTAGAAACCAATGATCATCAGTAGGACTATTCATATACTGACAAACTATGTTTATTGCATAGGCCAAGTCAGGCCTTGTGAATGTCAAATACTGTAAAGCCTCAACGACATTCCTAAACACGGTGGGATCAGAAATAACAGGCTCACTCCTGTCTTTCAGAATTTGATTGTGTGGTTTACAAGAAGTTGAACAGGCTCTACAGGAGTGCATCCCAGCTTTATGCAAAAGATCCTTAGCATACTTTGTTTGACTCACAAACAAACCTCTTGAGGGCAGGATATACAATCTGCAACAACAAGAAAGGCAAGGTGATCCAAGTCTTTCATTTCAAATACTGAACTCAAGTTGTCAACCATAGTTTGTACCAAATCTGCATTAAAACCAGTCAATATAAGTCATCAACATACAACAGCAACACTATAACATCTAAACCTTCGTGTTTTACAAACATACTCGGATCAAAATGCAATAATTTGAAACCAAGGGCCGGTAAATATCCAGTGAATTTAGCATTCCAAGCTCTTGGAGCTTGCTTCAAATCATACAAGGATTTCTTGAGCTTACACACATATTCTGGATAAGCAGGATCTTCATACCCTTGTGGTTGGTGCATAAACACCTCCTCCTTTAAATCTCCATGGAGGAAGGCCTTCTTCAAATCTAGTTGCCTTAACGACCAGTGATTCATAGTAGCAAGACTTAAAATCAACCGAACTGTGGTATGCCTTACGACGGGCTAAACGTTTCTCCAAAATATAATCCTGGTTGTTGACTAAATCCCTGAGCAACCAGCCTTGCTTTTTATCTTGCAATAGAGCCATTTGAATTCTTCTTTATTTTATACAACGATTCATTGCCAACAATATTCTTGTTGCCCAGATTAAGCACCAAACTCCAAGTACCTTGTAATTGAAGGGCATCTATTTCTTCCTGCATAGCTTGCCTCCATTCAGCTGAGTAAGAAGGCACTCTATAACTACAAGGTTCACCTAGCTCAACACTTGCTATTAAACATGTGAAATATCCTTGATACTCTTGAAACTGTTTTGGTTTAACGGTACCAGACTTGGATATGGTTTGCATAGCATGAGTGTTGACTGGTTTTGGAGTAAGAGAAGGGGGAAGAGAGGAAGGTGCTTCATAAGGTAGTATCACTTGTAATTTTTTATCACTAAATACTGGCTGATAATTCGCATACTGTGATGAGGATGACGCAGGTGACATGGAAATATTGCTAGGAATAGCTTGAGCTGGAACGAAGCTAGAGCTTAAGGGAACTTCATCCTCAAATAAATCATTAACTGCATGTTGTGAATCTTGATGGGATTGAGATGGTAGAGAAATTATAATAGGAGATGTATTCACAACAGAAGACTGCTTAGGAGTAGTGGAGGGCACACACGGATAGACAAACTCGTCATGAATTACATGCCTAGAGAGCATACATTTTTCAGTAGCACAATTGTAGCCAATAACCCCTTTATATCCTGTGGAATATCCCAGAAACACACACTGAGCAGTTTGAGGTTGTAACTTGTGCACATTGTAATGGAGAAGATATGGATATACAGCTGTACCAAAAACTCTCAAGGACTGAAGAGTAGGGTCCGTACCAAATAATCGAAAATATGGAGCTTGATTATCCAAAGCAGAACTAGGCATTCTATTTATTAAATAAGCAGCATGAGCAGTAGCATGAAACCTAAACTTCCCTGGTAATGATGCTTTAGTGAAAAGAGTAATAGTTGTTTCGATAACATGCCTATTCTTTCTTTTCTGCCATCCCATTTTGCTAGGGTGTGTATGGGCAGGACACCTGATGGAGAATACCTTTTGATGACAGAAACTAAAAACAAATGGCTAATATATTCGCCACCCCCATCACTTTGTAAGCACTGAATAGTTGCCTTAAACTTATTCTGAACATATATAGTGAAATGAAGAAACTTAGAGAAAACTTCTGATTTATTGAATAGTGGAAAAAGCCACAAGTAACTGGTACTTTCATCCAGAAATGATACAAAGTACCTATAGCCATCTAGAGACTTGAAGTGGGAAGGACCCTATACATCACTATGGATTCTAGAAAAAGGAATCCTAGTTTTAACATGTGTCTCTGAAAGGCAGCTTGTGCATTTTCCCATGAAGGCAAGAAGAACAAATCACACATGATTCATCATTTAGAGACCCTAACTGTGAATTCTTGAGCATCATTTTGACGACAGCATTGGTAGGATGACCAAGTCTTCGATGCCACAAAGAGGAACTAACCTTCTGTCCAAGCAAAGCCACTCCTTGGGCTGTGAAGGCTGAGTCAATGTATAGGGTAGGTACCATTACGGCTCAGCATCTGAGTAGAATGGTCTTAGTTCGCTTGTCCTGTATATAAAAACCGGAAGCATCAAAGCATATAAGACACTAATTTTCCTTGGACAACTGATTAACAGATAAGAGGTTTGCAAACAGTTTAGGCACATGAAAAACAGAAGGCATATGTAAAGAAGAAGAGTTACAAGAAAGAGATGTAGTGCCAATATTCTGAATTTCCAAACCTTTGTCATTTCCCATTGTAACCTGTTCTGCAGATTCACAAGGAGTAACCTTATGCAAAGATGAAACATTTGCGACCATATGATGAGATGCGCCACTGTCTGCAATCCAGACAAGATTAGGCATATAAGAACTCTCTGCAAGTCATAGCAGAAATCTTGGAAGATGGAGGTTGACCCTGATAGGAGTAATTGGATCTCTGGAAACAATCAAGAACTCCATGACCCCTCTTGCCACAGATCTAGCATTCAATCACTTGTGTAGAGCCCTGAGCGGGAGAGGCATCATGCCTAAAATAGCAATTGACAGGCGGTGTGGCCACGCTTGCAACAAATTTGACATTCAGGGACAATGTTCTTCTTATGAAAGTAGTTAAAACCAAACTTGGAGCCAGATACCTTGGAGCCAAACATTGGAGAAGATGCAGATACTAGTTTACCAAAACCCCCATTAGAAAACTTTCCTCTACCAAAGCCATTAGACCCATTATACATCGGAGAACCACTCGAACCAGACACCCCACGTGGACTAGAATATCGATTATGAGTATTAGAAGCATAGAAAGCAACTGTTGAACCAGAAAGGGTTGGAAGTATACCTGTACCATTAGACAGAGAAGGAGGCATAAAAGCATACCCAGATGGAAGAAGAAGCCATAGAATTATACCCAAATGAAGGATGGTGAGAGGTAAGCATATCAGAGTGGGTCAAGATTCGTGCTTCAGCAGTTTGTTGAGCTGCAAGCAATTGAGCTCTGAAGTCCTTCAAAGAAATGAAGGAATCCCTTGCAATCAAGACAGTCTTGATCATATCATATTCAGGAGGCAGCCCGTTGAGTGTAGCAATCATGAAATCGTCATCTGAGACCTTCACACCGACTTGAGCAAGCTGATCTCGAACATGCTTTAAACGAAGAAGAAATCTTTCGATAAACAATTACACCAATTCCAATGTATCACCACAAATTAAATGCAAGAGAATCAAAAAAAAAATTAAAATTCAGCCTAGGCTGCGCCTAGGAGCTAGGCGGGTCTAGGCAGTTTTTTTTTTTTTTTTAATATAGATTTTTTTTCCATGACTTTAAAGAAAACCCTCAAGTTGTCGCCTCCCTCACCAAATTAAAGAAAACCCTCAAGCTCTTTAATCACCAGAATATCGGGGTTGGATAAGAGTCGATCCAAGTAGTTAATGGCAAGGTATGGTATGAAAGGGTCAAGGTTGCAAGAATATTGTGCCTCGTAAATTATGCAAGAAGAGAGAAATTAACTGACGAAATTGAGCTCACAAGTATTCTTTTCTTTTCCTTTTTTTCTTGTAAAACAAGACAAATGGCTTCTGAGGCAAAGAGATTTTGAGCAGCTTAAGGAATTTTATGAGGGCATGTGGTCAGATTATGAGGCAAAGATTTTGACAAGAACAATCAGTGTGTCACAGGACAGCCGTTGGCTATGTTCGCACACGGGATTTAGTTTTAGGAATATTCCTTGGGAAGAGAGAGAGAGAGACTAGAAAGTAGGGTATGAGAGTTTTGAGTGAATGAAAAGCTTCACCTTAACCATGAGATGTGGTGTGGTGGTAGCTCACCTTATTCCTTAACCATGAGGTTGGGGGTTCGATCCCCGCCCATGGGAATGGAGCGCATTTCATGGCCAGCCGTTTACCTCCATTGGGAGAGCTCCCGCGGCGAAAGGGATTAGTCACTGCTGTCGGCGGTGGATACCCTTGGGTCTCACCTAAAAAAAAAAAACTTCCCCGTGAGCACATGGAACTCTCTTCTTTAGACTCTGGGCGACTTGGCATATTACTATTCATCAATAATATTCCATTGCATTAGTTTTTCTTTTGTCTGATTCCAACATTGCAATAAAAATTATTATTATTTTATAGACTCAGTTAACAGAGCTTCTTGATCTAAGACGGCATGAACGAACACGCTCCATCCCTTACATGTAAACCAGGAGTTACCAAATAATTTATAAAATCTAATAATTTGAAAGTACCATTATTCTCTGGACTTCCTGGCAGAACTTTTTCTTCTTCTAACTAGTGTTGAATATCGACCCCAATATCATTCTCCTCCTTCCTCACTGCCACCGACGAGACGAGACGAATGAATATCTTCACCATCCTGCGGCACTACCAGGTGGACTCCGCAGCTTTTAAAATACAGTGGATCATAATCTCGATAAAAACTAGCTCGACACATAAAAGGCGGCCGCGGCCACGTAGACTGATTTAGCTTTACATACTCATCCATCTTACAAAATGGAACATAGAGCAGCCACACGTGAGTTGACTCAAAAATTGTTGAACCAAATTCAAACATAACACCATAAATTTTTTCTTCATTGACGTGAATGACGGCATAAAAAGAACCGAATTTAAATGGCGTTTCAAAAGCAACAGAGAGAGCCAGTCCTTTCTTTTCCCATTTGAAATCTCAAGGGATTTCGAAGGAAATGTCACAGTTCTTTACCGGCTTCTTCAAATTCTTACGACAGTTGAACCACATTGGAACTTCACTTCCTGGAAATACAACCCCGACTGACAATTGCTTACAAGCGATCAGAAAGTGATCAGAGAAGTGAGCCGCAATGTCGAGCAGTCTCCAGCAATTAGACAAGTCCATCCTTATATGCCTCTGTAACTCTTTACCTTCCAAGATGTTTGGCAATTTCGGAAATCTTTCCAATGATATGCAACCACTCACATCTACTGAATGTATGTTTGGTGGAAGATCTGAAATCTCTAAAAGCCTCTTGCAGCCAACCAAGTTCAGTTCTTGCATGTTGACAAATTTGGTAATCCATTCGGGAAGTCTAACAAAATTGGATCCTGAAAGATCAAGTATGCCTAATCTGGACCAACAATCAAGAGTCCCAAGGAAATCGATTTCGGATAAATTGGCTCCTTCTATATATAAATGGGAAAGATTGGGAAGCGTTAAAGAACCAGCAATGTCATTTGAGTAGGTTGGAATCACCTTATTTGGAAATCTCACAAGCTTCTGGCATCCACGAAGATAAACAAATTGAAGATTCTGTAACTCATAAATGCTGCATGGCAGATTTGTGAAGCTTTTGCAGTTGCTTAACTTTAACGAATACAGACGAATGAGATATCTGATTGATGAAGGCAATTCTTCGATGGCAGTGCCGGATAGGTTCATCTCTCCCAATGATTCCATCTTTCCAACAATCTCAGGGAAATTTTTTAGCCTTCCACAATGACTAAGATCCATAGATTCCAGAGATTTTAAGTGAACCCTTCCTGGAAGTTTCGTAAGTTTACGGCATCCTCTCATACTCAAGCAAATAAGCTTATCAAGGAATCCAACAGAAGGATGAACCTCAACTAAACTTGTACAGTAGTTTAGATTCAAGTCCTCTAAATTTGGGAATCCAGAGAAGTTGGGGGTTTCTGTGAGGAACTTGCATCCCTCCAAACTCATAGATTTTAGATTCTGCAACCTCTATGGAAAGGGAAAAGAAAAAGATCAACCGATAAGCTTTACTTAAAGAGATGTAAACAACAGCTTCATAAAGTAAACTCTTGAAAATACCAATGTATGAAAATAAATTGAAAACACGTACCTTGAATCCTTCTCCAAGTTGTGACAAGCTGCTACGAGGCATATTGATTTCAACAAGTTTCTTTGGATTAAAACTGGATGGAAAAGTTTGCAACGGACATTTAGGCCAATCAAGCAACCTCAACTCGTTGGGGAGATAATCCACACGAGTTTCAGAAAATCGTGCATTTCTATTTATGAAAAGTTGAAGATTTTTCATCTTTGAGAAGCTATTAGCACTCAAGGATATCTCATATTCTTCTGGAAAATTCATCATGATGCCTTTAATTTTACTCGTCCCCTAGTATGAAAGCGCAATAGTATCAAACGATGATAAGATTTTCTTTGTTGTCAAGTTGATTATTTATGTATATATATTCATATTGTATATAATCTACTTAGTACTTACAGTATTTTCTTCTAGGACATGACAAATATCCTCATAAAACCACAATCTGCTTCGTTTTCCTGGCTCGGATGGTGACTCTTGGCGAACTATTTCTTTACCCATTTCTTCTAGCAAGTGATGCATCCCAATACAATCTCTCTCATCTATATTTATGAGGGCCTTTTCCACGAGCAATACAATACTATACTTAAGGTTGATGTCACAAATTTCTAGTATTTTTATCACATAGTTTTTATTTTCCCCTCTAAAGAAACAAGCGATGTGCAGGAAAACATTTTTCACATGCTCTTCTAATGCATTATAACTTATTTTGAGAATTTCCTGAATCTCTTTGTTTGGAACTCTTTTATAGCCATCTAATGCTGATTGCCATTGATCAACACTTTTGCCACGTAGAAGTGAGCCAAAAACCATTAGAGCTAATGGAAGGCCTTGAGCATAGTGTACTATAGTTTGTGCGAGTTTCTCGTACTCATCATGCAAATGTATGTTTCTTGAGAATCCATTCCAACTGCTCAAGAGCTCAAGAGCTTCATGAGGATCTAATTCCTTGACCTTGTATATCCGATTGACTTCATGCGCAGTTAACAAATGCTTATCTCTTGTTGTTATGATAATTCTGCTGCCTGAACCAAACCAATCAAACCCCCCAACTAATGTGTTTAACTGGTTCAGTTCATTTACATCATCGAGAATCAGGAGAATTTTTTTGCCCCTCAACCTATCCCTAATCACATTGATTCCTTTATCAACATTGGTCACCCTTAATTCCTTTCCCCTTAGAATCTCATACAGAAGACAATTTTGTAGTTCGACTAGGCCTCCATATGGTATTGATCTTTCTCTAACATCTTTCAAAAAACAACTAGCTTCAAACTTGTGGGCAATTGAATTATAAACAGCTTTAGCGATTGTTGTCTTACCTATTCCGCCTGTCCCCCATATCCCTACCATGCGAACATCATTTTGCCCAACATCTAAAAGCTTATATACCTCGCATACACGAGACCTTATTCCAATTGGGTACTTTGCCACATTCAAATGGGTACAATCTAATACTTGTAGGGAAATGCTTTCAACAATGTTATGAATAAACTTTGATTCGTTCCTGCCATTTAGAAGTATACAAAATATTTAATGAAATGATGTTTTGCTCTACAAAAGGCAAATGATACAAAACACTCACAAAAAGAAAGAAAACTATCTTCATATTATTCTTAGTATTTTTTTCTTCTTAAAAACAACTAATACTTCAAATTCTGTTGGATATAAATTCAACAAGACTTGCAGCATGAGATAATTGTGACTAAATTATAATAGTTTGCCACATACCCGTCCAAGAAAGACCACCCAGACAAATTTGCTGCTCGTGTAAGAGTCGTCCTCCACCTCAAGACCTTCTCCTTGTTGTCTCTGAGTTTGGATTCATGGCCTGCAAGTGCCTGACCAAAACTACCTCTATGGTTTCTCACATCCGAGGGATCCACCTTGTAGAAAACTGGGAAAACCATTTGGTTCTTCGATTCTTTACACTCAAGAATCTTTACAAGTTCATCCAAGCACCACTTGGAGGCTGCGTAGTTTTCGGAGAAGACAATAATAGAAACCATTGACTCTTCAATTGCTTTGAGAAGCGCTGGTGATATTTCTTCTCCCCCTACTTAGATCATCATCTATGAAGGTTTTAATACCCTTTTGAACCAAATTGCTGTACAAATGGCCTGTGAAATTGTTGCGTGTATCTTCACCTCTAAAACTAAGAAAGACATCAAATGGCGGAAAGAAGAGGCACCTTCATTAGTGGTTGAATCCATTTGATTGCAAAAAAGATGAGATATCGATGTTGGGAAAGGCTACTTTCCTTTGTTATATATTAGGTGTTTGCTCAGTCTCTTCCAACTCCACCCATGCGGGCTCGAAATCCCAAACACCTATAAATATTTGTGCGGACTCCACTATGCCAATTGCTTGTATTAAAAATAAAATAAAATCAGGTCATTCGACCAAAAAAAATTTCCTCTGTAGCTTAAAAAAATATATATATTTATAAAAATATCCAATTCTAGACATGTATTTATAAAAATATTCAATTCTAGACATGTATTTATAAAAATACCCAAATATTATTTAAATATAGAAACATACTCAAAATCAACCCCACAATCAACAATTGTATATTTTTTGGGTGTGTTTATAAATGAGTTTTGAGTGTGTGTAATGATGAATTTTGGGTATATTTATAAAGTATTTTGGGTGTTGGGTATTTATATTATTCCAGCCTCCATTTTGAGTATTTTAGTGAAACTCCCTTCAAAAAAAGAGGAATTAAACCTATAGCTCATCACATGCCGTTCTCACACAACCCACTTGTGGCCGGGCCCTCATCCATTTTGTGGTCTTGTTGAATTTTATATATGAATAAAGTCTTAATTTAATTGCATCGTTTCTTTTTTACAATTTGTATTTCTTAATTCTTATAGATAGTGAAGTGAGAGTGAGAAAGGGTAACAATTTACATGGAATTGGCATGACTTTAGGTTCCCATATAATAAAGTATTCTAATATGTATTTTTTGTTGTTGCATTTAATATGTATTTGTTTTATGTTAAAACTTATTGGACATTAGTCAATGAAACTATAAATTAGAGTGGTTTATATAATTTAATGTACACTTTTCTAATTAGAAATTTTAGATAGCACACCTGTAGAAAAATTCATGGTTATGCCATTCTCTGTCATCTTCACAATGGATGAGAACCTCTGTCATCCTGACATTGGATGAGAAGTTAAAGGCGAATATGAAGAAAACAGAAGACTGCACTTTTGTTGCAACGTACGGTTGTTTCGCAATTTAGAAGTAACATAGTACTTCGCGAGTCCAAAAAAAGAAGACAAAATGCATAGATGATGAAGATGCATAAAATAACCTCCTCTAAAAATAATATTTTGTTAGAAGACAAAACTTCGTTTCCTTTTCTTTTTTCTTCTTATACAACCAAATATTTAGGATCTTATCTACAAAAATTTGAAAAATAATATTGATTCCTTCATCGACAAAATGGCCTAATTTACAGAGTTTAAGTAAATTTTAAACAAAAATTGATTTTAAAAAAAAGAGAGAAATATTGATGTATTTTAATGCCCACTAGATATACGCACATCGGAACACGCTTAGGATATTCATTAGGAAATAAAATCAAGGGAGCTTTAGTTTTAAACCATAATATAGTTTACTAATTTAGTAGAAAGAAATACAATTTAATCTAATTAGCAAAAGGTCAAACACCAAAATGTAACAAAAATACCATTACAAAATATTAAAATTACAACATATGCCATTTTCAGTATTTAGTTTTAAACCAAAGCAGAAAAACGACATCAAACCAAAACGACATCAACCAAAACCGAAATTGAATCACAACCCATTCGCGCGACCTTTCAACTTCACCTCCAGATCACCAACGATCATCGAAGACCACCAACGATTTCAAAGCCAATTCTTCATCTCAATTTCTGGTTTTGGTTTTCTGCATCTCAGTTCTTGGTTTTGGTTTTCTGCATCTCAGCTTCTGCGGTTTTCTACATCTCATTTTTGGTTTTGGTTTTCTGCATATCAGTTTCTGCAGTTTTTTGCATCTCAATTTCTGGTTTTGGTTTTTGTTTTGGTTTTCTGCATCTCAGCTTCTGGTTTTGGTTTCGTTTTCGTTTTCGTTTTCTGCATCGCAGTTCTGGTTCTGAAATCTTACCCAACTAACAGCTAGATCGTGGAAAATAGCTAGAAAATCATACCTCAATAGAAGGATTTGAGGGCCGGAGGAGAGAGATCGAGGGATTGGCAAACCGAGTAAAAATCCTATCAAATTCGGGGTTTTTCGGCAAAAAGGCAACAGCGAGAGATAGGAGGAAGGTCGAGCTGGCTTGGGGTACGACGCGGTGGAAAACTTGACCAGTCCGGTGGCTGGGTGGCCGACGAGAGACGGTGGCTGGGGGTTTTGTCGGTCTGGTCGAAAGCGGAGGGGAGGAGAAAGGGAGAAGACGCGGGAGAGAGAGAGAGAGAGAGAGAGAGAGAGAGAGAGAGAGAGAGATCTGAGAAACTAACGAATTTGGGTTAGATTTTTAAATGAAAATGGTATAATTGTCTTTTTAATGACTAATGTAAGATGGGTCAACACATCTGGTCTTCCTCTTTGGCCTAATCCAAAATAACAATTCTTTTCTAGGTATTAAAACTCAAACCAAAATATCAAATGTCTTAAATACTAATAAGTAAAGTTATATATGTCTAATACCTAATTTTCCTTAAAATCAATAGGATCCAAAATTTGGTGTTTATCGGATATAGGATTATAAGCTAAATTCAATAGTCTCCATACGACATGAATTGGGTAATCTTATTATAATTCACATAGTTTGTCAGCTTGTAATATAATCACCTTAAATCACTCAAACTCACTATACAACACATTTCATTCAATTCTTTTGTGCCAAAATAATTAACTACTTGAACATCTCTTAAAAGTTGCATTACGTCAATGAGGTATAACTCAATTGATTGAGCTCTTCCAACTTCACTCATGTGGGCAAAAGTTCGAGACACCCAGGCACCCAATGAATATTTGTATAAATCACCCTCCCCCAATCACTTGTGCTATAAAAAAAAAATTCATTACAAATTTCCATGTTTTTCTTATCATTTCCATTGTTTTTTTTTTAATCTAGTTTTTATCAATATCGATAATTTTCATAGATATATATTATAGATTATTATAAATAAACCCAATTCTAGGCATGTATTTATAAAAAAAAACCCGCACACTATTTAAATATAGAAACACACCCAAAATCAATTCTAAAATAAACAATTGTATATTTTTTGGGTGTGTTTATAAATGGGTTTGGAGTGTGTGTAATGATGGGTTTTGGGTGTGTTTATAAAGTGTTTAGGGTGTTGGGTTTTTTTATAATTTCAGCCCTCATTTTGGGTGTTTTAGTGAAACCCCCTATATATTTCCAAATTTTTAGACCACAAATATTTTTGAAACCATTGATATTTAATACCTTAATTACTTCTTACCCAAAAAATCTTTCCTCATTTATTGTAAAATTAATGAGGCTAACTATTGTTGAGGCCCAAAATGTTACGAGAAGCCCAAAGATGTCTTAAGCCCAATATAACATACAATAATTGCCTCATGCTAACCCAAATGGTATTTTGGGAATTAATTCATTAAATAAATATACAAATAATGTACATGTCATGCCAAGCAAATAATACATTTTCTTATGCTAAACCACCCGGCAAGCTTAAGTGGGCCCAAGCCACATATATCCCTGGGGCTTGCCTGAGCGGGTTGTGATGTGGATGGTTAAAAGGATCCATGAGGCCCATTAAAGGTTCAAGAGAATGCAGGTTTTGGGCTGCTTGGGAGCCCCAAAATCCAAGCACATTTTCTTGAGCCCACTAAATGGGTAAGCAGAGAGAAAAGAAAAGCCCAGCACCAGCACGTTCTGGGCGACCGGTCGCTTTTGCACGGAATCGGAAATTCCAAAACAACACAGCTGCAGCGACCGGTCGCTTTCACCTTACGACCGGTCACTGGTCTCTGATTTCCAGCTTCTTCTAATCTGCTTCAAAACGATCGGTCGCTCATCCCTTGCGACCGGTCGCTTCCCCAACACCTACCTATATGTGCAGCACCTCTCCCATACGACACCAAACCAACCATACGGCATTAAACAAGCACCCAACACCAGAACAAACAAACAACTCATCTTAAAACCAACTACCCGGCACCTACATAGAATAAAGAAGCCTTGTCATCTCAACTGGGAGACAAGGGTGCATAGCCAGGAGTAGCATGCGCAACCACCTTGATGTTGAAGCAGCATGCATGCATAGAGAGGAGAACCCCCAAGGCCTATAAAAAGGGGAAGAACAAAGGAGGCCTTAACGACAACCGGGGGGACACCCAAAAACACCCAAGCTTTAGCCATTCCAAACCCAGAAACAACAACCGTTCTTGCTGTCATACCCTTGCCTGCGTGCTCACCCCAAAACACCCCAAGCTTCAGCCATTCCAAACCCAGAAACAAGCCCTAGCTATCCCAAGCTCAGACATACCAAACCAAGCAGAGGCAAGCTTATCCTCCACTTTCCAGAAAACCCATTGCTGTAAACACACAAAGCCCAAGCCTTCCTCCATCATGCTTATCTTCTTTTATAAACCACTCCAAGCTATAAACATCCTCCAAAAACTATCTCAAGCCATCCCAAAACCAACCAACATAGAACAAGCCATAGTCTCACCACTGGAAAACACTCAAGCTTAACCCAGAAACTATCATCTTCTTCTGCCCGGCAACCAGAAACCATTTCAAGCCCTAAAATGTCTTTTACCCAGCATCCCATTTCAACTCAAGCAAACGTTCTCTCTTGCTAAACTCATTGAGACTTAGCTCCCACACCGCAAGCCTCTCATGCCAAGCTCTTCCATTTTAATTCATTGAAACGTGCTCTCATGCCAAGCTTGTATATTCTCTGTACAACATAAACTCTTTCTGGAGCCATCTCACACCGTTCCATGAGTTGCCGTATGTTTCCACCAGCTGCTGGATGCCATCCCAGCTTCCATGAACTCCATCTTCTTCGAACACCTCCTCGAACACTACTCCACTACCTGCAACACATACTCCACCTCAAGAAAGGCACTTCCAATACAACAAAATCAAGCAAAATCATTCCAGAACCTGTTATACATCTCAACCTGCAAGGAGCCACTGAAGATGACCAAAATATTCCCTAAGAATCAGCATTCTTTCGGGATATTTTAGGGCCTAGTCCTGGAACCCAGGCAAAAGGGCAATGTCACTCTCTCTTTATAGCGGCCCAAGTCCACCTAGAGCTGTTGTAACAAAAAGGCCCCCACATAAATGGCGACTCTCCTGGGGACTAGGCAATTTTCTGTTTCAGTAGTTCCTCCATAATCACAAGCTTTATATGATCTTGTCAGACCACTACATGGAGCACCTATGTCACTAGATGACGGGAACGCCAAAGCAAATTCCACAACCATCCCCAAATCCAAATGACTTGGGGGCTTTGTGCCAAGCAAATCTAAAGCAAAATCAAAGGAAAAGTTTCCAAGCTCAAGAGAAACAGAGCATACAAAAAAAAATTCAGATGAAAAGTGAGCTCAACATCCATTCACCAACTGAGGGCTTCAGCCAACATGCAAGCTGCTAACCACCGCCGTCAACTGGGAGGCTAACTTTGTTGATTCACCTCCATTTCCTCCTTGAAACACCATCAGCAAGCCTGGAGCATCCCCTCCATCCTTGGCACTTCCCCCCGCTATTGTGCAGCTCATACATCTCTTCTCTATTTTTTCTCCTTGATTTTCTACGCTAGGAGAGGAATGTTTTTCTCTCTTGCTCCCTCTCCCGCACTTGGATTCGGCAGGCCTAATCTCTTCGAATTGTTTTCTCTTACAAAACCTAAACAAATTCCCTTTCTTTTCTTCCGAGAAGACATGCATGCTTTAACCCACATGGGTTTGTTTTCTTACACAAAACACGACACAAACTCATGCTATCATGCAATTAAGTATTAATATTTGTTAAAGAAATATTCTATGCCCGTGAAAGACTCCCTAACTTTGTATGCCCATGCCGCTCATTCCCTCATAAAATATCAATTGGTGGGCTCCCACATGCTCTCTGAAGGCCAACAAAAAAGATAAGAAAATCTCTTCTTTCTACCTTTCAAGATTTCACAATAAGATATTATGCCATTACTTATATATATATATATATATATATATATATATATATAACTTGCAAAAGTGGCACGAGCATATGTGATATGTTCAACTATTCATATACTCAACTTGGGCTTTGCAAATTGCATGCTCACATTAGTTGTCAGTAAGGCACCATCGGATAAATTTCTTTTCTTTTATATGCATATCATGCTTTATACCAACATATAGTGAAGTTGGACCATTCAACTTCTTTTATTTCTTGCTTTAATGATTTTATACTAAAGCACAATGTGTTGTCAGGCCAAACATGCAATCATGCCAACTATTTCTTGCATTATGTGGGCTGCTTTCGGCTGAAGAGATAATGAAAACCTCTCCTCTTTTGTGATTTAAAATAATATTTCTTTTACAATTCCTATTGCATGCTGCATATGCCTTATTTTATATTGTAATAAAGGTGGAAACACGTCACCTTGCTGAACTTTAATAAGATCACTCAATAACTTTCCGCATGCTTAGTGCTCATAAACCGATTGCCGTATTTTACTTTTAACATTGATCATCATCACTCTATACTTATACACTATGTTATAGATTTTCCAAGCACCAGTAAATCACTGGGCAATTAAAGCCTGCAGACATGGATGCATTCGCCAACAGAAAGGCACTGCTAAATCACCAACAACTAGGCTCACCTCACCGGTTCAGCCTAAGACGCCATCGCAGTTCCTATGTCACCAAAGGACAACAAAGAAAAAGGGACAAGCCTGCAGAGCAACTCCTTCAAATTCCAGAATATGGAAATTCACACAACAAAACCAGAAGCACAACAAGTCATGCAGGAAATACATGCAAAAGAATGCGGAGAATGCCATGGAAGGACAAGAATTTACCGGCAGATGCTCAGTTCACGATACTATTGGCATTGAGTTCACGATACTATTGGCCTACGATGAAGAATGATGCACACAACCTGGTGAAAAAGTGTCATACATGCCGAATCCATTACAAGACATGCGTACCCTTTGGTCCTTTCATACTTGATGGCTGGATTCGATTGGAATAATCCAACCACTTTTCTTCCATATTTGGGGGCTTGGCTTGATTTGCACCAACTTCCCCCTTGCCAGCACCAACTTCCCACTTGCCAGCACCACTTTCCCTCTTGCCGGCACCAATTTCCCCTTGCCGGCACCAATTTCCCCTTGCCAGCACCAACTTCCCCCTTGCCAGCACCAACTTCCCACTTGCCAGCACCAATTTCCCCTTGCCGGCACCAACTTCCCCTTGCTGGCACCAACTTCCTACTTGCCAACACCAATTTCCCCTTGCCAACACCAACTTTCCCCCTTGCCAGCACCACTCGCCCCTTGCCAGCACCAACTTTCCCGTTGCCAGCACCAACTTCCCACTTGCCGGCACCAATTTCCCTTTGCCAGCACCAATTTCCACTTGCCAGCACCAATTTCGCCTTGCCAGCACCAACTTTCCCCTTGCCGGCACCAATTTCCCTCTTGCCGGCACCAATTTCCCCTTGTCAGCACCAATTTCCCCTTGCCAGCACCAACTTTCCCCTTGCCGGCACCAATTTCCCTCTTGCCGGCACCAATTTCCCCTTGCCAGCACCAACTTTCCCCTCCAGCGCCAATTTCCCCTTGCCAGCACCAACTTTCCCCTTGCCAGCACTAACTTCCCCTTGCCAGCACCAACTTCCCCCTTTCCAGCACCAACTTTTCTCCTTCCAGCACCAAAAGATTTACGACATGCTTTGCCCACATCAAGCAGTTCAAATTCTTCATAAGCCTTCATAATTTTCCCAATCAAGTTACAGGCAACCAAAATTCACTTTCATGCTATCAAACTCCTAGCAAATGAGACTTCTCATGCTTTGAAGCTCCTCAACAAGAGAATACGTTAGCCAAAATCAAGCGCCGGAAAGGTACCCATAAACAAAAGGAGGCGCCGAAGCGTAAATTTTCCCAGTCAAGTTAAGGTGCAAGCGACCAACACTCACCTTCACGCTATCAAGTTCATAGCAAATTCACAGGGCATAATACCAATCCACATGCCAAGCAATTACATTTCATCAAGGTATTCCAAGCAATTTATGCCTTTCAAGCAAATTGAAGAATTCATGCTCTTGCAACAATACCATTCAACATCATATCGTCACAACGATATTGCTCAAAATCATGCTTTAGAAATATCCAGATCAGCACTCAATGTCAAGATAAAGGAGATGCTCAATTCTCAAAATTTGAAGCAACATACCAAGCAAGACAGATACGTGAGGTCATTCATGGGGAGAGTTCTTTACTGAGCACTAAAGGAAAGCCCAAATACCCAAATTATTGAAGTAATGGAGGTTGTCTGTTAAATTCTACAAGTTTCCAACACCTAAAGCATAATTATGCAAATATCAGTTTTCTTCTTCGCCGAAGCACAAATGTCCAACTCAAAGAAAAAAAATCATGTCATAAAGTGATATGAAGATACAAATTTTCAAGGCAGATCATCGATAAATCAAGCAAGGCTATTATGCAAGGAACAAAATTTAAGCCAAGCAAAACAAAGATTGTTTTTTTTTTTAACAAGCATATCAGCAAGATAAATACAACGTGTCAAGCAAGGCACAAGCTGATCAAACTACAACCACGAGTCGCGAGTCAAGCTACAATCACAAGCTGCAAGTCAATCTATCCCATGCCAGGCTGGAAATAAGGAAATAATAATCTCTTATGCAAAGCACTTCCAAAACATGCAAGATACAGGCAGGCCTACCAAATCAAATTAATCAAGCTTCAAAGCAGATCATTTCCAAGCCATGCTAAGCCGAAGCTCGTATCAAGTGAACATGCCCATTCACTAAGGTGTTGTAAACCAAGCAAAGAAATTGGAGTTGGACAAGCCAATTAGATAAGCCAAGCAAACAACAAGGAAACAAGAGTAAAGCAAATAATTGGAGTGTTCACGCTATTCCCAATTTGATTGAAGAAATCAGGCACATGCATTGAAGACAATAAGCATGCTCATACAAAAGCAAGAGCAATTCAAAAAAAAAAACAACAGAGAGTAAAGCAACAATTGAAGTCATCCAAGCAGGGGGCAATAAGCAAACAATGAATCAGTAACAAGCAAATGGAGTCAACGATAGGTTTCTCCAAAAGACCCGACTCATGGATTCAATCGATGGCCTCCACAAGTGACAGACCCACTGCCTTTCCCTCCAGTCTCACACTAAGATTTCGTGAGAGAGTTCCCGGGGCTTAGGCAAGTCCATCATTCATGCCACTGAGCAAATTGCACGTGCAAATCCAAATGACTTGGAGGATTCCTGCCAAGCAAAAGAGAAAAGTCAAGGAACAAGCAACCAAAAAAGTTTCATGCTATCAAATTCCTAGCAAACCAGTAAGAAGACGAGACTTCTCATGCTTTGGAACCTCTCGAGCATGGAATAGAGAAAAAAGTTAGCAAAGAATCAAGCGCCGGGTAAACACTGGGAAGATAAAAGATGCGTCGTGGGCATATGTTTTCTACATTCCTCAATACCTTCATCAATATTCTTGCAAGCTAATATACATATATATGTATATGTGAATCACAGATGACATGCAACAAGTTTGAATCAAGCACACATGGAAAACAAGTCAAAGCAGAGGAAATGTTTGATCAATTTTTTTACGGCAGCTCATTCTTCTTCTATGTTGTTGTTTTGCTGTTGTTTATGTTTTCATACCATAGGGGGGCTGCAAGCATCCAACAACCATCACTTCCTCATGCGATTTATAATATCTTCTCAACCTCTTGGGGGCTTACCTATGCTAAAACATGCTGCCATTCGACTCATGCAATCTCACGCTATTAGTGATGAAGCAGGACCTCTGCAACATGCCAAGCAAATCAATCAAGCCCAATTTATTGTTGCGTAGATACAGCTGCACCAAAATGGATTCAGTTGCATCCTCAACTTGTGATACTCGCAAGTGCACGAGCCGTTCAGTAGTATAGCATATGTAAGTGCGAGGTCGATTCCACAGGGATTGGTGATTGAATGATCCAATTTAGTTTTCCTACACAAAACAGAAATGAAAACAAAAGAACATAAAACAAGGAAGAAAGAAAATAAATAACTCAAGCAAATAAGTTCCCAAGTTCAATTTAGATTAATGGATTGATTCTAGCTAATGTATGATTAAGCCATGGTGTCTGGTTCTAACCGTGTATTCCTAATTCCCTAATTTGATCATTTGTTGACTAACCTAAAATTAAGCATTAGGAATCCATTAAGCATAGAAGAACATTTTAAACAACCAAGTATGTATCTAATCCAGATTGTCGAATTCTATACACACTCTTCCTATTCATAGTTCAATTCGAATTAAAGCATGGTGTCTACTCTTAATTCAAACCAAGATAGCTAACATGCAAGCCTTAATGGTGATCAATCATTCAAACTAGCATATTAACTTATAAGCATAATGAATAAGAACAAAAACCATAATTGAAACTTTGGAAACTAATTAAACTTGAATACTTAAGAAAGAATGTACATAAGGAAAATTAAAGTAGAACTAAGAAATACTTAAGGAGAATTTCAGCACAAATATTTCATTACTACAATTGAAAACTAGAAAAATGAAACTAAGAGAATTTGAGGGAGAGAAGGGAAGGGAGCTCTACAGAAGTGCTTGAGAGCTCCCCCCCTTGGGTGTGATTACAAGCTTAGAGAACTTCCCTATTTATAGGCCTAGGGGAAGTGAAAATCTGAATTATACAATTGAATTTTCTAAACACACTAACTCACTAACTTACAACACTTAAATCACTTAGCACACTATTGCATTTGAAAACAATTCTTCTTGTCATTAAGCTTAGTGTTGCATCATCCACTTCAACATCTTTTAATTCATTTGGCTGCTGCAAAATTCCACTCAACAATAGGTATTGAATATGCTTCACCAAACTTTCCCACAATCAACAACACTTCATCATGCATATGTCAGGCATGACAATGCATTGTAGCCAGATTATGGGCTCGTTTTGGGCTTGTGTCTTCATTCTGAAAAATCTGGAAAAATATGGATCTTGAAGCTCCTTGTCTTATCTTTCCAAGCATATGCAGCCCAGCTCAAGGAAAAATCGGGAAGGCCTTCAAATGTGATTTTTGGCCCAGTAACGCAGATGCTGCCGAATTTGACCTTAAGTTGCCAAAACATGTATAACTTTCTCTAGAAGAATCGGAATCATGAACCGTAAAATTCTACAGAAACTAGACTTCCGTATCTTTCCAATGATGTATGGATCATCATCTGGTTCTTCTTGAGTAAGTACAGTCCAATCCGTGAAGTTGACTGATCTGCAGATACCGTTTTGAGCTAATTTGTCTCCAAAATGCAATTAGTAAGTCTCAAGCTTATAACGCTGAAACAAACACAAAACTTATTAAAAGCACAAGTTTAACTCAAAAACATAACCAAATCATAAGTTAAAAGGGTACAAAATGATATGTAAATATGCACCGATCATTTATATGTGAAGTAAAAAAAAAAAGTGAACTAAGCACAAGCCAAGCATCACATAAATTACAAGAAACCTCAAATCTTCTCATGCCAAACCAAGCTATACCTTGATTCCAAGGAATTATGTGACTCAACTTCATGCCAGACCAAGCTATATTCAACTCAGCCATTTTACATCCTCAGAGAAAAGTCCAGCCTATATCATGTCAAACAAAGCTACAATCTTCCATTACCACTTCCAGCGCCTACCTATTTTAAACATTATTCGAGCACCTGCCTATTTTAAGCATCCTTATGTACTTCATAACCTCCACAGCTTCTTATCACAGAGTGTTCTAGTGATACAAACTCATTGCATCTCTAAAAATATTCAAACCAACCTCAACAAACCATCTTGTTCTCTGTCTCAAACACCAGAAGATTTACAACATGCCTTGCCCACATTAGAATTCAAGAATTGTTGGGGGTATCTTGTGCTTTTGATCAAGCAGTTCAGCGCCTCTCAACGGCAGTGACAATGGTGGCTAAAGGTGTTCTGAAAGAGCATCTTATCCTCCTGGCAAATAGCATAAACAACATGCAAGATAATAGGCCGGCTCATCAATCAAGCAATTGACAAAATCGCATGGCACGATATCAATTCACATAGCATATACCATGTCCACGCATCAAGCTCGTAATTAAAGGAATGAACGAGGCCAATGCTCAATGCAAAAGCATGCCAAGCAAAACTTACACACAAGCTTTCCAACCATTCTAGCTGGGACATCTAACCCTTGGAAAATCACTAGAAATCAACCTTATAACCAAAAAATCCCAAATTTTCCAGATCAAAGCTAGACACATCAAGCTCAATTTTCCCAAAATTTCATTGCATTTGGTACTAGGTAAGCATGCCAAACAGATTCCCAAAACAAGCCATGCAGCAGAAACTGCACCATTTCAGCAGCTTAATCCTTACTTTGATATTGCACCAAAAAGTTCATTTTGCTTCAAGTGACAGAAGACCAGTCCCAGCACTAACCACTGAGAAGTCTATTTTCATGTGTCAAAAGCTCCAACTCAGATTCGAAGAGAAAATTTTTGAAAGTTCAAAAAAAAAAACAGCCAGCAAGCTACTATGAGTTATTTATCACAAACACTTGGCATGCATTACCCAAGTGAGCTTGTATGAGCTTTATTTATCACCAAGCTAAAACCCTGAATCAGAATCTCAAACTCAGAGTTCATTGCCTAAGCCACAAGTCTTGAGAGTACGAAGTGATTCAAGCTTCAAGAATGGAAAACAAGCATGCAACAAAGGCAGCAACATCAATTCATGAACATACTTCTGAAAAAATAAAGGCAGAGCACACTACAATGGTTGGATGATCTTCAATTTTGGATATGTTATAAACAACACAATTTCGAGCAAATTTCGTGAAGCAAGCACAATCATCCAAGCATCAGATATTAAAATCAAGTGCAGAAACTGAATCTGCAGAAACTCACCAGCCATTGATGAACACAGAAGCTTCAAACCCGTTTTGAGGCATCAGGAAAGTTTAGAAAATTCTCAAAATTTCACAGGCTTTAGTTCTCAAGCAGATGAACAACTTTCATGAAGGAAGTTTTCTGATCGGAGCTTCCTAAATACGACTTCTGGATTGCTAAACAGTACCCACGGGTTTGGTTCTTGAAGAAGAAGAAGCAAAAGGAGAAGGAGAGAAAATCAGAAAATAAAGCATGTGCCAAATGAAAGGAAAAGAGAGCACCCACTTGCAAATAGTAAAAGAACTTCAAAGTGAATGGGCAACGTAATTTTTCCCACTTGAAGGCCAAGCCGGTCAAAGAGACAATGCGCAACTCTCTTATGTCATCTCAAGCCCGCATCTCTCCTTCAACCCACCATGCATCAATACAAGCATTTGTGGATCAATACAAGCATTTGTGGATCAATCCGCATATCAACTCAAGCAAAATCTCGCCGTGCACAAGAAAAAGAAATTATTTTCTTTACCAAGCTTCTCAAGCCTGTACCGTATCAACGAACTCTATACAACATGTCAAAGAGGCTCTTGCTAACGAAACAAAGCCCCTGCCAAACTCTCACATTTCGTTCTCTTGGTTGCGATAGAAAGCAAGAATAAAAGAAAATAAATACTGGGGGCTTGGATATGCTAGTCCTGAGTGACACCTTTCTTATGCTTCCCGGATCCGCCGCAAGCATTGCTGACAATTCTTTGTACCTTGCTGCATTGCTCTGGGTAAAACCCAAGGAGAGTTCACAAACTGCCAAAAGAGATAAGCCTCTGACCCATCTTCTTAAGCCTTTCTATTATTATATACTCATGTTTTATAGCCATAGGAGAGCATAAGGGCAGAGCTATGTTCTAACTTTTAAGTAAACAAATGAAAAGGCACTCCACTTATGAGAAGTTGTTCATCCTCCTTAGTCACCAACATGCCCACCACCTTTTTTGAATTACTGTCTTTGGAGATAAAGAATTTCTAAGTGGGCATTTCCTTGCAGAGACATTGAGTCCATATTTCCTCAAAGACCTTTTCTACTCCATTCTCCTACTTATTCGCACCAACCTACTACATCATTGCACTACAAATATTCTAATCACTCTTGGTGCGTGAATCATCTAACAATCCCATATTGCCACACCAGCCACCTTCATTAAATGTCTTTGGGATGGGAAGCCATGCACTTAGAGCTATAACAACATGCTTGACATAATCATAAATTCAGACAAGATGGGGAAGCAATTCTTGGCGAACCGAAGCAATTTCTGCAAAACACCAAAAACAATCCAGATTGTGAAACTCAAAATCAAAAATTATCAACAAAAATGCAGAAGTAAAGAATCAGTGGCATGATCGTGAAGAAAAATCATGCTACCATTGCAACAAAGGTATAGCCCAAGCCACATCATGCAGTGATCAAAACGAAAGTTTATATCATTTTCACAAATATCACAAGCACAACATACCAGGCATACAAGCAAAAGCCGAGCGTACACACCAATGCCAAGCATACATATCAATTCTAAGCATGCAAGCCAATATCAAGCATACGAGCCATTGTCAAGAATGCAAGGCAATACAAAAGCCATAACCATGCTAAATCAAGCATCTCTAGTCCCTCAAGCAAATGAATCATGCAAGCTAAGCTCATCAGAGAAAATTCAACCAAGCATTATCCTCTATGTCAGGCCAACTCTTGGTAACTCTAGTCAGTGATCTCCAAAATTACAGTGCCTAGGAAAGTTCTTCAAGATGACACTTTCAGTGTCTAAGAAGATTGGGTTTTAAGCGGGACCATTGTGACCCCTCCAACCTTCCCGGAAAAAACCTGGCTGCGATTTCAGAAACTATTAACTGGAAAGAACCAACCATGCCATGCCACTGCCATTCATTTTGGGCTAGAAATTGATTATTCGGGCCATTTCAAAGCTCTTTCATGGCCCCAATAATCAAGGGGGGGCTAATGTTGAGGCCCAAAATGTTACGAGAAGCCCAAAGATGTCTTAAGCCCAATATAACATACAATAATTGCCTCATGCTAACCCAAATGGTATTTTGGGAATTAATTCATTAAATAAATATACAAATAATGTACATGCCATGCCAAGCAAATAATACAATTTCTTATGCTAAACCACCTGACAAGCTTAAGTGGGCCCAAGACACATATATCCCTGGGGCTTGCTGAGCGGGTTGTGATGTGGATGGTTACAAGGATCCATGAGGCCCATTAAAGGTTCAAGAGAATGCAGGTTTTGGGCTGCTTGGGAGCCCCAAAATCCAAGCACATTTTCTTGAGCCCAGGTAAATGGGTAAGAGAGAGAAAGAAAAGCCCAGCACCAGCACGTTCTGGGCGACCGGTCGCTTTTGCACAGAATCGAAATTCCAAAACAACACAGCTGCAGCGACCGGTCGCTTCACCTTACGACCGGTCACTGGTCTCTGATTTCCAGCTTCTTCTAATCTGCTTCAAAACGATCGGTCGCTCATCCCTTGCGACCGGTCGCTTCCCCAACACCTACCTATATGTGCAGCACCTCTCCCATACGACACCAAACCAACCATACGGCATTAAACAAGCACCCAACACCAGAACAAACAAACAACTCATCTTAAAACCAACTACCCGGCACCTACATAGAATAAAGAAGCCTTGTCATCTCAACTGGGAGACAAGGGTGCATAGCCAGGAGTAGCATGCGCAACCACCTTGATGTTGAAGCAGCATGCATGCATAGAGAGGAGAACCCCCAAGGCCTATAAAAATGGGAAGAACAAAGGAGGCCTTAACGACAACCGGGGGGACACCCAAAAACACCAAAGCTTTAGCCATTCCAAACCCAGAAACAACAACCGTTCTTGCTGTCATACCCTTGCTGCGTGCTCACCCCAAAACACCCCAAGCTTCAGCCATTCCAAACCCAGAAACAAGCCCTAGCTATCCCAAGCTCAGACATACCAAACCAAGCAGAGGCAAGCTTATCCTCCACTTTCCAGGAAACCCATTGCTGTAAACACACAAAGCCCAAGCCTTCCTCCATCATGCTTATCTTCTTTTATAAACCACTCCAAGCTATAAACATCCTCCAAAAACTATCTCAAGCCATCCCAAAACCAACCAACATAGAACAAGCCATAGTCTCACCGCTGGAAAACACTCAAGCTTAACCCAGAAACTATCATCTTCTTCTGCCGGCAACCAGAAACCATTTCAAGCCCTAAAATGTCTTTTACCCAGCATCCCATTTCAACTCAAGCAAACGCTCTCTCTTGCTAAACTCATTGAGACTTAGCTCCCACACCGCAAGCCTCTCATGCCAAGCTCTTCCATTTTAATTCATCGAAACGTGCTCTCATGCCAAGCTTGTATATTCTCTGTACAACATAAACTCTTTCTGGAGCCATCTCACACCGTTCCATGAGCTGCCGTATGTTTTCCACCAGCTGTTGTATGCCATCCCAGCTGCCATGAACTCCATCTTCTTCGAACACCTCCTCCAACACTACTCCACTACCTGCAACACATACTCCACCTCAAGAAAGGCACTTCCAATACAACAAAATCAAGCAAAATCATTCCAGAACCTGTTATACATCTCAACCTGCAAGGAGCCACTGAAGATGACCAAAATATTCCCTAAGAATCAGCATTCTTTCGGGATATTTTAGGGCCTAGTCCTCGAACCCAGGCAAAAGGGCAATGTCACTCTCTCTTTATAGCGGCCCAAGTCCACCTAGAGCTGTTGTAACAAAAAGGCCCCCACAACTATTTATAACAACAACCATAATTTCACTCATAATAAGCATCAATATACATCACAGATGCAAAGTAGTTTCCTGTCATCTTCATAGCGGATGTGAAGTCAAAGGGAATAAGAAAATGGTCAAAGGGAAACACCGACAAACCACAAAAAGAAGAAGAAAAAGAAGCATCAATACACTTTCGTTGCAACATGGATGTTTACCAAGTAGTGGGGGTTGTGGGGAAAAAAACACAAAAGGTCGATTGATTATGAAGATGACTAAAATAGATCAGGATTGTCAAAAATAACCTCCATAATTGTTAGAAGACTAAATTTTGTTATTGGCGAGTCAGTTAATTCATAATGTGTCATGCTAACTATTAGATAGAAAACTATCATAGTGTATGTGAGTTTAATATATTATCGTCATTCTTCATAAGAAAGGTCCTAAAAATATATATCATCTAATAATTGGGGCTTAAAGGTAATGAGACACATAACCAAATTTAAAAAACAAGATTGTAATTAAAGCGATATTTTGTTGATTAAGAATAATGAATTTATTTCTCAAAAATAATATCACGAACCCATTCACATAGAGTGAGAGGGACTTCGTTGGATCTTTTCTTTGAGCAGATCAAACTTGCTGAGTATCAAAATGAAGTCTTTATATGGTCAATGAGTTTTGGGTGGGTGGTTTCAATTGGGTTGGCACCAAATATGTATTACAAGATCAAACGGGCTGTTACTAGATGGTAACTTTTTAATTAATGATGCCAAGGGCTAAAATAAGTTGGAGGATTTAATCAGACTTGTTGTTTGATGATGCTATAGTCAATCGTTGCGTGACCACGACCTTTTCCTATTTTCAGTTGAAGAGGTGTTTTTTTTTTTTCTCTGTGTACGCTCTTGGGATTTGCAGTACTTTACTGTTTCTTCCATAGTTTTTTTAGTTTAATGGTGCGTTTGGATGAAGGAATTCTAATTTTCATAGAATTTGTAAATGACGGAATTTGTAATTACAACATTTGAAATTACGTCAATTCCAAATTTCAGTGTTTGGATATCTTGTATTTAGAATTTAAGAAATGACGGAAATTACAATTTCCCCTGTTTGGATTATCATAGAAGGAATTTTAAAATTGAAATTCGCAGAGAATAAAACCGTCTGTCCCCCCTTTGAAAGTCAACACAATATAAGAACGAGTAAAACAAGATAAAGAATCCCCTTCATTCTTTGAACTTGGCAGCTTCTATGAGTTGAAGAAAAGACGCATGCATTTGACTCTTCAGCCAAAGTTGGATTAACCTAAAGCATGCAATTGAAAATTGTAAAAGGATATCAAAAAAACCATAGAATAAAAAAAAGGAAATTAACGGTAAAATGCAACAAGTGGGAATTATAGGAAGAACAGTTTGTCAATAAGAAAAAAGAACATAGAACAACAGGTTCTTTTATTTAAAATGCAAGATGCTGAAACAAATAGGAAGAACATATGATGTAGGATAACCACTGAATATTAAAGATAGCAAACCAGAACACAACATCCTGAAGAAACATTTTAAAATACTCCATTACTACATTTGTATATTCATAACTTCATTTTAAACAACATTTTACTACCAAAAAGAATACCTGCCAATACAAGGAAATAAAATTAAAACAGATTATATTTGTTATATATCTTCCAGCTTTTACACAATCCAAAGGTTCAATGGATAACAAAAAATGAATGATAAACAGTTACGATGAAAAATTATATCAGATTAAGATTGATGTGCAACAACTACAACTAGGAAATATAACATAACACCAGAGAGAGAGAGAGACTGAATAGACTTCTAAATTTATACCTTTTTCCACTGGTTTGACAAACCTCAGAAACAAATTCTCTTTAAACCCAAAAGTTAGTCAAACAGAGAGAAAAAGAGACCATCACAGAAACTACAAGAAATTATGCAGACTAGAAGGTAAGCTATAATCTCCTCAACCATAACAAACTCTGACGAACCCATATCATAAATACAGAGTAAAATAATGCAGCCAGAAAGTGCAGAAAACAATAATTTATATCCTTTATTGGAACAACACAGATTGAAAGCAAGCATAGGTTGAGACTATACCTTTATTGGAGCAACACAGAGTCTTAGATTGAAAGATGAGAGATGGCAAAATCTGAAAACCAAACACTCTCTATCAGATAAAAAAAGATGATTAACTTCTGTTTTTTGGGTTGAAATCTGGTTTCAAAAAGAAACCAGAAGATATAGAATACAAACAGAGCCCGATCAAACCCATTAGATAAAGAATCAGATAACAAAAAGAGAGTAGAGATAGATCGATCAAACCCATTAAATTGAATACCCATCAATAATATCAACAAAAAAATAAAAAAAATTGCAACTATATTGAAAGCTCACCTTCGAAACTTAGATGGATGGCCTTCTTCTCCCACTCTTGTTAGAAAATTGATATAAGGTGTATTTGTTGGCGCGCAGCAAAAGCAATTTCCCCCGCTCTTGAGATTTGCACAATTCCCTAAAGAATTAAAATCATGAGTGTTTATTAAGAGATTATGTTTCTTAATTGAGCAGACAAATTAAATATAAAATGATTATAGGCCTACAAAATTGAATGGATAATGAGTTACAAGGCTACATTTAGGTGGGTTACTAAGTTTTTATGGGATGAATAACATTAAAATATATGTAATATTTTTAATTTGAAAAAAGGCTACCTTGGCTAGAGCCTATGATAGCCCTCTAACTTGTTCCGCTAGTGGATATTGGATTGAGAGGGAAGATAAGAGGAGATGATGAGAGGAAGGAATAACAAAAGTGAAAACTAAAATTAAAAACTGAAATCTATTTCAAATTGTTTTCACTTTCAAGTTTTTATTTTCACTTTTGTTACTCTTTCCTCTCATCCTTCCCTCTCATCCTCTCTCTCAATCTCATCTTCACTCTCAATCTCATCTTTACTCTTATTTTCCTCTATACTATAGCACAATAAATGAAAACTAAAAACTAAAATTGAAATTATTATCAAACGGACCCTAAAAGATTCATTCTCCTTAATTTTAAGTGGAAATTATAGCTTGAATTGGGATATTTTTGAAGATAGGAACATGGTACAGGGTCTATATAAGAAAGTAGATGCACATAGATACTAGGGCACAGCTTTTGATATATGGAAACAAACAGCCACATTGGTCGTGTGTTTTACCACAAGAAGTTCCAAAACCACAGCAAAGCTAGCTAGTGGTATTACTAATTACAATTTACAGTCATTTTGTCAAAAAAAACTCTTGGTAGTGATTTTCTCACTTTCTTTGTCGACTTACACTTCTTTTTATTTATTAATAATTTTTACTATAATAAAAAAGAGAATGTAAGTGGACGAAAGAGAGTTGTCCTGTTAAGGGAAAGCTTGGAGGCAATAATTTAAACTTTTGGAGAAACAATAATCCCAAATGTAATAACCATTCATCCACTAATAGCTTGCAAAAGTATAATTAAAATGGAAAAACGAAAAACAACTACTCTAGTAATAAGTTTATGTATCTACTAAAATATAATTACATGGAGGCAATCTAATGGATCACTACTGATTTTTGAATCAAAACAATCTAGTTCTATATAATTACTGAAAAAAATAATGACTCATTTTTCATGGCCAGAGAAGTGAGCAAAGGTCCTTCAACAAATTAAACATGTTTACAAGGTGTCACCAAGGCACAAAACGGTCCATAAGCAAACGAATTCTGGCCACTGAAAGCGTAGAGGAATCCAAGTCCCTCTGAATCTGAGCCATTCTGCTGCTCTCTTTTCTTGCTTCTTTCAACACTTGCTGTTGTTCTCCAACCTCATCATCACCTTCTCCTTGTTTGGCCTTTGATGAAAACACCATTCGCTTCTTAGCCCCTACCTTGTCCTTCAGCTTTGCCAACTCGCTCATCCAAACCTCCACCAGTGCAGACATACTTGTACTTGAAAACTTGAAATTCTGGCTTGGTCTTGACTCTTGAGTTTGATAAAGGATGATGAGGAGAGCTGGCTATTATGCTTGGGTTATATAGAAGAGAGAGAAAGAGAAAGAGGGCCTTGCCCTTCATGTGGTTTGGATTGGATGAAAAATCAGTGTGTTACAGACAGCCGTTGGTTATAGACCGCACACAAACAGACAGCCGTTAGTTTTAGGAATATTCGTTGGGACGAGAGAGAGAGAGAGAAAAAGAGAGAGACTAGAAAGTGGGGTATGAATTTTGTTGGGTGAATGAAAAGCTTCTTTAGATTGTGGGCGGGCGCACGGAACTCTCTCTTCTTTAGATTGTGGGCGACTAGAAGTTGGCATATTACTATTCATCAATAGTATTCCATTGCATCCTATAGTTTTTCTTTTGTCTTATTCCAACATTGCAATTCTCTTTCTCCGAAATACCCATTCACCTCTTCATCATCATCTTCAGTAAAAGTAGCCATCTTCATTATCTTCACAGCTGAAGTAGTCATGTTCCGAGTCTTGCTCATCTTCACAATTATCGGATTCAGACTCACCATCTTCCGTAAATATAGACAGGTCTTCATCATCCTGTGTCATTACCAGGTGCACCCCGACGCTTTTAAAACGCAGCGACTCTAGTTTCAAATTCTGAAACTTAACTCGGCACGCAAAAGGCGACTGCGGCCAGGTAATTTGATCATGCCGGTAAAACATTTCTCTGAATCGAATATAGCACAGCCACACATGACCTGACCCTCTTAGTCTGAAATCATAATCGAAAGGAATAAAATAAGGTTTCACTCCTGGTTGATTGACGAAAATTATATATATACTAAAACTGAATCCACAATTTCACTGTTCCTAGACTGTAGCTTAGCAATAGTGACGTGACGGTTTTGCCCCTCATTTAACTGTTGTTACACGTTTTGTTTTCTCTTATTTACAGTGAATTTCCGAACATGCCCTCCACTTAGTCTTTTCTGCTCTTCCCTTTTTGCCCCTTCTCCTTCAGCCTTTCTTCCCCAACGAACGATGCGTTCACTCAGAGCAGGAGTTGATTTCGAACTAGCTGGTTGGGGGCAGCGATGGAAGATTTCTGTTCTCTCTTGGAGATGCTTTGGCGGCCGTTGATTTTCGTTTGGGAGGCGAGCTGCGAATCCAGCGGCTCTTTAGGTTTATGAAATTGTCTGTTTGTTGTGATAGATTTCTTCTACAACCTTCAGGCATCTTCTATCTCTCTTGGCTGCGAATTCTTACATCCTTTGTCTTCGAGTATGCATCACCTCACCTTTTTAGCGCATCTTTTGGTGTTTATTTCATCAATTAACAGACATATTTTGAGAATTGAAATTTTTGGATTCTTCTTTGGTTAGTTCTTTGATCGTTGTTTTGAAATTAACAGACAACTTTCTTGCCTTCTTCTTTTTCGATTTGAAAATCAATCTCCATCTTCTTAATCGTTGTTTTGAACTCATCAGCTTCGGCTTTCATCGTGTGAGCAACTGGGTATCTCCTCCTTCTGTGGTTAGTTCTTTTATCTTAACCTCTATTGAATTTGGTTTTCATTCATTGTCTTTTTTCTTTTTTATTATTGGGGTTTCTGTCTATGAGTTAATAATCATGTTATTTGGGTTTATCATTCTTCTCTTCCTTATTTGCCCATCCATTCGTACTCTTCTGTTGCAAACGTTTCATCGTTTCTACAGCAAAACACCACCAATTCAATAATTGGAAATTTTGAATTAGAGATTTGTCCCTTGGTTGTCCGTTGCATTGTTTGTCTTCAGGTATGCATGCCGTAAACTTTTTAACAAATATTTTGGTCTTCATTTGAAGAATTTGTTTGTTGGCTGGGAGATTTTTTGTCAAGAGACTTTCTTTCTTTTAGTGGTTTGATGTTCATTCGAGAGTTGAAGGCTCTGAAAGCAAGCTAATATATAGAGTGACAGTAACTATAAATGGATGGATCATGGATATTGGTGCAATTTTCTCTGTTTTTTTTTGGGGGCTATTTTTTATGCTGTTTTGATTCATAGGTTGGTTTTTATGTATTTTGTTTTTAGAAGTTGGACTTTTTGGAATTTGATATAGATATGGGAATTGAAAGCTTTCAGTTCAGGATAATGCTTTTCGGTGTCTTTTTATTTTATGTTGGTCAGAGACTCTGAATCTTATCTGCATAATATTTCCCCTCCTTTCTGTTTCTTTTGGATTAAACCAGAAAAATAAAATAAAAAAACAAGTGTTCAATGCAATGCAATTGAGACTCTACTTAATGAAATTGTTCTCTAGCTTTTCCTTATTTGAAGAATGCCAATTTGCCATGGAAACAAAGGAAATTAGGATATTATATGGAAACAAAAGAAATTGTTGTGTTATGTATTGCAATACAGTTAGTGAAAGAACTTTTTCTTAATAATTTTTTTTTTGTTTTCAATTCATAGTGGAAATAATTTTAAAGTGGGAAAAGATCATCAATTTTTAACAATGAGGATGAGATTTTTTTTAGAAGGTTGGCTACATATCAAAACACTGCCAAAGATGTAGCGCATGTGGCACTAATTACACAAATTGTGTAATGATCTATTGTTGTTAATATTTGCTTTCTTATTTTATTTTTGTTTTTCTGTTCATGTTTTTTTAGACTAATTTTGTGTAATATTTACTGATTTGGTGATGTCATGTTAGAGATGTTCAAACTTTGAACACTACCTCCAATATCTAATTCCAATTCTGAATTTTAATTCTTCTCTCTTTCTAAGTTTGAACACTACCTCTATTATCTGGAACAAATTGGCAAAAAACAAAACACATTTCAATGGAGATAAAATTTGACCATACAGAGAGCTTCTTTGTTCTGAGGTTTGGAGGTGTAAGAGGAGTTGGGGTTGCACTAATTTTTGTTTGTGGTATCATGGAGTCACACAGTCATTTAATGTTATTGATTACATCTGTTTTTTGCATGGTTAGGTTATAGAAGCTCTGTTTAATTAGTTTTTGGATATTGTGTTGTTTGAAAATTCTTATTTCTATAGTTGTGCTATTGTTGGTGTGTGTCCATTTTGCTTCATTAGGCTATAGATGTAATTAAGAAATAATAGGTTAATTCATGAATGTGTTTTTCCCTTCCCAACTATTGATCTGTTAGTTGAAGTTTGACTTTATTTTGCTTTGGATTTTGATGATGGCTGATATTCTGTTTTCTTCTATCTCTGTTTGTTTTTGTTTTCCAGGATTTTTCTTTTGTTTTAGAAGTGGACTAACGAAGTTAAGGCATCTCATATAAAAACATTGCAAAGAAAAACATATTTGGACAGTTTTGGGACTAGAAAATCAGAAACTGCATTTTTTCGATTTTTCTCTTCTTTCTTAACCATGTCTGCTTTTGATGTTTTGTAGGTGTCGTTTTGCTGCTTTAGATAGAGCTGTTTGGTGATTGTTTTTGGTTCTGTTAAGCAAGAGGTGCGTTTCTATGTTGAAATTCCAATTTATTGTTTTCGGTTCTGTGAATAGAGCATAGTAATTAGCTAATGGCATCAGTTGACAATTGGTTGGGATAAATTTGAACTAATTGCTGTGGTTGTACAGCTGTAAATGAAGCCAAGTAATTCTTATGTGGTTTGAACCAATGACAAGTTGTTTCATGTATGATCTGTGCTTACATACATATTAATATTTTTTACTTTCCTTTTAGTTTATGGAAGATATGATGTATTTGGAGAGGTTGTTGATAAGAGTGATAACAACATGATGTTGCTTTTGATTATATATTAATGCCTTTTCGTGTGCTGAAGCTTTTTGAATTTTTTTTTTTTAAGGAGCTTTTTGAACATGAAAAATGAGATGTAGCTGCCTTTGGTTTCATTTGATTGATGTTTTGGGTTGATTTTTAGACATATATGTTTAGGACAAATTGGAGCTTGATCTTTAGATTGTTAGAAAAGACTTTGAGGTGACTCAATTGTTGAATTAGAGTATGAAATTTTGATATCTGTTTAAAGGGGAAAGGGGAAAAACAGAAAAATGGAATTGAAAAATATAAAAAAAATCTTGATTGTTTAGGGTGACTTTTGCATACGTAACTTTTGATTGTTTAGACCAGTAACTTTTGATCTTATATTCTTTGTTTCATATGCATCTAGGATAATTTAAACAGCCCTTTTCCCGTGCTTTTACAGTGTTTTTCTTTGCCCAAAACACATTAATTTGGGTAGTCTTGAGTGATTTCTTGCCTTGCAGATTTTGCTTAGGCTAAAAATTTGGTTTTATGAAAAGATTGTGCATGTATAAAATACGCAAGCTAATTTCTTCGCCATTTTTTCTGTTTTTTCTTCCTTTCTTTTGATATTTTGCAGGTGGTCTTTTGTTGCTTTGGATAGAGTAGTTTGGTTGGTGTTTTCGGTTATGTTAAGCAAGAGGTGAGTTTCTAGGCTGAAATTTCCAAATAATTGTTTTAAGTTTTGTGAATAGAGCATAGGAATTAGCTAATGGTGTCAATTGACAATTGGTTGGGATAAGTGTGTGCCTCTTATTTTTTCTTCAAGTCCTAAAGAAAGATGGCAACCATACAAAAATAGACTTCAACAATTTTCAAACGCAAAAAAAGGATTATATGCCTTATGAGAAGAAGAAACTGAATTTTCGGTTTTTGTGTTTTTTACAGGTGCTGTATAACTGTTTTTTAGACTGTTTGGTAGCTCTTCTCATTGCTGGTAGACAACATGTCAGTTTTCTATTCGTCTTTTGAAGAAGTCATGCATATCAACTGTGGCTAATTGGTTTTTAGATATTGTGTCTTTGAAAATTGTTATTTCTATCATTGTGATGTTATTGCTTATATGGTTTGCTTGATTAGGCTATAGAAATTGTATTTAATTCGTTTTCATATGTTGTGTTGTTTGAAAATTCTTATTTTTATTGCTGCAGGACCTGTTGGTGTGTGTCCATTTTGCTTGATTAGGCTATAGATGTAATAAAGCTATTATAATTTAACTCATGCATGTTTTTTTTTCTTTCCAGCTATTGATCTGTTGCTTGGAATTTGTAATTTTTGAATATCATGTCTAAAAGGATTGCAAAAACCAGAAAAAGACTGAGAACACAGGAAACCCATATTTCTGCCACTTCAAGTGGTACACAAATCTGTCATGAAAATGTTTGTTGCACTAATACCGAGTGTAAACATCAAGCCAAAAAAAATTCTGGCTTAAATTCACTGTTTTTTATTTCTGTTTAATTTAATGAGACAATTTCTGTTACAGAGAATTCTAAATTATGCATTTTTTTCCATGTTAGGGTACTGGGATGCTAGGGGGTTCTTTTTATTCTCTTTTCCGCTGCATATTATAACTTAGATGGATATGCTTCAAGAAGGTTGGTTTTATTCTTGAAGAATACCCATTTGGTTTTAGACATAGTTTATTTAGTTAAATATATGGCTACTGGTGAAATGGATTAGCCAAATATTGCATATGTAATATGCATACAAATTCTTAGTATTGTTATAAACAGTCAGTTTAAGTGGAGGATTGTTGTATGAAATTTGGTAAACAAATATCTAGAAATTATCTTCACAGTTTCTTAGGTTCCATTTAATTTGGTATTTGTTTTTGTGTGATATATTTCTCTTAGGGCATGTCAAATGGTAAAGCTGCAATTAACAGTGTCTTTTTTGTGTTGCAGTTCCACCAGGTTGTTGGGAGGAAGCTCCCTACGGCATCTGATGAACACCCCAAGATTTACCGAATGAAGCTCTGGGCCACTAATGAGGTTCGCGCCAAGTCAAAGTTCTGGTATAATCCTTAGCCTTAGCTCGGCTTTTGTGATCCCAAATATACAGTGGGGAATTTTGGGTTAAACTTAATATTGTTGATTGATTTGTTTGGATTAAGTATTTCCTGAGGAAGCTGAAGAAGGTCAAGAAGAGCAATGGCCAAGTGCTTGCCATTAATGAGGTTTGTTCTCTCAGCCGTATATTTTATTTTTTCTAATTAATAAATTTGTACCCATTTTGATTATATGTCAATGTATAATGTAGTCAATGTTGTTTTGCGGTGGGGAAGTGGTTCCTCCTCAAATCTCCTCCTGCGAAATCCAATTTGTTGCCAAAGGTCTCCACCTTTGATCTTTTATCAAATTTATTTCGCTTTTTTCTAATTTTGTTTTGATCATTTGAATCGTATTTTGTATTTGATGTTTGGCTTTGGTAGCAGATGTGAAGGAGGCTGTGTCAGAGGCACCCCCTCAAAATGACCAGTCGAATTGGAGACGTATGTTTTCTTTTCTTTTTTTCCTGTTTTTTTTCCCCTTCAAAATTGGAGCCTCCACTTTGCTGAATAAAGGCTCCTCTTGGCTTTAGTGTTTCGTTTTGATGAATTTTGGGCTCTCACATGTGTCTCTCAAAATTGCAAACCTTTCTTTTGTATTGGGGTTCCAATTTTCCAAAATCAGTTATCCCTAAAGTGATAAGTTTTTCCTCTCTTTTTTAATTTTTACTCCGAGGTCTTCTCCAAAACAATTTTTTTTTTTCATAGTACGTTTTTATGCAATGTACAGATATATTATAGGAATGAATCTGAGTTATCTCCTCTGTTCAAGAAGGCAAATACATAGGTAAATACATAGCTTTAATTACCTCCTCTGTGCAATTGGGTGGCCAATATCCCAACCCAGAAGAAGTTGTTCAAGAAGTTCATAGGTAAATACGTAGCTTTAATTACCTCCTCTGTTTTCTTCTCTTTCTCAGCCTTTTGTAGATCTGAGTTATCAATCTTTACTTCTTTTTTCCCTTTATTTTTCAGGAAGGTTTATGCTTCTTTGGCAAGAAGGCAAATGCTGCAAGGAACCCAAAAATACCAGGACTCTTCATGCCTAACAGAAACCCAATAGATGACTGTTGGGAATGTGACTCAAATTGGTCAAACAACAGGGCAGAGCTTAGCAGATTGTGCAATTGAGTTTGGCCAATATGCTCTTGGAGGCAAAGGTGGTGAGTATTATATTGTCGGACTCTTCTAATGATGATGCTGTGAATCCAAGGCCAAACACTCTGAGATATGCCTGTGATAGAGACTGAGCCTCTCTGGATTGTGTTCCCTAGCAACATGCTCATCAAGCTCTCCCAAGAGCTTATCTTCAACAGCTACAAGACCCTTGATCGCCGTGGAGCCAATGTCCACATTGTGGGCGGTGGTTGCATCACATTGCAGTTCATAAGCAATGTTATCATCCACAATGTGCATATCCGCCACTGTTATCCGTCAGGTACATGAGTTTTCCACTTCATTTCATGAATTTTTATTTACCATATACGCATGGTTTGCTCATAGTCATGTTTATTCAGATTTACTTGATACATTTAATTTATGAATGATTGCAAATATTTAGTTTTATCTAATACATTATACATGTGACTTATAAATAAGAGATTGCGCGTATCTAGATTTACTTCAGATTTACCTTAAAACCCTTTGCCAGGTTGTTTTTGCTTTTACTCACAAATAATTTCGGTGTATGCTCTGGGAATTAGCTCAAGTAGCGGAGAAGGTGTTTGTCAAAAATTGGTTAGGATTAGAATAAGTTAAGATTTTGATCCATTCCATGCAGGTGACGCTAATGTGCGTTTAAGCCCACCCCACTACGGCTACAGCACAAAATTAGACGGATTTTGACTGGTAAAGGTATTGTCAAGGAAATTAACCTTTTAGACTTTATTTACTCTGTTTAAAATTGGCTTTCTGAAAGTGAAGATTTGAATGACTGATGAAACAGAGAATATGATTATATGTCAAATATTATATTGTTGTTTTTCAAATAGCATTCGTCTTCTGGCTGCTCCTATCCATATATATAATGACAAATACCATATTTGGATAATCAAATTTGTTCTTTTTCTTCCTTTTCAAAGTTACTAGGTTTAATTGTAACCGAAAAGAAAGTTACTAGGTTTAATTTGTGCTTGCACACAATTTATAATTTATTATCCATTTAGCTTAACAAACTTATTAATGGCACTCTCTGCATATTTTCAGGATTGATACTCAATCAAATAAAAGGCGATTTCAATCCCTCTTTCGTGTATGAGCCCTCATAAAGATGACATTTATATGCTTTTGTTGAAGAACTTTACGAAATATTCATTACATTTTTGCGTTGTTTTACCCCACATTGTATTTCAGTATCTTCTTGAGGATGTTGCTTTGGAGCCCAAACGGTTGAATAAAATCCCTGTAGGTCAGGAGTTCATGCTTTTTTTTAAAAAAAACTTTTGCAGGGAACTTTTTACTTGATGTAGATAACTATCATTCTAGCCATGACATTGATTGAGGAGCCAATGTGTTGATTCATGCAGTTGAAAAACTCGGGAGCTTCTTAAGGCAATTTCCTCTTTTTCCAAATGCTTTTCTGTTGGTGGTGCAGAAGACTTCTTTATTATTGAACTTGCAGTTTAGGTAAATTTTGAAGCACTCTGTGCTGCAAGTACTTTTGTTGAGTTTTTGTTCTCACATTGCATTGAATGAGGTCGATATTTTCTTTACTGGTCAGCTTCAAAAATGAAGGTGGAACCAGCACATAAAACTTCTCCAGGTAATATTCTAACCAATTTTTAGGTTTAAGATTTAAGGAATCATGTGAACCTGGTATTATGGTGGCTTCGGATTATTGACTTATTTATTGTGGTGCTAATTAATTAAACTCAATTTATTTGTGCCTAATGAACCACAACTGTAATAATTTTAGTTGTAATATATGTGTTTGTGTGCCTATTTGTTTTTTGGTATATAAGCAGGACCGCGTCTTGCATTCTACATGCTTGAGGCTGATAGATAATTTTGATGAATTAGAACTTTATGATAACTTGAAGAAGACTGGTTTGGGAAATATGTGGGATTTGAAAATCTAACTTCATGTGGGTTTGATTTACCAAGCTGATTTTTGCTGATTTATGCATTGAATGAAGACTTAAGAAACTCAATTACATACATTTTCCCTGTGGTATCTTTCCGTAGAGATTTTGCTCAAGCTAATTTTTTTGGTTTAATGAAAAGATTGTGCATGCTTAAAATACTCAAGCTAATTTCTTCTCCGATTTTTCTGTTTTTCCTTCCTTTTTCTTCTTTTTTTTTAAAGCCATGTTTTTTTTTTATATTTTGCGGGTGGTCTTTCGTTGCTTTGGATAGAGCGGTTTGGTTGGTGTTTTCAGTTCTGCTAAGCAAGGGATGAGTTTCTAGGGTGAAATTTCAATTAATTATTTTAAGTTTTGTGAATAGAGCATAGGAATTAGCTAATGGCATCAATTGACAATTGCTTGGTGTTAATTTGTTGTTGTAATGATATGTTTAGATGATTACAATATTTGAACATGTTGGTAAATCCTTTTGAGTGTTTTGGCAATTGGGTAGTTGATATGTTCCCTGTCTATTTTCATCGCTTGATACACATTTCATGCAATTTTAAAACCCGCAGCATCGCGCGGGCATCTTTTGCTAGTTTCTACTAGAAGACCTCGGTAACCTGGTCTAAGAGAAGCGTATAGAACCAATCCTTGGTTCTGGCATTTGAAGTTTGGAGGGATTTCAATCAAAAGTTCACATGCTTCATCATGCTCCTTCACATCCTTATGACAGCTGAACAACGTCGAGAGAGCTTCAAAACTTGCTGGAAATACAACCTGAAATCCATGTTTCCGTGAAGACAGAAGGTGATCAAAGAAGATTGTAATCACACTTTATCATAACTAATGAAGAGATCAAGAGATTCACCAAAGTTTAATTTATTGGCCTTGTATATTATACAAACTTGATGAGACGTTAGCAAATGCTTATCTCTTGTCGTTATGATAATTCTACTGCCCAAACCAAACCAATCACAACCTCCAACTAAGTTGTTTAACTGGTCCAAATGATCCGCATCATCTACAATTACAAGGACCTTTTTACGACTCAACCTTTCCTTTATCACATTGATTCCTTTATCGGCACTGGTAACCTTTATTTCCTTTCCCCTTAGAATCTCATAAAGAAGAAGATTTTGTAGGTCGACAAGGCCTCCATATGGTATTGATCTTTCTCTTACATTTTCCAGAAAACAACTCCCTTCAAACATATGGGCCAGTGAGTTATAAACAGCTTTAGCAACAGTTGTCTTTCCTATTCCACCATTCCCCCATATTCCTACCATGCGAACATCATTTCCGTCAACATCTAAAACTTTATGAATATCTCGTACACGAGCCTCTATTCCGACTTGGTATTTTGCCACATTGATATGGGTATCATTTAATACGTGTAAGGAAATCTCGTTGACACTGTTCTGAATAAATTCAGTTTCACGGCTGCCAATTTGAAGCACAAACAACATTTAAATAAAATGGGATTTTTCTATATATGTTTTAAAGAAGTGCTCGACTCGATACTAGTGTGAATTATGTCGTGAATTTTAGATGATGGAATTACTTCATCATGAAATTTGATATGTCTAGACACTTCTTCTTACTAAAATCTCGGTTTAATAGTGAAAAGTTGAATTCAATATCCATAACTGTCTTACTACGACAACAATAGAAGAGATTGGTTTTCGTAACAGAGTGATTTTATTAGAAAGGGGAGAAATACACTGCTTGGTGTAGAACTATAGGCTATTAATAATGTAGCTATTGCCATTGGTTGGCTAATTGGCCTTTCAGTGATGTAACTATTTGCTACTTAGTGGGTTTGTAGGACTGCAGGATTTCATCCAACAAAAAAATAAAGGACTCCAGGATTCCACTGGCATATTACACGAAGCCTTGTAATCTCCTCTGTTTCTATATTACTTTGTTTCTATTAGATTGTTTGAGGCTTAGATATAAGACTAGTGTTTGGCTTTCTAGTAGATTTCTTAGTTACCATATTTACTGGCAATGTTCTCCGGCAAGACTGCGGAGTTGACCAACCGCCATGTCTACGACTTCGCCTCCGGATCCTAAATGTATAGATAGAAATATAACGCATTCACTAAAAGAAAAAATATATATATAAAAACAAGAAAAAAACATACCCCTCCAAGTAATGCGACCCAGACAAAGATGCCGCCTTTGTAAGAGCTTCCTTCCATCTCAGCACCTTCTTCATATTGTCTTGGAATTTTCTTTCATCGTCGTTTGTAAGTTTCTCGTCTTCGAATTTGCGTTCATGGTTAGCAAGTGCCTCACCATAACTACCTCTTTGATTCCGTACATCCGAGGGATCCACTTTGTAGAAAACTGGCCAAAGCATTTGTTGTTTCGAATTTCTACATTGAATGATATGAGCGAGTTCATCCAAGCACCACTTGGAGGATGCATAATTTTCAGAGAACACGATGACAGAACACCTCGATCCTTCAATTGCATCGACAAGTGTTTGTGATATTTCTTCTCCTCTTGGGAGCTCATAATCTATGAAGGTTCTGATGCCCCTCTGGACCAAATTTTTGTGTAGATGGTCTGTGAAATTGGAGCGTGTGTCCTCACCTCTAAAGCTGAGAAAGACATTCTGTGTCCATGAATCGGTGAAAGAAGAAGAAGAAGAAGGGGAAGGAGCTCCTAATAATCGAGTGGTGTCTAGATCCATATTGTTGAAAATTGAACAGGCTGAAAGGGTTGGAAATTATAGTGATTTATTGTCCAAGAGTCTCTGGTTGGCAATGTCACTGGGGAGAAGAATCATGTGAGTGAAAGTCTTGGTCTTTCTGGGCCCCAAGAGCCCCTACCTCTGCTGGGTCTCTCTATACCCGAGGGACAGTTTAACCAAAAATAAACGTAGAAATAATAACACACTAGTAAGGGCGGTTACTATTCATGCGAAATTGATGGAGGTGCTCGGCACTCTATCCTTAAGACAATTTACACGCCTCTACGTTGCTCATGGTCGCGCTTTACTTACAATTGTAACTTTTTTCATGTCACATTTCAAACTTCAAATTCAGTCGGCAATTAGACCAGTATTTACTAGTACATGCGTAGCTAAACACCTTGCAGTTACATAAAAATTTGAATGCAAACCCTTTGTGTCTAGAAACAATTCTGCACTAAAAATCGTTTTCAGTTCAACATTGGTTGTGTGTGTTTACTTTCTTGTCTCACCACAACAACTTCCAAAACCACAGCAAAGCTAGCTAGTCATTTTGTCACAAAAACAACTTGATGTATTTTGTTTTTGTTTGTTCGTTTGTTAAAATTAGTTTATGGTTTAATGGTTTGTCCTGTTAAGGGAAAGCTTGGTTGCAATAATTAAACTTTTGGTTTATATATAATTTCTTTAAATCCAAATGTAAGAACCATTAATTCATCCGCTAATAGCTTGCAAAAATATGATTCAAATGGAAAAACAGAAAACAAATACACATCAAATTAATAGTTCATTTATATATATGCAAGATTAGACTCATATTTAAACATGTTTACAAGGTGTCACCAAGGCACAAAACGGTCCATAAGCAAACAGACTGTGGCCTCTGAAAGCGTAGAGGAATCCAAGTCCCTCTGACTCTGAATCTGAGCCATTCTGCTGCTCTCTTTTCTTGCTTCTTTCAACACTTGTTGTTCTTCTTCAACCTCATCATCACCTTCTCCTTGTTTGGTCTTTGATGAAAACACCATTCGCTTCTTAGCCCCTACCTTGTCTTTCAGCTTTGCCAACTCGCTCATCCAAACCTCCACCACTGCAGACATACTTGAAAACTTGAAATTCTGGCTTGGTCTTGACTCTTGACTCTTGACTCTTGAGTTTGATCAAGGATGGTGAGGAGAGCTGGCTATTATGCTTGTTGGGTTATATAGAAGAGAGAGAAAGAGAGAGAGAAAGAGGGCCTTACCCTTCATGTGGTTTGGGTTGGATGAAAAATCAGTGCGTCACAGACAGCCGTTGGTTATAGGCTCGCACACAGGATTTAGTTTTAGGAATATTCTTTGGGAAGAGAGAGAGAGAGAGAGTAGAAGTGGGGTATTTGAGTTTTGAGTGAATGAAAAGCTTCCTCGTGGGCACACGGAATTCTCTTCTTTAGATTGTGGCCGACTTGGCTTATTACTATTCAACAATAATATTCAATGGCATCTTAGTTTTTCTTTGTCTGATTCCAACATTGCATTTCTCCGAAAGGCTGTTTGGAGAATTGTATTGGTAAAATTGGGGATCCACAATTTGGTGATTTTTGAGGTGAGAATCGAAGGAAGTTGGACCTGCTCAGCTCCAGAATGTTAATTTACCCCTCCACCGCGTGTTTATCATGTGAAAACATCAAAGTCCTTTTGTTGATTTAAAGAATTGCCCTTAATTGAAATGTTAAGCAAACTTCAATTTCCAAAATTAACAATTTAAGTCCTTTTTTTTTTTATACAAAACTTAAGTCCTTTGAGTTTTTCTATTCTTGTAATAGTCTTTTGTGGTTTGGGTGGAACTCTTTCTTAGCTTTGTCCCATGTGTGGTCCTCTTTTTTATTCTAGAATTTGTCCCAAGTGGTTTTCCTATAAAGGTTTTAATGAAACTATTGTATTCATGTCTGTTTTTCTATGCCGTTTTAGCTCATGAATGAAATCTTCTTTATAAAAAAAAAATATTTTAAAAAAACTTATGTTCTTTGGGTACATAAAAGATCTCCAACTTGACAAAAGAGGATATTTTCATTGATATTTTCACTACAATCCAGTCAAATTTTCCTTTGGCTCCCTGTACATGTTCTTGAAAGCTTCTTTAAATAATTTCGCAGTCACCTGGACCAGTGTTGACGTCATAAACACATGGTTTTGGGGCCTCTGCATGTGGGGCAAATATTTGGCATATGTGATTGTAAGTCGATGACATTGCTAGCCATCTTGCTCATTCCTTAATAGCTTTAAGTGACCCTAGTCGTAGCTTCGAGTTACGAAAAAACTTAGACTATATGCACATTAAAATTTACGAGCAATAAAATAAAATAAAAAACTCAACTTGCTCATCTCATACTCCATAGGTCCACCACGGAAGATAAGATTATCTTCTGCACCAATAAAAAGTCAAAAGTGTAGAACAAAGAAAGAACTCTTCAACAACTCCAAGTGTGTGAAATTAAGGGAGATATTTTGAAGCTTAATTGGATATTGTGGAAGATATATAGAAACTTGGTAGGGTATAAAGACTATATATAAACAATGAAGGAAAGCCAATAGTGTTGGAAGTTTGAATGAAATCCAAGACATCGTAGAATAGAGAAAGAGATTGGTTCGTATAATTCTGAAATGTCCCACACTTGGTAGATGGACAGTAGACCTAGTGGAAGTAATTTGAGCTTCACATTGGGTATGGACTTTAAATATTATGATTAATTATATTTTTTGTTATTGGGTTTGCCTCGAAATCAAATTTGGTCACCGTGATTTTAATTTTTCCAATTTGACCACCGTACTTGGAATTTTATTTGGCTTTTGGTTACGAAATGTAATAATGTAATCAACAATACCCATTTGTTATTTAAATTTAAATGTACAACTCCGGCAACTATCCTTGCACCAAATTAACATGTACCAAACTAGAACCGGTATCAAGAATTACACAAGAGAATATATTTTGTAGCTCATCCTCATCTATTACATGTCACACTGTCCTTTGAGCCATTAGTTGTCCTTATGCTAGATAAGGCTTGGGTGCCTTGAGTAGTGTCGTCTATTTGGGTGTCTTGAATTTTATGTTGGGTTTCTTCTCTATTATCAAAGCATATACAGAGAGAGGCCACTCACGCTTCCGTTTATTTTCGTCCTTAAGGTTTTTGTGTGACATAATTGGTCATGAAGATTACTTTTTGTACATCAAATTGGTCCATGCTATTAATTTTTATCAAATTTTCTGTTAAAATGTTGACGTAACCCACATGTGAGCCCACAAATCCAATAATATAAAAACACGTAGCTTTAAATAATAAAAGATACAATATATTTTAAAGATACAATATGTCATGTGACTCACTAATTTTTATACAATTTTATGAACTACACAAATTTTGATATGACCCAAATATATTTTAGGTTCTAAAATAGGCATAATCCGGCTTGCTTTATTGCCCCAGCCTGACCCACATATTCGAGCCCATGTTGGGGACCTGGTTGGCTTAACATTAGCTTTAAGCCCTAATAATTTGGGCCGGCCCATTGATAACTCCTAAACGAATTAATTAATCCAAACCCATCATCATCTACTAGAGAGATGATAAATGGACATTTGCACCATATTTTATGCTTATTTAGTTATATTAAATATGTACATGCTGATTGAAAATCTAATAATCTTTACGAGTGCGAAACCCTAGCCCCCTTTCTATCAAAAAAACCCTACCGGGGTCGTTTTCATTTTGAGGGGGTAGGAGTCACTGTTATTTCTCCCCTCTTTCATTTTCTTCCTCCCTCTCTTCTTCCCTCATTTTCAAAGACAAAATGTTTTCGTCTTCATTTTGTTATGATTTTCTTCCAACCATCACAGGCGGATGCATCTCGGCGTCGGATCTCCACTTGTGCTTCAGCATCAGATCTCCACCACCATCTTTTTTGTTGTTTCTTTATGTTCGGAATAAGTCACAAAGACTTTTTGGGTTATCTGTGTAGTTTTCACATCTCTTTTTTGTGAGAGCTTTTCATCTCTCCTTTGTGAGACATTCTCATCTCTCCTTTGTAAGAGTTTTATTAGTATTGTTATGGCTTTATTTTTTCAAGTTTGTTCTCTTTTTGATTATTTTGTTAGTTTGTAATGACCCTTTGTGGCTAGTGGCTTTTTTGATTGAATTATGAACACAATTCTAGAATTTCTCAACAAAAAAAAAATCTAATATTATTTTAATAGTGGGTCGAGAATTTTTTAGATTTAAAGAAAAGTTGAAGTAATTAGGTCATCTTTAGCCATGCCCTATAGCCCTAAAATAATGCAAAACTCATCTCCAGCCATGGGCTAAACAAAATTTTGGCCAAATTTGGAGGGCCCCATTTGGTCCTTTAGCCCTCCAATCGGGCCACATGTAGTCTAGCTTTGGCCTAGGCCAAATTTTTTGTGAGCCACATGCATGTTTATTAAGAGTGAAAAAATAATCAAGTGTGGGCAAGAGCACAAATTATCTCGTACAAGAGCATGAATCATCTAGTGCAAATGCATATCCAACAGCCAACATTAAAAGCGATGATGTCATTGATGACGTCAATTGGATATATATATATATGTGTTTTTTTAAATGTCTTCAATTCGTGTTGTTTAAGAAATTTATAAAAAAATTAATGGTTATAACCGTTGGAGGTCAGACCATTGAAACCCATGCTTTTTTTTTTTTTTTTTTTTTAAAATGTGGTCACCTTTTTAAATTTTTTCAATTCGTGTTATTTAAGAAAAAATTACTGGTCATGACCGTTGGAGCCTGAAAAATTATGTTTTCAATTTTTAAATGTTTTAAATGTTTTACACGTTTTCAAATGTTTTCAATTCATGTTTTCACACATACTTTTTAAATGTTTTAAATGTTTTCAATTCGTGTTATTTAAGAAAAAATTATAAAAAAAATTCAACACGTGCCACTCGAAAATCATAGTCCGAAAAATTATTAAGATTCCTTTAGGATAAGACGTGCCACGTGTACACAAAATATTATCAGAAATCTTGTCATATATATGAAATATTGTCTCTAAATAAATAGTAGTTTAATTAAATTAAACAATACATAGTTGTTGAATGTATGAGTGTTGTACCATAATTTTTCTCAAAATAATAAAATATGAAGGACCCTAAAATATAGCCCTACATGGCTAGAGATGGAAAAATTTAGCCATGCACTATTTTTTAAAAAATTAATATTTTGGAGGGCTAAATTTTTAGCCATGGACTATATTTAGCCCTATGACAAGAAATGGCCTTAGGAGGAATTACTGGATGAGGTATTTGGTTTTTGAACCAAAACTTGTTGTACTGTCCAAAGCTTGAGAATTAATTCTCTAAGTCATCTTCGTGTTTCTTGTTGAAAACGTGAACCTTCTATTTCTCCTGATGGAAAAGCGATGAAGTGAGAAATTAATTACATTGGTTTAATTTCTTCCAACTGCTACTATAACACTGTTGATCAAGAATTATGTCAATCAGATCGATTCAAAGCGTCTAGAATAATCTACAAAGATGAAAAAACTTGATGGCTTAAGCCACTCATATGGTTCCAAAGGCCAATGAAAAGAAGGTTTTTCTATATGGTAGGTAATATTTTGAATGATATCTTTCTACTATTTTCAGCTCATGACCAAGAATGAACAATTAGGTGTGAAGATAAGGTTTTTCTCGTCGCCGTTTTTTTCTTTTCTCAAATGTTGGTGGGCTGTTGAACGGGATTGATGGCAACTTATTTATTTATTTTTTTCGATGATTTTTTTCTTTTTGGGTCAACAAGACATGACATTAGTGTCTACAAAAGCAAATTATGGAGACTTTTGGTGTCCAATTTAGTGTTAATATTACTTTAGTATATTGGGCACCAAAAGTGTCAATATAAACGTTTTTTTCGACACCAATGCCAATATAAACTCCTTTTGTATTCACAAATGTTGGTTGATTTTTTTTTTTAATTGACATGGCATGACCACATCAGCTGCCACATAAGATGGTCAGCTAATATGGTCAATTTTGTGTGTCAAAATAGCATTACTCTTGCCAAAAATGTAATATATATTTTGCTTAACCCATTTATTAAGTCGTATTTTTACCCGGTGAAAGTTGAGATACTTGGCTCTAAAGTAGCTATAAATAAGAACCACTTCTTTCAAATAGAACAACACATCACACTTTTGCTTCCCTCTCAATTTCTATCTTCTAATTACTGATCACCATCTTCTTAGTTAAGTTTAGAGATGGCTGAAGTTGCTGCTGCTCAAAGCACAGAGGTATTGAAAGTAACGAGCATCAAATCACTTGCTGAATCACCTGCTCTCAACTCTGTTCCTTCTGCATATGGCTTCACCATAAACCCCAACGATGAAGCAGATCCCAACGACCCTGAACTCGCAATTCCCATCGTCGACATGTCTCTTCTCACCTCAGGATCTCCAGATCAACGGTCAAAAATCATCCATGACCTCGTCAAAATTTGTCAAGAATGGGGCTTCTTCATAGTAAGTGGACATGCAAATATACATGCAGTTATATTATCAACGTATTAAAAAATTAACAACTTATTATAATCATGTGCATTGCAGGCCATTAACCATGGAGTCCCTGAGAGCCTCATGAAGGCGATGATCTAAGCATGCCGTGGATTTTTCAGTCTACCAGACGAGGAGAAGAATGAGTTCAAATCAGGGAACGATGTGCTGGAGATGTTCAAGTATGGAACTAGCTATAATCTGGCATTGGATAAATTCCTTCTCTGGAGGGACTTCTTCAAGGTCAGGGTGCATCCCGAATTCTACTCCCTCTACAAGCCGGCTTGCTTCAGTGAGGTCTCAATGGAGTTCAGCAAGAGAGCCCGGGAAGTTGCGTTGGAGATAACAAGAGCAATCTCAGAAAGCTTGGGGTTGGGGCCAAACTACATACACAACGCCATGAACATGGATCGTGGCATACAAATGCTCGCCGCCAACTACTACCCGCCTTGCCCTCAGCCAGATCATGCAATTGGTATACCCCATCACACTGATCATGGCCTTGTCACCCTCCTCATCCAGAATGAGATGAACGGCCTCCAAGTTGAGCACAACGGCAAGTGGCTCACCGGTATACAACCATATTGAAAGAGCTGCAGCAGCTGCACTTTTTTTTCTCTTTTAAATTATGCCGTCTCTTGTTCTTTTTATGATCTACTAGCCCAAAACTAGAGTTTATGTAATGAAATTTGTTATTTGATAAAATAAAATTAAAACATATATTAAAAAAACTATTAGCCTTATCTCATAATTTCAGTGTTGAAAACTGTACAATACTTTTATTGAATACTTAAAGAGAAAACGAAGATAAAGAAACAGAGATGGTGAAGCAACATCCTTCAAGCGCTAAACCAATCAACAAGCATGGAAATTGAAGCCTCAGAATAGCTAGTCAAAAGCGAGTTAGCAGCCACGACTCGGCCGAAATTCGGAGCTAAGAGAGTTGAGTTGATCCCTCCTTGTGCTTGCACCTCCTGGCTAGACCCAGCATCAGTTGAGCCCGAGGCATTAGAGGCAAGGGTTTGTTCCTTTCGGGTCCGCTTGTTCATCTCACTACTCCACATGCTTGCCACTGCAGACATGACTGAATTGAAATGCTTGTGAAATTAGAAAGGGGAGATTTTGAAGCTTTGGGGCTTTGGATAATTTTGAAGCTTTTTGTGTTGGATAATTTAGGGAACTTGGTAGGTTCTATATATATATATATTTTTTATCTGTGGGCTTTTTTTTATAGAAACAAGCACCTACGTTGGTCAGTTTCATTGAACTTTCTTGTCTGGCCACAGGAAGTCCCAAAAACCACGGCGAGCTAGCTAGTGGTATTTGAGAAGAACAATATGGAATTGAAAACATTGGGCATTTTCTTATCCTATGGATCTCACAAGGCTTCCTGTATTTCTTTTCTGATGGCCCGAAATCATAACTTTAGTTAGGTTAAGTGAGAGAAATTCTTTGGTCTGGCAGGTAGACAATATCACCAGTTCGGCCACACACACAAACAAGGGTAGTCCCAAATCAGTGTTTGGAGAAAAATTTGCTATTCCCAATCAATCACGCTTTATCACGAGTAATAAGGATTCTAAACGACGGAGCATGATTGGGGGGATGTTTTGCATCCTCGTGACATGCAAATCTTTCTCCAGTATATGGGTCGCCCTTCAGAGAATGACAATAATAAATTCGATTCCCGAGAGTCAAACTGAGTACCAAAATCTGGATCAGATTTTATCAAGAGGACTGGATTTAGTTTAGTGCATCTTTTTATTAAGAATACCACTGCTCTGTTTTGTTAGTTTCAACTGTCATTCTTACCATCCTCCCCCAATACAGTAGATATCTAGAAGAAGAAAAAAATATATTAAAGAAAGGGAACTCTCAAAGTTTCCAACTATGAAAGAGGATGGCACTGTCCAAAAACTAAGCAATTCAGGTTGTGTTGTAGTTTTGGTATTCCTGCAGAGATGAGGATCCTGCTCTTTGTGAAACGCAACCTGTGGAAAAATAAACTGATTGCCTATCAAATTGGTAGGAGAAGAACTGGACAACCTGGCTGAGCATATATAAACGCAAAGAGTACTTCTGGCAAAAAAAATGCATTTAAATATACAACAGAACAAAAGATTGATGCTGCACTCACATTGGTAAGCAAATTTGCGACATGGAGATCGTGTTGGTTTTCTAGAGACTGCTTTTGGAGATACTGAGAATGGAGCAGAGATAAGCAAATGTGATACACCATGCGAGCGAGCTGCCACAAATCCAAAATCCTCTTACTTTAAATTGCAACTGTGGAAAAACCTTTTTCAAACCTCCAACAGTTTTCTACTTCGGATAATAGTGTGTGAGGTTGTCCCATCTTCACAAAAGGACTAAAGCAGTGAAGGCAGCTAACCAAGCCCTTGTTTTGTTTGGAAATCGAGTTCAGCTTCAAGCTGAAAGACTGGTTCGCATGAAACATTCATTAATTCGGTCAAGGCACCGCATGTTCTCCGCCTAATTAACTGCTGACTGTTATAGGGTGGGCACATGCCTAATGCAGTTATTGGACATTCGTGGCCAGTTTCTTTCCAAAGATAACCATGGCACATTTAATGATCAGGGGCCAGGAGATTTGAAACGAACAGAAAGCCGGGGTTGCTGAAGTTTGCCAAGGATGCAAAAGGTTCCATGCTCGATTGTCTGATTATGCACAGCAAAAATGAACCACCCCAACATTCCTGACACTGGTTTTTGCTCTCTGTAAACAGACTTGGAAACACATCATCTTCACAAGTTCAAATCCATGGTGTCCAACCTTCATACATGTTGCAAAGATTGTCCACACTAGTGGCCTGCTTAAGTAGATAGTCAACTTGTTCTGAGATGCTAATTTCTCTGAGAATAAAAAAAAGAGCCAATGTCAACAGCGATTATCACCAACAACCTACACAGAACTCCAGAAGAAGCAGTTACCTGTTCTCAGCAATATCTCGACCATCTAGTTTCATCTCAACTCGCCTCAAGACCGACATTGCGTAAGGGTTTTTACCTATAAAAAGAACCAAAAGTATATTACTTTTTTTCTAAAGCTATTAAGCACCCAGCAATCACCAGATAAAAAGTAGTATGTATTCAGGAACGGTGAATGCAGAGTTGGAGGGTGTGGGTGGGGTGGGGTGGGTCAGATTGACTTACCACATGAAAACATATTAACGACTAAGGGAAGACCAATTCAAGACATATCACCATATTATACATAATTAACATAATAACGCAGAAATGCTGTTGAACCACATGAAAACATTTAGTCTGTTCTTTCACAAAATAAGGTTGCATACTGATTTCTCCACCTAAATCTTTGGATCCGTTTCATAATTTTATCTTCATACCAAACATATTAACACAGAAATTTATTTCAACCACATCCAAAACTTAGTCAGTCCTCTTCCCGCTCTCAATCTTGAGAGTTTTCCATCAATTCATAGTCTTGCTCTCACACCACTTTTTTGTGTGATTCTACCCAGCTTTCAAGTCACCTGGATCCCCCTCCCCCTTCCGGAACTACCCATTCCCCTCCCATTGCCCACCTCTTGTCTCTGAACTCTTAAGTGAGAAATTTATACAGTAGTTAAATTGAGCACGGTGAAATACTTGAAGGGAAGAACGATGGAAGTAATAGTGTGGAAGAGAGGGTATAAATCTGCTGTCCATGTTGTAATCTTCAATATGAGAAAATAGAGAATATTAGCCTTCTCTTTTATTGTTGTAAAGCAAGAAAAATGAAGTGGAGTTTATATAAAAGCAATATTACTGTTACAGCCCTTGTTATCCTAATTTTCCATTTCTACCCCTGAATGGCTGATGGTTAGTGGAACTTTGGAATTCTACCTGTTACCTAGTATTCCCCTCACTCTTTAGGGGAAGCAGAATCCTGGGTCAGAAGGCCCTTGAAGGGAGCCTGGTTTCCTTCATTAATGGTTTCTTCTTTATTACCAAACCAAACAAGAGAACTAACCATTTTGTCGTTTTCCTTCCACTCTAAGTCATTGAGACACATTTTCATCTTGTAATAAGCTTATTAGTTTTAACACTTATCACCATGCTATAATTAGGGAAATAATAATTCCAATATATCAATCTAGTTACTTCTTTTTCATAAATAAAATTTATAAGGAAATAAAAGAAATAACAATATTATGAACAGCGGGCATTTTCAATGAGAAATGGGATGAGTTGAACTTTCAAATGAAAATCCTGCTCAGATGTTAAACTGTGTAGACTTGATCTGGGAAAGTTAAAAAAGGGATGGAAAGGAAACAGTAGATATACATATTAAAGAGCAGAGAAAAAAGAATACAAGTAGATGATTTTATAGATAGGCATGATACTTACCCCTGCCTACTCGGCTAGAAGCCTGCATAGCATCACGAGTTTCATCCTTGATTTTGACCTTGTTTAGTGAAGATATTTCCTCTTTACTCCCAAACTTCTCCTGTGTGTTCTCATTTGAAGGACGCGAAATTTCAGGACCAACAGTTGCAGATTCATCACTTGGTGATGCCACAGCCTGGGTATATGCATTTGGGTCACTAAGTGTTGACTTGAAAGAACCAATATGAATGTTATCAACCTCTGTGTACTTTGATTCGAACTGTGCAGAATCTGTGATTTCTTGGTTATCACTTTGAGAGTAAGGAGCGGTATTTTGATAATCTGTAGCCTCTCTGCTGCTAGGCCCAAGTAAAAGCTGTTGTCCTATATCTTCTGGATCATTGAAGCTACCTGGAAAACTCTCTTCAGCTAAGGTAATGCCAGATTCTGTACTACTACTGCAGATACTATCTGGCGGAGATAACCATCCTTTAGCTTCCAAAGGAAGTCCAGTAATGCCAAGAAAATCTTTGGTGCTTTCACCATTTGACATGGAGAGGCTCTCTTTCTCCTCCTTTTCATCAAATCCAGTAGCATCAGCAGCAAGATCTGGCCTCGATACATCAATTACTGGTGATTCTACTTCCTGACTTTCTCCCAGTCCTTCAAGAGCCTATCCAAGATGAGAGAGACAGAGTTCATATTTATTTAACATGTAGTTATCAAAAAGTATGATTTATGTCAAGACTGTAACCATACTTTATGAAGATTCCCAGCATGGAGACTTGCAGTTCGCGCAAGCCTAGTCAGCATGGAATAGAGCCCTTTCACAGATGACGTAAGTGAGGGCACCAAAGGCTCTATGGCCTGACGAGCCTCCCTAATTCTTGAAGAATAAGACTGGTATATTGCTTGTCCATGAATGGGAGATATTTCCATCTTGGTCTCCCTTTCCCTAGCCATAGCATCAGTCATGGCAGCTACATCCTTGGACAACACTGTTTCCAGTGGAAGAAGAATTGCATTTGCCTGCCCAAGATGTCAACAAACAGCATATGTGGTTATTAACATACTTGAAAACAACCAGATATATTAATATTTTCATACAAAACTCATGGAATAAGTAAACTACACTCAAATATAAAATAATAATTGTGAGACAAGGAAAACCTTTGAGAGCTCTTGTACAAGAGAACAATGTACTGCAGCAGCCTCCTTTCCAAGACTGTGAACATCATGTAGATCTTCAGTTATTGCAAGAACCTATTCAAAGTAGCAGTGTCAGTAATACAACGAAGCCATCCCCCACAAAAGAACAATTGAAAAATGATAAGGGAAATAGAGTGCCAGCTGATAAGATCCTTGAGAAATTCTAATTCCAGAAGAAAAAGAAAGGAAAGAAAAATTCAGTAATGGTGTTTCAATACTCGATCATAAAGTTTATGGACAATCTATCCATCACCTTTTAAAATCATAAACCGTTTCTACTGAATGTATGACTAACAATTAGAAGAAAGCTAAAATTTAAAACATTGCCAATTTATTGGAATGACTTCAGAATTAAACCTCAAATTCAAAGGACTCAAAGGGAATAAAAAGAATAAAATTAAAATCATCAAAAATGAAATTAACTTTTACATAATTGAGTTTTTAAGAAAGTAGTAAGGGCTCAAGCACAGTGAAGATAACATGGTAAAATTGAGCATCGATCAATATAAAGGACCCTATAAAAATGCATGCATCTATTTGAAAAAACTAAATCTCGAGGTACAAAAATATTTACAATATTTATTCAAAAACATGATAGCTAATATGGCAATGCCATGCAACGATGAACATATCAGCTGTGCATATAACATTGGTACACAAGTTTACAGCTATTTGACGAGTATTTCAATACAGTATATAAACGTACAAAGTACATTAAAATATGCTTGAAAGGAAAAATCAATTAGCATCAATGTTGTAGCCCATACCTCTTCAAGCATGGAACCACATTCAGAAGTCAAAGCAGAATGACGATTTGACACACGGGCATATGCACTCAGTGCGACACTGGCTTCGCATGCACAGTCACTCATTGCAAGCACGGTGCTTTTTAAATCACCTGTAAATGACAAAAACCAGCAGGTCTCACATGATTTGTAGATATACGTATTGCACAGATGGGATTGTGTGGTATTTACTTATTTCTTTTCTAATAAATATTAACTAGCATAAAGTGGAAGATGTATCTATTAGTATATGTGGAAAAGTAGGCATCACCTGAAGCTGACTTTGCTCTAAGAGAGGCAACACTAAGTTCGTTGGTTGCAGAAGATAATCCACTAGAAGCAGTTTCCATCGTCCTTTCTGCAACCTTCCATTCTTGTTCAGTGCCTAATACCAGAAACAACAAACTGCACATTTAGGACTCATATGGATGAGAAAGAAGTACCAGAAACAAGTTGATCACCAAAAAAATTAGAAACTCACGAGCAAAAGAATGGTAAGTAATATCCAATCTTTTTAGTGCATTCAAGTAAGCTTGCTGCCATGTTCGACCATCCGCACCAGTCCTGAATGGAGAGATCTCTCCAGGAGAATGGAAAATACCGTCTCTTGATGCTTCAAACTCCAATATAGACATGCAAATTTTTATAACATCTGATGCCTTTTCTCTAGCTTGCCATAGTAGTTGCCTTCGCCTCATTAGATGGTCATGAAATTCGGGAGGAATTCCAGAAGTCTTGCTTGAATTATTTCCCGTTGCACTGGAGTTTGGGCCACCACAGGCCCACCCCATTGCTCTCTCAAGCTGCCCTTCAGCTGCAAGAGAAGTTCGTTCACAAGCTTGCAGTGACTCCATAGACCTAGCTATCTTTGACACAGCAAATTGTAAACTTTCCAACATGTTAGGTCTGCTCAGTTTTAAGACGATAGGGTATAAACTATCATCACCAGAAAGAAATTTCTGAAACATGACCCTGCTACTATGAGAAGGGTTCAAAGTAGCATCATGCATCCATTCCATCTGAACAATCTCTAGGCCAGTCTTCCAAAGAGCCTCTCTGAGCTCATTCACTTGCTTTTTCATTAGAGATGCAGCTGCCCTTGCTGCTCTGGCAGTTTCATGTGCATTGCAGAATTCCTCAAGCATAAGCTGAACCCTTTTCAGAGCCCCAACATCTCTTTTAACTTGATCAAGAGAAACTTCCTTTGTAGCCTCTGTCAGTTGCTTCAAACGCTCATTTTCTTTATCTACGCTAGCCAATAAACTAGGGCCAACTCGTTCTTTCAGGTATCGACCAAGATGCTCTTGAAGTTGCATTTCAAGCTTTCTCTTAACAACATTGTAGAGCTGGTCAAACCCTAAAGTTTGATCCACAGATGAAGCTACGTCATTAAGGCAGGAATCAAGAAAAGAATCAATAACCCCTAATTTCCAAACAAAGAAAGAATGATGATTCAATGAGCTGCCAAACTTCCAAACATATTCAGATATTGGGTACCCTGAACTCATCAAATCTGCTAAATTAGAAATCTCATTTGAGTGAGAAGTGGATCCAAATGAAGAAAACACTTTATCAATTGATTCCAAATCAGTAAAGGGCTTAACAAGCATCGACAATAGCACTTTGCTTTTTGAGACATGCAGCTCTCTTTCCTCTGTGACGCCAACTAGGGAGTGAAAATGGTGGGCAGAAGTAGCCAGGGCATTCTTTATATCTGATTCTCTCTTTATGATAGAGGAAGTGCGCAAATCCCTTTGGTTCCAAGTTTGATGGAGTTGGTCCAGCTGTGCCCTACAACCTTCTTCTTGGGATGCAAGCTCCTCTGCCTCTTCCCATGAAAGATGATCCCTACCTTTCATGGCAGCTTCTTCAAGAGCCAACTGCTGCTCAGTAATGCGACCAACCTTAAAAAAGTAGTTCTGTTCCAGTTCAACTAAAGATGCCCTCTCCATCTCTACCTCTATAAATTGCTCAAGTACTGTATCAATAGTACCACGAATTTGTGAGATTAGTCCAAATGCATCCATGACTTCAGAGTTCAGTGAAATTGCAGATCTTATAACATCTGGAAGAACAGCTTCAGTCATTTGCCCAATCAAGCTCTTGCAGGAAAGTAAAATGGTTTTAAAAATGGAGGCCCAATTTCTATCAGAGTAATATCCTGGATGGTCTTTATCTGTGTCACCACCACTAGACCCATCTCTACCAATCAATTGCTGAAGTTCATTAACAAGCCCTGCTAGAAGTATACACTTCTCTACTTGCTCTTCAAACCCACAGAAAATAGTTTCAAATTCATATTGTAACTGGTTGTTTGCATTTCTCCGTTTATTTGAGTCATTGAATATATCGAGCACCTTATGCTTGACTTCATTGTACAAATAACTGGCTGCTGAGTTCAGAACAAACAAAACCTTTTCCTTTTTCTCATTTAGCTCCCCACGCAATTTAGCATCCTTTGTCCCATTCCCATCATATTTAGATTGCCCAAATTGAATGGAAAGAATAGCATCTTCTTTCTTTGCAAGACCAGCAGATTGCATGTATTTCATAAAAGCAGACAAAAGCCGATCCTTAGCCTTTGATTCAGTCTCCGAGCCAATAGAGTTCACTAGTTCAGCACACTCCTCTTCAAGCTTCTCTATCTCTAGAGCATACTTTTCCACTTTAAGACACATATCATCATGACTGTGTTTGATAGAATCAGTATTATCCCCATGTACTTTGGAAATAAGTTCAGCACCCTGTCTTCTAGCAAGAGAAAGGATATCAGAGGAAAGCGCACTCGCAGATAGCTGCAGAGCCTGTGCCCAGCCATGAACTGCACTCGTTGTAATGTAATTCAATGGTAAAATTCTTTGCAAAGCCAAAGAATATACTTTAAGTGCATTTATCGCAGAAGAGAGTCCATCATCCAATTCAGATACTAGTTGAGAGACTTCCCTATCTATATCGTAGCATTGTGCTTGTGTAGGCTCAGGAACAATAGTCAGTGGAACCCCAGCCACCAGGACGGCAGACGTAAGAGACAAGGTTTCCTGCATACTACTCAGCTTTACAAAGGCATTTATTTCTTGAAGTAAATTGCTTCGTAAAGCATCGAGGATGCTTCCATGTTGTTCCATCCAGGTTGCTGCCTCTTGAGATTTCTCAGCAACCAAGGCCTTCGCCTGAGCAAATTCTCGAGCCTGAATTTCAAACAAAGCACGAATTTGCTCTGAATTGCTAGTTGCTTCAGCAACCATTGACTTCGCAGATGTCTCGTGCAGAATTAGGTTAGATCTCTCTTGATCAGCTCGATAAAAGAGTGCAGATGTAAGTTCATATTGGTTTAGAACATCAGCAAACCTCTGGTACAACATTTCCCAAAAATCAAAAACAAATTTCAGCCGCACAAAAGTACATAATAATAATAATAATAATAAAAGGGAGTTACCCACCTCAAGAGCAGATTCAACAGCTGGTAGAGTAGCCAATAAAAGATCATGGTGTTCCTGGTCACAATAAAGGACATCAAAGTGCCATTCACATGATCAAACAAGTTCCACTATGGGCATATAAATATATTGAAACATATATTCATGCACACACATAACCAAGGATAGATGTAGATACAATAGGCATAACTTGCCAATGCAAAGACCAGAACTTCAGGACATTTGCAGATATATAATAAAATCACAAGAGTCACATGCAATGTGGAAATTGAATTCTATGTATGTTCAAGATTGTTTTCAGCCATCAGGATAAATGAAATAATAGAAGGCAGTGACTAAGAACAACCCACATTTTCACCACAAAGGCAAATACAAGCTTCAGTTTCAGAATAAGTACCTGTAAGGGAACACGAATTTCCTGCACACGAGATGCAAATAAACTCAGACTGACAGCCAACTCCATGCCCTTCCTTTCTTCACCAGCAATTGCAGCATCATCATGAAAATCTCCCCGTGTCCATTCCACAAGAGGATCCCAAACAAACACTTCAAGTAACATCAAGAGTATGTCTTTGTTCTTCCTCAAAACACCAATAACTGCTTCACAGTTTGACCTGAAGGTACCTTCTATCCCAGTCATCCCTAATGCTGCTTCAATGATCTGTGTAAGGCGGAAGGGAACAATTTCTGGAATTTTTAATCTTTGCCCTTTATCAAAACAAACATTGTAATCAATATGTACTATATCACCACTACAGAAATCCATTAGAATATTATCCAAGTGTCTATCCCCGAGGCCAAGAATATGGCCCACCATGCTCATGGCAGCAACACTTCCAGAAAACCTACAAAGTGAAGAACACATTAAACACTAAATGGTTTACAACATAGTGTATACTTTTTTTATGAAACAATAGTATCTGATTGCTCAAAAACAAACTAATAGCCAAATACTACAATATATCAGAATGCAAAAAGACTATACTCTACCACAAAAAGGGGGGATAAAAGGAAACAGATCCTATAATGGATTAATATTTCAATGTACCTTACCTCACCTATCAAATTAAAATGCTGATTCTGCTCCACAAATTATAGTGTCAAACCCAGTATATTATTCACATTGTGCACGTCAACAATATTTACATAATATAAATATATGCATTCCCGTCTCCTTGTAACTCCATGAGCAGTTATACCTGCTAAAGGTATATGCAATTTGAGAGAAGTGGAATTTATTGTTTTATATTTTTAATTTTTTTTTTTTTGAATAGAAACGACTTGTATTCAAAGTATAGAGACAAAAACAAAGAAAAGAAAAACACACGCAAGAGAAGCAAGGCCAGAAGAAACCACAAGGCCAAGCAACCCAAAAGAGCAACACAGAACCACAAACAAAACCCTAGGAAATTACAGCCATCAAGTTGCACATAATAATAGGGTAGGGAATATCCTTAAAAGCTAGAGAAGTAGAGGCCCAGAGAGCAGCCCAAAACTTCACACGGTCCCATAACTCAACCACTCCGACTCCCTTATAGTTCTCAAAAATTCTGCGGTTACGTTCCAGCCAAAGGTTCCAAACCACTGCCTGCATCAGACAACCCCAAAGAATTTTGCCTTTCTTACCTTTTCCCATAGCATCGAATTTAATGGAGAAAAGATCAAAGCATCTCTTTGGGATGACCCACACCATATTAACTTCCTTCAATAAAGTCTCCCACAGCTTAATAGAAAAGGAGCAATGAAGGAAAATGTGGTCCACACTCTCCCCCGCCTTATTGCAGAGGGCACACCAGTGAGGGCTAAGGCACATGTACGGACGATGTCTTTGTAACGTATCACCGGTATTTAGTTTACCCAAAACCGCTTGCCACATGAAGACCTTAACTTTCGGGGGGGACTTCACCTTCCAGATTTGGGCATAAGGAGAAAAAACCTCGCCTGCATGGACGTTCTGCATGAAAGAATAAAAAGATTGGCAGGAGAAAATACCGGAAGGGTCTATCTTCCATCTTCTCTTGTCCACTCTGGAACTAACCAACCTCACCCCATCCAGCAAGTCCAGCAATCTAGCCACCTCCCCAACTTCTAATTCGTTGAGATTCCTCCTAAAACCCAGATCCCAGCTAATGGGGAACACATCTGAATCCTCAACCCAGATCAACCTAGTCATCATGTTTTATATTTTTAATTTCAACCACCTATTCACCTTACCTGGGAGTTATTTGGAAAGTCTAAAGTGGACACCACGTGAGGAATTGCCTTTGATTAGTAGTATATATGCTACAATAAGAATGCTATAAAGCATGATGACTAGGTTGAGGAACTGGAAGCTCCACTGACAGTGCAATTAATAGATCTAGTTAATTATATAAATCAATGCAATACAGATTGTTAGCACCGTAAAGAGTGTTTTCAGGAGTGTCAGTTACCTCTTCTGTTTTGAACTGAACGCTTTGAATCCTTCACTAGCACACCAAAGTTCTTGATAAAGAAGCTGTCTAGGAGTCTCCTTCATAAGTTCCAGAAGAACTTTACGCTTCACCTCATGAGGCCAGTCTCTTCGTGAAATTACTCTCCTTATACCTTTCTCTTTGAGCGCTGGTATGATTTTACCATAGAACATATCACTGGGTCGGGGAACAGCTGGAGGAACAGAACTTTTTGAACTGCTGCCACCCACTGCTGAGAACTGAGCTAATTGGATGCGGTTTTGCCAGGACTTAAAGACACTGTATATACTAATTACATTGTCCACCCACTGGATGAGGCCAGCCCGGCCACTAATTGGAGTCACAGAATAATAGCGAACACCAAGAAAGTGACTATGAGTTGCAAGAGATGTATGCAGAAAACCATTTATAGCTTGCAAGAGCTGCATGATTCTGGCATCAAGGCGGAGATCTTCCCTGCCCTTCAACAGATATGTGTACTTTTGACCATCTGAACCAAGAATAACTAGTTTCTTAGGTTTAGTCTTGGTTGATATGATAGCCACCTCCTCAGAGAACGAAGCAATGGTGACAATTCCCTGAAGATTAGCACTGATACCTTTGTCAGCTTCAGAGACTGTGTCTTGCTTCTCAAGACCAGGCATTGGAACATCAGACGATGATAGTAGAGCCAGTTGTGGTGCGACTTCCCTTAAAGGAATTGATAACTTCCTCTGATAAGATCCTAAGGATGCAGCAATGTTATCAAATGGACGCCATGCATCACCAAGTGCTGCAGCGGATGCTGGAGGGGTCTTGAAGGCCATGATGGCTGATTTCAACCGATCTTTATACTCCTCATGGAACCATACTTCATGAGGTGTTTCAGGTTTCCGAGATGTAGAAGCTAGACGACGCTCCAAGGCCACAACAATAGGAGCCATCATAGCTGAATATTTAGCAGCATTTATCTTGTTTTTCTCACTCTGGCTAAGAGTAACATTTTCTGCAATTCGTGCAGCTTCCTCTTTCAGCACATTTATGCGCCTCATGACATCTGAAACAAAAATTAAATTAAATAAATGGGTCAGGTTGAAAACAGTACACCAATTTTTATGTCTGGCGCACACATATATTCAGGTCCCAGTGTGCAGTAGCTCATTTGTGATTAAAGCATGTACTGGCATATAGTTTCATATCTAAGTTATATAAGACTGAAAAGAGAACACTTACATCCCACAGAATTTTTGGCATCTAAAAAACAAATGCATATTAACGTTTAAGCAAGGTCAAACATACCTGTGTGAATATCTTGAAGTGTGCTGAGCCATAGCTCCTCCCAAAGAACAGTAACGTTTCCCAGCTCATTTATCACAAGCTGAACATCCTGAATCAATCTTGGATATAGTTCACTCTGCATGTAACATGATTATGCTTAATTCAGTGGTGTATAAGCAAGTTATAATACGAAATCTCAAATTAATAAAGATTAGGATAGTTAGCACCATTTGCAAGATATAACCTTTATTAATACAAAAAAGTTAGTAATTAGTAGTTTTGTTATTATTACAAAATGCAAACTTGTCATGTTACTGTGCTTTTCATTGTTATTAATGGTAACCTCGCACTCCAGAATTTGGAGTCTAATTGTATTGCACTAAATCCACGACACCCTGAAAAAAAAAGAGTTAAAATAAAAATATTGAAAGAAATTTCCTTACCAAACAACCAAGTATGTGCTGAAGCTCCTCTGAGGGCTTCTCTTCATAAGCATCCACGTCAACTAGTGTTGGGTAGACAATAGACCAAGGAGATTGCTTGGCCAGCATCATCAGTAAGCCCTCCAACTGCTTCCGAACCACTTGCTCGGGATGAGAACTTAACCGAGCAAACAATTGAGGAGTTACTTCCTAGAAGTGAAGATTGTAATCAGAATGAAATCAACTCATCCATACTAAAAAAAATAAAAAATTAGCATGCAGGAAACAAACCAAGGAAGAGCCCCTTACCTGCCAGGGTGACAAAGGAACAGTTGAAAGAGCAGGTTCAAGTATATCTTTCAACTCCGCTCCATATTTGAGAAGAATATGTAGGACATACAATGTAGCCCTCAGAGTATAGCTGCCAGCTTTTTGCTTCAGAGGCTCAAAATCAGAGTCAGCCAAGCCACCATTCCAAATTTTAGCAGATGAATACGAAAGATACTTTATAAAGCCATGAGCTGCATGCCCAAAGAGTGACACTCTTCTCCTCCTCAAAGACCACCAAACAACAACTAAATCATCAACTACAGAAATTATATCGGTTTCATTTAGGCCAAAATTTGCACGAAGAAAGCAGATCTTCAACTGAGAAGCTAGAGTGGCAGAAAAGCAATCGCCACTACAATCTTCTGCACCAGGTCCCCCAGAAACAGCTTCAATGATACTCACTACTTGCTGCACCAAAGCCATCACAGGGTTGTTATTTCTCAGTTCAGTAGAATCAAGAGAGTAGTTCGAATCTCCCTGTTCAGCTCTAAAACCCTCGTCATCCTTATTCTGAACGAGCTGTAAAATCAAAGATTCCACTTTTATGATCTCATCTTCAGTTAGCTTGAATCTCTCAGGCAGAACTTCACGAACAAGGATGGGAGAAAATGAGCATGAGTGAAGGGTATTTTCATTTGGGGTTAAGAGAGAATCCTGGGCCATACTAAAACACCAAGAGGCATAAGAAATCCAGGATTTTCCCATAGTGGGACAGAGACGAGTAGACAATTTTGTAGCTGTACCCACAATTTCCTCAATGATAGGACCCAAAGGTGGTTTAGAGCTTAAGATCTCATCACCAAATGAGGGCCTACCGCTTCCAGGAGAAGAGGAATCAGCCATCTCAAAGTCTGACCGCATATTAAGAACAATGTCATCTAACCTCAAATCTGAATAGTTCTGTTTAAGCCAATTTGAGAGTTTCAAGCATGCCTTGGCCTTCAGAATACTATTGTCAGCATCAGAAACTATAGACAGTGAAGAAACCATGCAAGGATGCACAAAAGACCAAAGGTTCGTCAAAGCATCTTCAAACTTGTTTTCAGCATGCATTAGCAGGATACCCTCATACTGCAAATTTGAGGTGAGAAAGTCATTGTGGCTTTCCTTGGAGCAACTCAATATGTGATCTTTGAGATAGTTGTTCAGACGGTTTGCCAACAGTAGGTTTTGTTGTTTGCGGGCCAAGCTCAACAAATTCATAGAAAGCTTTAGAGTAGCAGGAGAAATTGGGGAAATGGTTTGATAAACTCGCAGAACTTTTAACCAAGGGTTACAATCTTGATAGACTCTACCCATTTGTGGATGCATAAGTTGGACATATGAACTTAATATTGACTGAAGTTGCCTGGGTTTATCTTGGTTGCCTTTAATCTTGTAAAATTCTTCAAATGCAATGATGCAGTGCAACTGGGTAGCATATGCTGCTGCTTCTTCTAATCCATCAAGCGGCAGAATAGACAATGTTTCCTCCAGCATTGACCTGGCCTTCAGTAATTCATGTGGCATCTTATCTTCCTTTCCCTCATTCTGAAGAAGCATTGCCTGTAAAAGCATCTGCTCACTTCTTTGCAAGGCCAATTTCGGATCAAGTGTGAGCTCACTGCTACTTTTAGGTGTCAAACCAAGGCATGCCCATGCTGCCTGAAATTCACCCTCATCATACCGTGCCAAGGCATGGATTGCATTAATTTCATTGCCCGTCGTTGTGAGAGCACCGCAATAACTCTTCCCAGCATGCTTAGCACGAAGTGTTTGCAACTCTGATAACCAGGATTCTAAAGATTTCCAATCACAAACAGAAGTATAACACTCAATGATGCGTGCAATGACAAACTGTACACCATCAGAACCCAAGGAACTCAACAACTCCTCAGCCTGTAGCAAGTGAATAAAGTGCGCAGCAGCCTTTTCATATTTACCTTCTGCCTGATATACAAGCCCAGTGACCCATGTAAAGGGTCCCAACGCCCTACTGTTACTGAGGGATTGGTTTTCCTCCACAAGAAAGGGAGCGAGTGTCATTGAAACCCATTTTTCCAGGCCATGTAAAGCCTCTGATTCGTGAGTCTTACACAGAGCCAATGCCATGTGCCGTACAACCCTCAAGATGTCTGCAGAAAATCTGCCCCTGATATTATGGAGGTTCTCAGTTACTTGTGACCTAGACTTTTCATTCAAAGCTGAAGCCACAAGATTCCTCAGCTCCTGTAAACGTAGAGCACAATACTGAATGGTAGCATCATGGCATTGGAGAGCTAATCCAGCATTCATCATTGGCTCACAAATACGAGAAAACCACTCCTCACAGACTTTCTTGTTAGCTCGAAAGAATAAGGAACTAGACCGAGTAGCAGACGGTAAAACAGCAGATCCCTCATATGCATTATATACATTTTTCTTCAGCGCCTCAACGAAATCGAATAGTAACCTCATTGGTAACAAATGAGCACCAGATGACCCTATCATACTTAAATTCCCATCATTTTGCTCACTGTCAAGCATTAACAGGTGTGCAACGTCCAAAAGCATTCGCTCTAATGCTGCAAAGGTCTGGGTTGGCCCACCAAGGTTAGTCCGAAGGCGTGTGGCAATACAATATCTAGCAGCTTCATGAACAGCCCACCAGGCACCAGCCAGATTATTAACTGAGCAATGCTTTTCAAGAAAGTCTTCCTCCATTTTTATGTCCAACCACACACCAATGGCACCAAAATTTCCTGTTTCCTCAAGTTGACTTGGTAGGTCTTTTGAACTCCGACAACTATGAATAAGCCGTTGGATCCAAGAGGAAAGAGGCACCTTCCACCTTTGGGATATGTAACTCAATATGGTAACAAGTTGTTGCGAGTGAAGTTGCTGAGGGAGCTGCTTCAAGGCAAATCCTTGCTTCCATTGCAAGTTAGAACTATTGCCTAACCGAAGAGCAACAGCCCTAGAAGAAGTAGATGTCCCATAATCATGAAGCCCACATGCATACAATGTAGTAGGCACAACAATAGCAAGCAACCGAACGAATGCATTTTTTATATCACTATCTGGATCACCAAGTTTTCCTAGGACCACTTCAGCCAAACAATAAAAGTAGCGAGGATGTATAATCCTGGCCTGCAGTAACAACTCCAATACTAATGCAACATGTGACCTCACATTTGGTTCCCTGTCAGATGCAGCATCCAAAATTGAGAAAAGCATATTCCCAATAATCTTAATATTACCATACACTTCATAGAAATCAGTTTCTGTGTTTGATTTCTCGTTAAAAGCAATAACATTCTCACCAAAACTTTGAACCCAATCTAGCGCAACTGTTTTAACTGCAAGAGGAGAAGAAACATGGAGAGCTTTCACAAAGAACATACTGTACTTCCTCAGATTTTCAACAACCACAACTGATAGTTCATTCATCAAATAATTGCCATTAAGTAATTTATCAGCAGTCACAACTGGTGATGATTTCCCACTACTCTGATATGTTATAGAGCAGTTGCTTAAGAATTTAACTGTTGTTAGCCTGTCTAATGTCTTGATAACATTGACTTGCAAATCCACATATGCCATAATAGGTAAGTCAAAAGGATTAAATTTCTCTATGATAAAATCCAACAACTTTTCTGACCTCATAAGATATAGGGTTGCAATGTCTAGTTGACAAGTCAAACTGTTCTCCCCACCCAAGAAAACAGATGTCAACAAAACTTTCAAATCAAATTTAATCAATGCAAACAATTCAAGTTTTGAATACAATTTAGAGCATCCAACAACCTCATCTCCAAGACCCGTGGCTTTCTCTAACATGCCCTTCAACAACTCCAGCTCCTCTGTTAAAGATGCCAGTGCTTGTTCAACAACTTCATTATTCCCGTGTTGAAGCAAGAAAATATAAGTGGCAGCCGAACTGCCAGTTACTAGGTGATTAGGATGCAAACGCAACTGAGATATTGGAGCATCAAATTGCAATATTTTCTGCACAGATGATTGGAGAAGGCCAAACTTTTGCAAGGATAATAATTGGAGATTAGTTTTTAAAACTCCATGAACTTGAAAGGAGGTAATTCTTCCACTTCCCATTGGTTGGGTAGTATTGTCCACTTCCAAACTTTGAAATAAAATATCAAATGCAAGGGGATAAAAGGTGGAAAACCTTTCACAAAATATTTCTGCCAACAGAGTCAAACACTTCCATAAATCCCCAATCCATTCCAACCACCCAAATTTCCTTCCAACCATAGATAAACATCCCAATAAACGAGGAACAATTCTGTTAAGGGGTTCAGTGATTTGTTCAAGTAAATTCATTTCCAGCAACCCAGAAGCACTGGACTGCAAAATTGTTGAAAAACAAGAAAGCAATGCAAGCAACCTTCGAAATTGTTGTGCGGTTCCATGACTTACATCCTGAAGCAAAACATCCATGTCACCTAGAAACTTCGACAGCAGTCCAACAGAAAACTGCAAATTACCCACCCAATGATTCTGAAATTGCAAAAAACTATCCATTATTATTCGTCTATCCGATTCAGCAAGGTCTGGTACCAAAGCCCACCCAAGAAGAAGATCAACAATGTCAAGAAAATGAGGCTGGAAGCATCTAGAAAACTTTAACGAAATCAATGTTAAAACGCCGAGAAGCAGATGTAACAGACTCAAGGAGGTTCTCTCATCCTCGAGAAGTACTTGGCATGCTTTGAGAATTGACAAAGCATATCTCTCAACCCCACCAACATCCCCAACATTAAGAAACTCCCGTAGGCTATCCAATGCCAATTCCATGGTCCCTTCTCCAGCACCGCCATTGCTAAGCAACGGCAATGCCCAACCAATGAACCGGTCAACCAAGCTTCCCAGCATAACATGGTTTTGTCTTCCATTTGACGTTATAGGGATCGAAGAAACCACGGCACAAAGAGCCCCGTAAGCTACAGCTGCCCCTTGCCTTACCGCATACGATCTACAGTGCAATTTCCAGAGATATTACATAAACATATGTACTTTCAACGAGAATACATAATTTCCGACATTTTCACAACGCAAAACCCTTCTACCCAATATAATTTTTCACAATTTGATTAAAAAATATTGCCATTTTAAGTGGTGGTCCATAAATTTTAATTAACCTTAGTAAGTTAGAACATCCACTGTGATCTATGCATCACAAACCTTAATAACACAAGCTTCATAGTTCCACATTCCAATCCTTTAATTATCCTACGCTTTCTCAGCAAACAAACACAACCAGCAGAACTTGTATAAAACTAAAACAACTTCAGAATGCAAAATACTCGAAAGTTGTACTTCAGTAGAAAATTGAACTAAAAAGAAAGTAAGAAAAGAGAAATATCAACTAAAATTCCAGAGGCTTTACTTGTCTAATCCCTTAATCTGTAACCAAACAGAACAAGCAGGATTTGTCTAAACAATGCGAAGTGCAACGCAAATTCCAATTTAATGGATAATTAAACAAAAAATGAGTAAGGAAAAAAAAGTCTAATTTTAAAGAAAGAAAAAGTGAAAGTGAAATTGAGGAGGCTTTACTTGTCGGAGAGAAGCTGCGAAAAGCCCTGGGCGAGAAAAGTGGCGGAGTGAGTGACGAGGAGCGAGTTGGGCAGGTAAAGAACGGTGTGGTGAAGCGAGTTGATGGCGGCGAGTCGAGCCGAGTCGTCGTCGTCCGAGTTAGAGGATGGGGCCGAGGCGGAAGCCGAATCGTCCTTGGGAAGCGCGACGGAGAGAAGCGCCGCGAGTTGCTGCTGTTGGTGATGAAGACCCTGCATCATTCTCTTGCTGCTGCTTCTGTAGTTTTAGCATCTCTCATTCTCACTCGACTGAGTTGACTTTCTAAACTCTGGCTCGAACTTTCTATTGGCTTTGTTTGTTGTTGCTGCTCTGCTCTGGTTGGTCTCTCTCTCTCTCGGCTTCAACGTAATTGTCTTCTGCTTTCTTCTGTTTTCCGAAGTCTTTCTTTTGTTTATGGGTTTTTTTTTTTTGGTTTTCCGGCGATGGAAATTGAAGGAGCGAATGACTCATTTTCTTTACTTTTTTAATCCATGTACAGTAAAATCCTACTTTAAACACCGTGAAAGAAAATATCTTATAAAATAATCTAAAATAAATGAGATGACACTTATTTTAGGAAATTAACGAAAAAGACATAAGATATTTTATCTCTTTGGTACATGTCATTTCAATTTGTTCAATTTTGTCATGTAGTTTTTAATTTAAGCAATTCAAAGAAAAATTACAATTTTTGTCAAAATAAGTAACTTCAGTTAGTTGTCAATGGTCATTTTGGTCCAAAATTACAATTTCTCTATTGTTTAAATTAATTTAAAAAATTAAAATCAGATAAAAACAAAAATTAAATAACAAATAACCAAAAATAAACAAACTCATATCACCCAAACCCCACTCAAACCCCATCTCATCCTCCCCCACCCCCTCACCTAGCCTCCCTACACCCACCAACAGCACAACTCATCTCTAAGAGCACTTCAACTCATTTGTCATGGCAAAAGGCAATGGCAAGGCAATGGCTATTACTATTCATGTGAATAGTGATAGGCATTGCAAAAAGCTTATGGTGTTTTCACCCATTACCATGGCAACCACTATTCACATGAGATATGAGGAGTTGAATTTGTATAGAGTTTTGGTGTGGAAAGTAAAGAATATGACTAAGTATTTATTAAAATAAATTCTGAAATTTTTAGTTATTTTTATAGAATTTTTAAAATTATTTTTGTTTTTAATGTCAGGAAATACAGGCAACAGCCCAGGCTTGTGGAGCCCACCATCTACCCTAATAGCATTTGTTCGCTGGAAACCCTTTTTGGGCCTAGGCCGCCCCTTGCCCGAGCAAAGGGTTGGCTGTTGGAAGCGCTCTAACCCAACCTCCTCTACCTGACCTCCCCATACCACACCCATAACATCTGCAATTGCTTTCATCGCACCCCAAAATTGAAACCCATTATCCATTCCCCAACCCTTCTCTCTCTCTCTCTCTCTCTCTCTCTCTCTCTCTCTCTCTCTCTCATAAATTGACTTTGGGAAACCTTAATAGCTAGTTTAGAGAATTCCTCCTTTGCAGCTTTAAGCCAATTAAGCCAACCTGATTTAAATATGACTCCTACCCAACAAAACAACCGACGAGGAGAGAGAGGAAGAGACGCACGCAAAAAGGGGAGGGGGGGTGGTGGTTAGAGAGAGAGAGAGAGAGAAAGGGGTTCGTAGAGGGAGGCTGGGGGGACTAACGGGGTGGATGTGGTTTGGGGATGAGGTGGGGGAGATTGTGAGGTTGGGTTGGGATGGGGGTGGGGTTTTGGTAATCTGGGTTTCTTTTTTAAAAAAATTTTGTTATTTTATTCTTGGTTAATTTTTTTGAGGGTTATTTGTTTTATTAGTTCTGTAAATTTAGACCCAATTTGCATTTGAGTCCCTCGCTATATCCAAAATTGTTCATGTGGTCCTTCAACTTCAATTTTGTTAGGACAAATGGTTATGCCATGAATTTTGTTAACTTTTTTGTTAAATGCATGGGTAAAATGGTATTTTTAAAAAATTTAAAAAATTTTAAATGGATTAAAATATAAATAAAATATTAAAAACCAAATAAAAAAATTCAAGTTTTTAGGAATAAGAACAAATTTTTAAATTTTTAGTTTGATTGAGGAAATAAGATTTTTTAATTTTATTTTTTGGGTGAAAGGAATATTCAGAAATTGAAAATTAAAATTAATACAAAAATACCATTTTACCCCTACTTTAACAAAAAAGTTAACAAAATTGACGGCGTGACCATTTATCCTAACAAAAGTGAAGTTAAAAGACTACGGGAATAATTTTAAAAATTGAGGAACTCAAATGCAAATTGGGTCTAAGTTGAGAGATTAATAAAATTATTAACCTTTTTTTTTTCTAGTCTTTTCGGAATTTGGAGCCTTTTTATTTTTGTTCAAGAGATTTTATAAATTGTTCATATATATATATATAGCCACATAGATTGCCAAACACCTGATCTTCAGTTTAAGTCGTATCGACGGCTGAATTTTTCCAGGTAACTAGAAGGAATTTTCCAATTAGGGTTTTGGATCTTTCAATTCAAGTTAGGGCTTTCCAAGGTTTCAAGAATTAACGAACCCTAATCCAAATTCAGGAGCCAAAACGATGTCGTACGACGATGTGGAGATCGAAGATATGGAGTGGAACAATGAGCTCCAGGCGTACACATACCCCTGTCCATGCGGGGACTTGTTTCAGATCACCAAGGAGGACCTGAAGTTGGGCGAAGAGATCGCTCGGTGCCCTAGTTGCTCCCTCTACATCACCGTCGTTTACAACGTTGAAGATTTCTTAGATAAGAAAAGCAACAAACCCATCGAGCCCTCCAAGCAGCAACCCATTACTGTCGCTTAAAATTTCAGATAAAATTTGATATGAAAGGTCCGTAATTTAATATTTTCATATATGTTTAGCGATTGAATGTTCCTTTCCAGAGAATTTTATTTATTTATGTATGAATTATTGTTGTTTGACACTTTCATCAAATTGGCCTTGGATATTTGCTATTGCTAAAATGTTTTTGTCTCCCTTGCCAACTGTTGCTCAATCTTCAAAATTTGTTGGGTACCTGTTTTGTTTCTAGAAAATAGAAGATAAAAAATATAGTTTTTAGTTTTCTATGGTGCTTAATTCTTACTGTCATTTAGTCAGTTCAGTTTCTAGCGTGTTTCTCATTTTCTGGGAAAACCCATCTGATGTTGAAGCTGGGGCGGATGGATAAAACTCAAGGATTTGGTGTTCAATGAGTTTTCTGATTGTTTCAAATGGGCTTATATACCTTTTGAAAAAAAACACATTATGAGAAGCTCCTTACTTGTTTCTTATCTTCTATGACAAGTGTGATTTGGAAGTAGTGCTTCTAACGAAATTAACTTACGTATAGCTTTTTAACACTTGAATTGAAATGCAGTTTGGAATTATTATTATTTTTAAATTGTCAGAGGTTATTCGCTCTTGAATGGAAACTCAACTATACACTTTTAGACAGTATAATTCTTTTAGGGAGGATGGTGCCTGAAGTTTTGGCATTTTCAAGTGTGGCAACTTAATGTGGTAGTGCAATAGTTGTCAGGGTGGACTGAGGATGGAGGTGTCCTGACGAACTTCCATCGTACTAGGAAGTTTGGATTTTCTGCTAATTTGGAAATTAGAAGAAGTCTGGACTCTTTACTTGGAGTTGAAATTTGCTTTGGAGGAGGAATGCTCCAAATTCAGGGTCGAGACTGATACACTGCTGCCTTCAGTTTGCTGCAGCAAAATACTAGAGATTGTCACACCCTTTGGAAACCTTATTACTTGGTTGTAAGATTCTAATGGGGAGGGGTCTTCTTGTCTTTCTCATGTCTGTAGGGAGAGCAAACAGTAGCTGATAGCATGGCAAGATTGGAAGTGGGCTGCACATTGTTATGTCCCTCCAACTCAAGTCAAGGATGTCTATTTTCTCACCTGGTTGGGTTCACTAGACCTTGATTGATTTTGTTGCAGTTTGTTATCCTCTTTGACCTTTAGTCATTGTTAACAAAACCTTAGTTTGGAGCAGTTTCACTTTCTTCAAATATTTTCCCCAAATTGTGTTACTTTGCTGACTTAGGGGATACTATGGGTATTCCTTTCAATTTCTGTATTCCATTTCCGCCAGTTGATACCCCAAAAATAAAAAGGTGGTTGATATGGTTGTATTGTTTAGATCAGTGAAGAGTAAAAACCTAAGAACAGTTTGGTGAGATGGGATGTTCTGTCTCAAACCAAAGGAAAAGGAGGTTCAGGGGTGGGTAATTTAGCAAAGAGGAATGAAGCTTTGCTTGGGATAGGGTGCCTTTTCTGGCGTCTTTGTGGCCATCTGTAGCTTCAGAGTTTAGGGAGTTATCTTTTTCAGTTATTTTGTCAGATTGGAAAGCATCTGTTTTGTAGCTCCTTGGAATTCTGTTCTTGTTTTGATGTTTTCCCCAAGGATTGAGGTGTTGATGTAGTTTGCATGTTTAGTTTTTTTTTAAGAGTTGACTCCTTGTTTACTTTTGTTGTACTGTTTATTTTTAATAAAGTGTCACGTTTCCTATATATTATAAAAGTCTAATGTAATTTGTGCTTTAAAAAAACTATTATAATTTGTATACCTGTTTGAGCACAGCAGCACTGCAACTAGCTCGTACGGATGAAACTTATATTGGAAGTTGTTTTCAAAATATATAATTATGAGCGCACTTCTGGAGGGTTTTCATGCTCTTTTAAATAGCTTCATTTTGGTATAGTTTGCAATCACTCTAATGCTTCTACTCTTTCTTGCAGATGGCCTGATCTGGAGATGGAAAAGTGGTGGAAGGATTCTTCCCAAGTTTTGTTAGATATATAACTAGGTATGAAGTGTGCAAGTAAGGAGTGGGGAAACTTTTTGTATTCAACATGCAAAGGAAAAGTAGAAATTGATATGTTGAGGCTATTCTTGTTGAGCAATTTTATAACTTATTTTTTGTCATTTATATTTAGGGCTAAACACATGTAATCTGATACTAGTAAAATAAAAAAGAGAAATCAGCTTGGTCATTTAAAACTATCCGAAAATGTGTTTCGATCTCAATGTATTATTACCCTTCTGATGGGGGGGCTCTGTGACCACGGTGTGGCTTGAATTGAAAGGAGCTGATTAACTCACAAACTCCATGTAATCAATTATTAACAAATTGGGTTTTTGGTCTGTCATCTGTTTCTTTTGGTCATCCCCAATTTGGTTAAACTTGTTTGTGATTCATCAAATTGGGTGGACTTTGGTACACAACAAAACCAAACCAAACCAATTTTTAGTGATATTTTTCAGTTTGAGGGCATGAAGAAAGATGGATTCAGCAAACTCTTGGAACCAGACGATGCTCTGTTTGTGTGTGTGTTAGTACACTTTTACTAGGTTAATGAAGTGTCATATTCAGCAACTTTATTAAAGATTTAAGGGTATATTCCATTGAGATTTTCAAAGACTATTTTGAAATAAATAAGTCATTTGGTATTCAATTGAGACTTTTAAATCATCTAAATAAGTGTTGTTGTATTCCATTAAGACTATTAGGATTATTAAAATAGAGTCACCAAATCTATTGGTATTCAATTAAGACTTTAAGTTAGTAACAAAAAGTCTTATGGTATTCAAAAACTTGCTAATTTCGCAGGATTTTTTAAAATCCGGAATTGTGTGGGAGTTTTAGTGGGAAGTATAAATACCAAGCCTTATCTCAAATCCCACCCTAACCCATCAGACTTTTCGCATGAGATTTTTTTTTTTTTTCCTCACCTTGACATCGATCCAAGCAGTTGTGCACTGGGTATAAGCCATGTCGTTTACCCTTTTTTTCTTTTTAAATTTGTTGCATCAGTGCGCAATTTGGATCATGTAGTTTCTGCCTTCTTATAACCAGTTATTACTTAAAATATGTTTTATGGCAGTACATAGAACCAAATGTTAACTAGTTAGCCATTCTTTAGAGCTCTACTAAAACAACTTTTCCAAAACACGTATAATATTACTCATATTCGTTTCTTTATTTTGTTTTCAACAATTGTCCCTTGGATGCCTTTTAAGGTTTTCAAGATATGAAACTAGCGAATGAAAATCCAAATTCAATCACTTTGGTAAGCATGCTTTCTGCCTGTGCCCGTCTACTTGATTTTAGAGCAGGAGAGTCCATTCATTACTACATTGTTGTTAATTGCATTGGGATAGATGTTGCTTTGGGGACAGCTCTCCTTGAGATGTATTCTAAGTGTGGGCACGTTAAGAAAGCCCTCCAAGTTTTCAGTTCAATGAGTGAGAAGAATTTCCAGTCTTGGACAATTATGTTCTTTGGTTTTGCTGATCACGGTCATGGAACAAATTGGGCTAGTACCAGACATCATGCCATTCTCTGTCATCAGCATGTAGCCATTTGGGCCATGTACATAAGGGTCGACAATTTTTCAATCAAATGGTGAGAACGTATGGTATTCAGCTAACATTGGAACATTATGGATGCTTAGTAGATTTGCTTGGAAGAGTTGGTCTCATTGAAGAAGCTTATGAGATTATCAAAAATATGCCAATGGAGCCTAACACTGTTATACTAAGGAGCTTCTTGGGTGCTTGTAGAAACCATGGTCTGGTTATTTCTTTAGATGATAAACTCAGGAAACTCCTTATATCATAGCCTAATCTGGGAGCAAACTATGTACTTGCTGCTATTGTATCTTCTCTTTCTTCTTGTTGTAATGAATCTACATGTAGCCATGAAACAATGAAATAATATTAGCTATTCATATTTAGGGGTCTATTTGTTCTTAAAAAATCTTATGTTGACCCGGAAGAAATCCACATAGTCCTTTCAAATCCATAAGATTTTTTAAAATCTATAAGTAAAAAATCTTGATTATAGAAATCCATAAATAAAATCATATAAGTCATTATATTCTGCTCAAATCAACTAGACTTTTTTTATCCCTAAATATTCTTTTGAAATCTCAATTAAATACACTAGATGCTATTTTTGTTGTTGGTCAAAGGTAGATGCTTAACATGTTAAATTGTTTGGTACAATAACATTATATATTGGCCAAAAGTAACTTTTCGTCCTTATAGCTAGATGAAATTTCCACTTTCGTCTCTATGGTTTTAATTTTGACAATTTGAACCATGTACCTTGATTTTATTGCAATTTAAAGACATGTCCAAATTTTCGTTCAATTTCTTGACGAAATAAACACGTCGCTTACGTAGGGAGTATTTTGGATGGAAATTCAGATGTGTCATTGAATTGCAATAGAATCAAACTACATGCGTTAAATTGATAAAATTAAAACTACATGAACTAAAGTGGAAAACCGACAAACTACATATACCAAAAATCACTTTTTCCATATATATGATTACTTGAAACTTGGACTTACACCATAAGTTTTTTCAGCAACCAAACCCCACCCCTCTCTCCCCAAAAAACTCCCAGCCGCTTTCATCTTGAGTGGGGAGACTAAACTTGGACGTACAGTCATAACTCATAAAGTTAGTTTATAGCAGGAAAGTTTATCATATTTGTGCAGTAACTGTATTTTGGAATTTCATTGTGTCTAGTTAGTCAACTGATGAGAATGGACTCAATTGCAATACTACCAAGCTTCAAACTTTTTTTCTTCCTAGGTTCTGAGAAGACTTTTCCCAACACTCATTCTGTGGAAAGGTAATATTCCAGGAATCTTACAACTTTTACCTTTATTATTGCACAATTCCTTAGTCGCATAAGAACCACTGGAACAAAAAAGATATCTTGAACAAGTGGAAACATCTTATTTCCCACACGCACTATATTGAAACCACTTCACTCTCCACTACTTGTACATGGACGAATAAGCAACAAATTAAAGTAATCATCTTGTAATCTTAATCTAAAGTAACTTTCATGGTCATGAAGTAACCCTTAATCTTCTTCATGGGGTGACACTTCCATTTCGGATATCCATTTTCTTCAGCTTTTTGGAGTGTCACACCTGGCTGGCTGTCGTTTTGTGAAATTTTGTTTGTGGAAACACATGCATCATGCACCAAATGCTCTGAAAAATTACCATGATGGACTTTTGTTGCTTTTGGTATTCTCTACCACTGCAATGGATTCATGTATTTAAGGTCTGTATTGAGATTGTGAGTTAAGCTCTGTCTGCTACAGATCATTCACTGAAAACCCTGATCTGTGAAGACAAGCTTCGATGGGCACGTTTGTTGGACACATAGTTCCTGGGTTTGCACTCACCCTCCTTGGTTTATGGCACACCATCAACACTATCAGATCTTATTTTCTCAGAGGCCCTAGTAACTTTAAAGTAAGGTTTTGGCACCCATTCAATTCCCCTCTTTCCAAACTCAAGCACTTGGAGCTCATTTTCATCTTATCTTTCTCTGTATTGGCAATTTTCATGCAAGTTTTAGACTTCCCTTTTCTTCAACTCTCTTTCAAGCTCCACAACTTGGAGCATGCAACTATGTTCCTCCACCTAGTTGTATTTGCAGGATTTACGCTTTGTGCTGAGTTGATTCATCCGTTTCAGACCCTATCTGGGGTTGTTGGAATGCTAGTAGCATCTGTTTTCTGTCAAGAGCTTTTCCTACTTCATTTCCATTCTGCTGACCATGTTGGTCTTGAAGGGCATTACCATTGGCTGCTGCAGCTCATAGTGTTTGTTTCTGTCATGGCAGCTTTGGCAGCAACTTGTTGCCAAACCAGTCTTCCTGCATCACTTGTTCTTTCAATTTCAGTGGTATTTCAAGGTTGCTGGTTTATGAACATGGGGTTTTTGCTCTGGGTTCCTAGGTTTGTTCCAAAGGGGTGTGTTGTCCATTATGTAGAGGGCACCAATGATACCATGCTTGGAGCCGTAACTTGTCAGTCAAGTGAGGCTGATTTTAGGGCAAGAGCATTGGCCAACTTGCAATTTAGTTGGATACTTTCTGGAATTTTGATATTCACAGGTTGTACATGCCTGAAATATGCTGTCAAATGCATTCCAAGGGACCTGCCAATAGAGTATGAGCAACTCCATAACAGAGGAGCAGATGTCCCTATAGTCATAAATGATTTCAAGGAAGCTCATCCATAGAATATTTAGTAGTCAATAAGAGCAAGTCCAATGTTCTTTGCAAGGACAACATATATGACACTTGATTTCTGGGATCAATAATGTATCAAAATTGGGCTGGAGTAGCTCTTTGATATTTGTTTCCACAGTTTTAAATTATATATCTTGATAATATGAGATTTTCTTATTTATGGTGAGATAACTGAAAAGGTAACATTGAACCCTCATGAACTCCGGTTAGGCATGTATAGCCATTTTCTATGAGAGAAATCATTTATATTGGTGCCCTAACATTTCTAAATAATTCAGGGCCTAATTTTGTCTCTAGATCATCTCCACCCGATATGTCAAACTATTGTGTGCACATGAAATGGTAAAAATTGAAAGGGAAGATTACTTCAACCAAGTTGGAGATAAAAATAAATAATCACATGAGCTCCATCTGTGTTTAAAGATATAATAAAATAATATAGTTTATGATATTTCAGGTAGAGATAAAAAAAAATTACGAAGTGCCGAATTGGAACCTAATTCATCAACTAGATCAGTGTCACTCTCAAATGCTTAAACAATTAACTTTGTCCTAATTTGCCAACTAATGCCACTAAAATTTCTAAACTTGGTCCAAAACTGTCTACAAGAAAAAGGTGATGCCCCAGTCTTTTTAGAGATTCAGAAAGATTTTACTCTTTTTGTTATAGTTTGTTTTCAATCATTTGGAGATGAACTACTTTGTTGGTAAAGCTGGTGCACAATAGATGCAAGCATATATACAAGAATGAAAAAACTTGGTCCAGATCCTATTTCTTGAACTGGTTTATTTATCCAATGGAAACTTTGGATTGGATGCCTATTGCTAGTTTGGCTTAGATTAGATATCCAACTCAATGCACCAGAAAATGAAAATATATAAATCATTGCTACATACATCAAATGAAGTATTTAAAGAGAGATACAATGTAAACATTTAGCAAAACACAGAACCAACCATCGCATAATTCTTACTCAGACTCAGCTGCCTCCTCCACGGATGCTTCGATTCTAAGAAGAACAAACCCTACTGCAACTCCAACAAGTGTAAGTCCATTCAGGATTGCTGCAATCTTGAAAATCTCCCCGACAGCATTGCAGGTAGAGGAGAGTGCCCCTCCTCCACCTCTGCCTTTGCCCTGTGAAGGGGCTCTCAAGGAGCTCACAATCTTTGCAAAGGACTGCTCAGTGCCCTGTGGAAGGCCAAGAGAGGCCACACTGTTGTGAGCTTTCAGCCCAGAAAATGAATTGAGCCCTGTTATGTAATTCACATTGTTTGCTGCCCTCCTTGGCTTGGCCACTGTGGTTGTGGTGAACATTGCTGGAGACACAGTAGCTGAGGCTGTTGCCATTGTGGAAAACTTCTGCAGAGGAGAGAAAAAAATTGGTACAAAGATTTAGACAAGATTAACTAAAAACAGATTTTGCTGGTAATGAAATAGAAGGAACCCTTTGTGTAGGGAGGGAGTATATTGTCACCTTTTTTTATTTTCTGCGGTGGTGCTTGAATTTTTTCAGGTTTCTGCAAGTACAAAGATGATGGGAAAATCAAATGAGTGACTTTGTATTGGCATGGGATAAAAGATGAATGGATAAGGTGAGGAAGGGGATGGTTGGTGGACAAGAAGATTTGGATGAGCTTAGTTTCTAGAGAAAGATTGTGCAACTTTAAATGGTGGCCAAGGAAAAACATAAAACTAAGGCTTGACAATAAAGAATAAAGATTGACTACAATCCTTGTTTTCTTTGAGGTTGGGTCTTTTTTAACATGTTGGAATAATATGGGCCGAAACTATCACCTACAAAGCAGAGCAATTCAACCATTGGGCCTTCTCCATGAGATCCACTTTCAACACTACAACAACATGGAAATGAATGACCGAAAACTAAATCGGGAGAAGAAAAAGAAAAGTATTATTTTGATACAAACTATATTCAATTTTAATATAATATAAATTAAGAAGGAGGATTTAAACTCGTTTGCAGAGTGAAAAACACATTCGTTTTAGCCAACCTAACTAAGCTCATGTCTACATTTGTTTTGATACATATATTATTTACACAACAAACCTTTTGTCATCTAGCAAAGTAAATGAATGTTTTATATAAGATTAGACTATATTTTGTATAAAAATATAAATAAAAAAACTCAATTATGTTATTCAGGCAACAACAAAAAAAAAAACAAAGGTGTAAAAGCAGACCACAGAATTGAATAGTAGGCTTAAAGCGAAAGGTTATTGGAACGGATGAAAAATAAAAGGAAATAATGAAAATAAAAGGTATTTATAATAAAACATATAAACAACTAACAACAAAGTCGTTGTAGTATAGTGGTAAGTATTCCCGCCTGTCACGCGGGTGACCCGGGTTCGATCCCCGGCAACGGCGATCTATTTTTTAAGTTCAACGTTCCAAACTCTCTCTCTCTCTTTTCCCTTTTCTTTCTCTCTCTATTTTCTCAGCAACCAGTCAGTGAAAAAAACACTAATGAACCCACCAGATTCCAGAAGAAGAACATGGCCCTTTAGTTTCTTTTTTCTTTTTTTTTTTTCCTGCTGGTGGGAAATTATTAAATGTTAATGATTTTTTGGAATTATATGACCAATTATAGCTACAAATCGCTTAGATGCTTACAAAATGTCAAGCTCAAAACCTTTAAACTCAAACAAAGGCAACTTCCAAACTACAAACAAACACATCCAACGAGAGAGAGAGGGAGAGAGAGGAAAAAAAAAGAAGAAGGCACAGGCCTTAAAGAACACAAAGTAAAAGAAGAACAGCTGAGCGCAAAGATAAAAAATAAAAGAAGATCATTCAAGTTTAAAGCAAAGAAAAGGAGAACCCATTACGCATCCGAAGCCCCACAAGCCAAACCACATTAAAGCAAAACATCAAACTAAAATATTTTTTTTATCTTTATATAATAAAATAAAATAAAAAGCAGAAATCTTCCCCTGAACTTGAGATCAAGAGAGAATATTACTTCCGGGAGATGCGATGAATAAATATGATACAACTAGCTTTATTATTTTGATTATAAAAGAAGACTTGCATTACATGTGGATTATCTTATGCCCAGGCTCGTAGCCTACTAACTTTTTTTTGGCTTGGCCTCAGCCTACTACCTTTTCAAAAAGCACAGCTTGCTTTCGGACATAACATAGTATAAATCTTGTAGTTTTCTATTTCTCAACTATTCAAAACTTCCAAATCGAGTATTAGGTAGTCTTGTCCATCTTATTAAAATGAAGATATAAAAATATTTATATTTTTGACCTAGTGTATAATCAATCACCATATTCTCTTATTAAGTAATAATAATTAAATTTTTATAAATACGACATTTTGACGTTAAAACATAACATGTTAATTTATCTGACATCCGTACAAACTGGAAAACGATAAAGAATGAAGCAAAAACCCCCCAAAAGGTCATGGCAAATTACAACTTGGTTGAAATTTTCATGTATTTTTTCGCTGGTCAAAAGAAGAAAGGAAATATTCCCACCATCCAAGCAATCCCCCCATCTTTTGGCTTTTTCCCGAGTCCTTCACGAAATGTGGACCAAGCCACCTCTTGGCCAACCCCCACTCTCCCACTTGAGAAACATAAAAAATTATACAAATATTATAAAGAAAAAGAATAAGCTGTATGAAGTAAAAGACAAGAAATTATTTGTTACAAGTAGCATCTTGAGCTGACTCAGCTTAAGATGCGACCCTTTCCCTTTTCACTGTACACAGCTTAATTTTCTGCAACCAAACAGAACTATGACTTCTTAAATGGAAGTATTTAACTTTCTACCAGCCTTCTTGGATAATAGAGGATGTATAGCATTAACTTGTGGAAGAGGCCAGCTCTTTTTGGTGTACTAACTTGATTGATCTCTCGGTTTGATATGAACGAATTTTTGTTCGTTCGAGAGTTGATTTGTTAATTAACAGTTGATTATGATCATTAATGTGCTTAACTAATTAATAATAAAAAAATATGCTATTTTTATTGCAAACAGAGCTGTAGGGTCATGTTGTGAATTATACAGTTGCAGCTGCCCAACTCATCAAATACCAACCCATGAAAGTCATCAACCACTTCCGTTGATCTCTATAAAATTCTGGAAAAGGTTGCCACAAAAAGAAAGAACTGAGCCGAAAGTATAATATAATGAGGCTTTTCCTTTTGGACATTTAGTTAGAATGAGAATAGCGACTTTGAGTGAGCGAGGCCTCTCTTTTTCTCCCCTTTTTTCTTTTATTTATTAAAAAAATTATAAAGACAACCCAAAAAGATGGTTTTCAAGGAGATTCTGAATTCTTTTCTTTTTGACCATATTTCTAAGCCCTGTGCTCTCTCCACCTGAGCTTATGAACATCTAGCATCTGCAGATAAGAGGGAATGTCACATAAAAAAAAAGTGTCCTCAACTGTACACATGCAAATGAGAATGAAGGATGGCGAGCACAAACAAATGCATTGAACAAAAGTTAACACCATGAAAAAGAAAGTTGAGAAAATTAGGATCCTAGTATTGCACAATCTATTTACAGTGCTAGTCAAGACACAAAAATTTGTATTGAAACTCCTAAACAATGAAAAAAGTTTCCACTATGTCATCCTGAAAAGTTCCACTAAGTCCACATGAACAAATCAGATCACTACGCAAAGAGGAGATTCTTTGATACAGTTTAGACATCCAAATTTACCAGCCAGGTAGCCGCTAATTTCTAATCATTTTAGCTTGGCTGGCATTTTGCTGTGGAGGTTGGTTCACAAATCCTGCAGCTTCGACGACACAAAATACAGTAACTTTCAGCACAACCTCCTTCATCTTGAGCAACTCAAAGACACAAACATCACCCTCTCCCAAATTGTTCTCCAGCGTAAACTCATACCATCCCTGGCTTAATTTTGCTCTACCTCCTCTGTAAAGGCATCGAACCGGCCACTGTCTACCATCAGAGGATTGAAGTTTGATGAATCCCGAAACTCCATTTAAATTCTTTTCGGCAAAGCAGGATGGCAAATACTGCATGAGGAAAAAGAAATTTTAAGCCAAGATGTAACAATTTGAAATCGACAAACAAGCTATAGCACATCATATTGAACGACTCACCATTATGCAACCCCTATATAGGTAGGATGGTCGAAGGACAACCCTACAAAAAGGATTAACTGGCTCAAACGTTTTGGCTGCATTAATAGCCCTTTCTCTTTCTTCAGCAGTCACAGTTCTCTTCCTTGCAGATGCACTTTCATAAAATCTAAAGCGGATTTCAACTTCTTTTTCATGTTGAGAAGACGACTCCTGCACAGCTGCACTTCGTAGAATTAATAGTGAGATTCAAATTTCCCATCAACAGACTATGCCAATTAATATGAGTTAGAGAACTTACTAGGATCAAGTTTTCGTTTTTTTCTCATAGTCTTCTTCATGCTTCGTATATCTTCACCTGAACTACGCAATTTAACTTCATCCACAGTCTTTTTAAGCTCTGTTACATTAAATTGAACTCCTATCTCTCGACTAGATTGGTTACCTGCTTGTAGACCAGAACCCTTTGACGGATGCAGGTTCCCTGCATCAGGCCAATTCGTGCAATTCTTAGGTTTGGAGCCATTAAACAAATTCTGGAGAGCTGGAGGATTATAATCTTTCCCAGGGATCAGTTGATTTGCACAGTCGCCAAAGAGCTTGTCTCTCAATGAATCAGTAACAATGGATTTAGGGGAGGAACCCAAGACTTCGCCAGAGTCATCGTCTTCCATTTCTTCAAATACTTGATGTCTGTAAACAGACCCTCCAGTACTACTGAGAGCATTAGGTTGATAGTTAATCTCAGCAGTGGTCAAATTGAATATATGAACAGTGAAAGACGAATGTCCTTCATATCGGAAGGTTAAAAAGTATCCGACACGGATTGTATAACGTTCAATGAATTCCTGCCAGCCATCATGAAACCAAAACTTGTTGTCAGCCTTCTTTATTCCTACACGCCAAACATTACCATCTGGAACACTCAGCGTAGCAACGGTGGATAGATCGTCTCTGAATTTCTTGACAAAATTTTCTGGGATCATCTACAATTACAAAAATAAAGCAAGGCTTTTTAGCGAGAATAAAATGACCACCATGTTAAGTTGTAAATGAACTCATGTTTTTTTTCCGTTGCCATTGTATAATATGCTATATCAGTAAATTTGCATAAACATAACCTGAACAGTGCAAGCTTATCACCTAAAATGATAGCATTCCAGAAAAGAAATCAGAATTACAGATAGTGGCACAAATATAACACCAAAAGTAAAATTATTTTCCCCACTAAATCATATTCATCAAATTTTAAGTTTCAGGTCCAAGAAAGTGACTCTGGATCCAATTAGATATTTACATGAACATAACCTGTGTTGTATGAAACAAATTCATATTGTTTCAGAGGCCTTCCAAAGGAATGCAGGAAGTCAACCATAATTATTTTTCAGCGACAAAAATGACTGGAAAAATAGCAGAGGCGACCATTCAGAAGTAGATCACTTTTTGATATGCTCCTAAACAATCACACTTGAGGGACCCAAAATAGAGTAAGATCAATGCGACCACACGGGGAGTTATTTATACAGGTAAAATCCAATTACAACTTATTTATTGGCTCCAATGCAACTCTTTTTTTCAATAAGACATGTTAGAAGGCTGGCAGAACATTATAACTCTTTTTCAATGAATGGCAGAAGATTAACAAAAATAGTTGAAAAGGCTCAAGCACCAGTTTTGTCAATAAGTAAAATCAAGAATAAATTATGTTTCCAGTTATACAGTTATTTGTCAATAAGCAAATGGTCCCAGAAGGTTTATAATCTCAGAATAACTTTCTTTCTAACCAAACAGAGCAAAACTGGTATAAACATTTGATGTATTTTCATCTTTTCAGTCCAGTAAGACATAAATTTAGCAGCCTAATTAACTTTTGATCCTTATAAATATCAAGAACGAAATTCATTAAAAAAAAATACAAACAAACTTAGTTTTATAATTCAAATTTCGTTTCGAAAAAAATTCTGGGAGTTCTATTACAACATCCTGTGACTAAAATTGAAAGAAAATATCTAAACAACCTTGATTAGCTAATCATCATCTTTGGCTTTACTAATCTCAGCATACAAGTAAACCAAAGTTTCACCTTTTAGGTTTTGAACCACCCAAAAAAAAAACCCCAAGAGTGGGAATTTGAAGGATTCATTTTCCTCTCCCAAGTGGGTCTGCAAAATCTTCAAGAAAGAGAGGACAAGTTTCCAATTTGCCATCTGGGTTTCACACACCCAATTTTCTCAGTGACCACAGCAAAACAAGCACCAAACTACAATCAAGAACAATTAAAGAAAAACAAAAAACCCACAATTTTTTTTTTAAAAAAAAATATATTCAAGAGAGAGAAAGAGGGTACCAGCTGTTTGGCTTGGAGAGTAGAGGAAAGAATCAGCTTGTGAAAACAAGGGCGTATCATATTTTTCTTTTTTGTTGGGTTTTTTTGTGTTCGAGATTTGTAGCAAGAACTAAATTTTGCGGGTTAGAAGAAAGGCATTGAAACTGTGTAACTTTTGCAGGGTGAGATTGGCTGAGAAAGGCTGATTGTGCGTCTGCTTTCAGATCTGAGTTTTAACCCTACAACAGGCTAGAGGCCTACTCAAACACTTACCTGGTTTTAAGAGTCAAACACTCGGTTTTAAAAACCTAACCTTTTACAAATACATCTACTCTCTCTAATCTCTACTTGACCTAAAAGTTGAACGAGTCGAAGCTGGGTCCATCTTTTGTCCATATACCTGCTTCAGTCCATTGGGTATACGGGTCGGGTTCCTCACAACAATTGACCCACTCATCCATTTTCTTGTTTTTCTTTGTGTTTTTAAAAGCAAAGTGTATACATAATTTCTTTTTCTTTTTAAAATTAAATTAAATCCATAGTGTATACTTCGATAAATACGGTTCTAGTATACAGTTGTGGATGTGTTTTTAAAAACTCTGAAATCAAAAACTGCTTCCTCTTTCCTTCCTCCTCTTCTCTCTCCTCACTCTTGGTTTTTGACTAGAGGCGGCTCTAGGCAACAAAGATGATGATGGAATGGTGTTGGAACCTCTCAAAGTATGTAACTAAATTGTCTAGCAATGAAATTATTATTGGTACTTCAAAAAAATTATTATGCATTCCTCAATATAAAAATATAAGGAGAATTCAACTTGAAAGAGTGCATGATGACTTTTTTGGAACATCTAGAGCCCGAGGAGATTTGGGGATGGGAAATTAATTGCGTTCCCATGTTTGGTAAGTCCATACATGGGAAATCGATTGTTTGGGGCATGGGAAAGTGTATAAGTTGAACTTTCTAACAGTTAATTTGTTGGGGGTGTAGGATTTTGATGGATTTATTGGTGGCCTATTATTTAGAGGGTCATTTCAATGCAAGCTTATGCTAAAGGTAGTGGTTATAATAATCTCCAAAGCAACCTACTAAGGTATGAAATGAAATAGTATACTTTCTTGGTTAGCAACCAGCAATATTTAAAATAATAATAATACATTTCAATGTTGATATTCTTTAGTTTTGCAATACATACCATTTCTTTTTGCAACAAGATGTACTTTAATAATGTACACGTGTCAAATCAGGGTGGGCAGCCATATGCATATTAGGCTTGCAATATGAGGAGGCAAACACTGTTTATACTAGTTGGACTATAGAGAATTCAAGAGAATGTTTTTTCATTGAATTTTTACAAAAATTGAGAAGAAAAAAAAATGTGTATCCTCAAATATCCAACGAGGCTCATTTCTATGTTCCTTAGAGAGAACTATTTCGTATTGGAGTCTTTTCAATTGACTTCATTAGATTTTGCACCAGGGTGCTTACTGGTTAGAATTATTTATTAGTATTGGAGTCTTTTCAATTAACCTGATAGATTTTGCACTAGGGTGCTTACTAGTCAATGCTACTTGTTACGGGAGCATATACTGTCCTACAGAGTTTTCATTAACTAGATATCGAACTCATCACAAATATGTATCGTCTTTGTCATTCAAGATTAGATCATCAAACTCATCACTAATATATATATCGTCTTTGTCATTAATGTGAGTCAAACCTAAAACTTCAACTTCAACTAAACGGAGACAAATATCACTAAACCAAAAGCTGTTGATTATGTCATTATGTTATAAATCCAAATGAATAAAGTATTATAAATGTGGATAGGATAGGCACTAAATGAAAGGGTAATAAGGAAAAGTGACAATTGTATAGGTGACTTCACTAATATAATATATTGTTAAACTTAGATGTACTTCCACTTCTATCAAGTAGAGGATTAATTACTTATTATTAGTGTTCACCAAATAAGCAAAAGACATTGAACAAAAAAAAAATAAGCAAAAGACACAATCAACTGCTGCTGCTTTTTATGCTAAGCACGCAGAGTAGGTGTTGGCATCCATGATTGAACATGATAGCCATAGCTGTTTTATATAAAAAGAATTAATGATTTATTATAGCATATGTTGGTAATTTTTATTATTTATTTATTTTCATTTTCACTATTTAATCAATCAAGAAGTCAATAATCATTGTATTGTAGGCATGGGAAAAGAAATAATATTTATTGTACACCTTTTCATATAGAATCAGATCATTAGATGGAAAAGAAATAATGGAGAGTTAGAAACCAAGAGCTCACAACCAAAATACCATCATCAAACCCTCAGTTCTGGAAAATGCCTCAACTATGCAAACTATGGCTGGGCTTGATTTGGTTAGCTTTTTCCACCCTGCAGAAAAGAAGTGAGTTCCACTGGCAGAGACAACCTTCACTTCCCATCTCCCATGTCAATAAGTTCTTGTTTAGTATGAACTTCAAAGGGAACTTCGGTTGAGGCACCACACCCCTCTCAAAGGAGATAGACTTTTATGAAACATGGATAGTACTATTTTGTTATTTTTGTTTAATAACGCTATAACACGCGTGTGATAATGCTTCCACATACCATAACATTAATGGTCGAAGATAACGAAACAGTGTTATCTCCGTAACAATTTTTCTCCTCTCAAAAAATAGCTAATTAATGACCTCAAGTAAAGTCAAATGCAAAAATGCACTCCAATCTTGATGCAAGAGAATGTGATGTTTACACACATCAGCATTTGTTTTTCTCGCTATCCAAATGAAACAAACTACCAAAATAATAAAAAGAAAGAAAAAAAAATTTACATTTAGAATAAATATGGGCACTGCAGTAAGGTTGGTAAATTCTATAATAAAACATTCACATTGCTCTTAACTACTGTACAAATCATAGTCAATTCAATTTGACTGGAAAAAATAATAATAACAAGAGTCAATGATCATATTGGGTTTTGGAATTTCAAACAGTAAAAGACAAAAAAGACAAATCCCATATTGAGCTGCGCCTGGCCACGTGGCGCATCACATATGTGCCTGTCGTGTAACGGTTGTGAAGTAATTTGACTTATTTTGGCACTCCCCTTTACTTATTTTGGCAGGTGATTGAAAAAGGAAAGCAAATCACTATTTTTTCTTGGTTGTTTGAAAAAGAAACACACTGACTGCACCATCTCCTACTTCATGGAGTCTCAAATCAAATTTTGAGGGATTTAAGCTCTTTAGAATAATGGTTTATAAGAAGAGAATGTTCGTAACTTTTAGAATTTAATGCGGCGTAGAAATATAAAATAAGCGTAGAAATAACTGAATGTGCTCATAAATTCAACATTTATCTATGATATCTCCATTTTTACAGCTTTGTTTTACTCTTTTATTTAGGTTTTACATTCTTTTATTATTTTTTTAGGTAATCACAAGCAAATTGGGGAAAATGAGCTAAAAAGAGAAAGTTGAGTTTGAAGGCCTGTGCAGATTAGTCAACTTCACAGATTATACTGTACTGACTCAGGAAGAACCAGAAGCTGAGCCACATATGCTTGGAAAGCTACGGATGTCTATTTTCTGGGGAATTTGACGGTTCGTAAATATCATTTTTCTAGAGGAAGTTATGGTGGTTTTAGTACAGGTAGTTCGGGCTACATTGGAATCTGCAATCTTTTCTGAAGTCCAAGTTTTGAGGCCCAAATCACATCAATTGGGCCAATGACGAATATTCCTATTACCCATGGTGTATATGTGTGAATAAAAAAATATGTAGGGTTTCAGAAACTGGGAGAAGGGGGCTAATTTTTGGAGTCGTAAAAATAGAAAAAAAAAAAAAAAGAAGAAGAGGGCAGCGGCCACACCATTCCATTCTCCTCCATCCTTCGAGGTTCCAAGGTTTGAAAGGCTTAGGAAGCAAGGAGGAACGTCAAGGCATAGACCAATCACGCTGGCTAACCAACACACCGTCATAGAGCTATCTTCTTCCTATTTTTTATTTTCTGTTTTGTATGTTCTTGTTGTCTATTTAAATTATGGGTAACTAAGTACTTAAGTTAGGGCTCGATTGAAGCCCTAATCATGTTTCTTTAAGGATTTCGATATGCCTTTGCTGTAAACTACTTTTGTGATGCTTAATTGATTAATTTCATATTATATTTTACTCTTTACATACGTTATGTTATGCTTGATCACCGTATGCATGCTGTGTATTGAGTTTGTTACATAGGTAAATTTAGATGACCGAGTCTTGTACCTATGAGAGTAACAAAAGAACTAGTTATAAGTTCTTGAAATTAATCATCATGAATAACTAGAATAGATACCATGTTCTAGGAGTTCTGTGTTTGTTGATTTCCATTGTGTTATGCGTTCTTAAAGTGCAACTTAGTAGATACCATGCTAAACACTTTAAGAATGAAAAGAGTTAGAGTAGATATCCATGCCTAACTTGTTGCTTAGGGAAATCAATAACTGAAAGAGTAGATATTATGCCTTTAGGTTGACAAACATAAGCATCTAAAATCTGTTTTGTAGCATTGTGCATGTCGTTTGCTCAAGGAAGAAGATTAGCGGTGAACATCGAATCCCTAACTAGTTTTCTCATTGTTTTAACCTCAATCCAATTCTGTTTTTAATCAAATGCTGTTTTCAATATTTAGTTTCAAAATTTTCAGTTTTCAATACCATCGTACAATCATCCTTCTGAGCCTTGTCTACACCGAGTGCCATTTGTTAGTAGTTCAAGGAGATTAATTTTAAGCACAAATTAATCCAATCCTCGTGGGAATGATCTCGTATTTGCTTTCTATACTATTTGTTTGATCTTGTGCACTTGCGAGTTAAAACGTGCATATAGTTGCTTAATTTTTAGGTTGCTATTTGTACAACAATATAACACAGCTCTTTCTATAAATTTTCTGCCAAATGATCACTAACTTCAACTGATCGAATATTTTGTTGAACTTCAACTATGTAAAGGATTATATAGAAACAGATTTGAGGTCACAAATGATCCAGAAACTGATTAAGTTCTAACTATTAAACATAAAAATTAGTAGACTTGCACCAACATCCAACTTCTTAATCCGAAATATAACTAACTATTTGCAATACAACCCAAATGCAATACAACATTAAGCAGTAACAAAAGCCATTAAAATTAGCTTAAGTTACCACATTATCTCTTCCGCAAAATGTGAACCGTCATCTGGTACCGGCTCAAAAGCTCAAATATGCAAGTATCGCCGATATGGATTTGGTTAGCAGATACAAAATTAGACCACCCTGCCGAAAAGTTGTGTGACTGAGGGAAATTAGGGATACCCTTCACGGTCCATTTTTCCCCCTCTGCATTTTTCAGGATAGCCTTAAAACCTTTGCCTTCAGGAAGATGCTCCCTAGAGAAGGCTGTGGGGATGAACTGCGTGAGAGAAATCCAATATGTCAATTGAGAATTTGACATGTGAGGAGGGAGAAGAGCGTGTGTGTGTGTGTGTGTGTGTGTGTGAGAGAGAGAGAGAGAGAGAGAGAGAGGACCAAAAGTTGAAACAGCACCAATCAGCAGAGCAAGAAACTGTGATAAACATTTCGTAAGATTTTTATTCTAGTTTTCTACATGGTAAGGTTGTATATATATAGTCTTCAAGTACAAATTGATGTCTCCCAAGCTTAATAACAATATGTTAAAACCTGCAGTTAATCATATAAATATAATTATTACTGTCGCTTCTTGTGAATCAAGTTATTAGAAGCCTAAACCGTGAACATTCTCATTTTCTTAACGAGTTAACATATACTTTATGTAAATGCAAGTTACTGCCGCCAACGGCAGTGATATCTTATTTCATATATATATATATCCTTTCTCCAACTGCATATATGAGAATTTTCATTTCTTGGATGCATGTCAAGCATGTTAAGTCTATTGCACAAAGAGGACTGATAGTGATGAGGGAACAAAAATGGTGCCCTAAAGCTAAACTAAAGGAACAAAAACAAAGTTAAAGGTTGCCTTGCTTACCTGACATTTAGTTCTATTGATTATGCCTTTAAAATAAGGGAAGTTAGATTTGAAAGCTTCAGGCTCAACACCTTCCAAATCCTCAGATTTGCTGTCTTCAGAATCTTCCTCCTCTTCTTTGACGTCATTGAGCTCAATGGATTCAGAACTTGAAAGTTCTTCACCTGCAGTTTCACATCCAAAATGAAACATAGCAAGCAGAGATATGAGTTATGGGTTCCGCTAGTGACATATGCACATGATATATGAGTATAGCAACATCTGATCACATACCCGATTCAACTTTGCAAGACTGAGATGGACGAGGCTTCGAAGAACTCACAGGGTATTTTCTTGGTCTATCACGAGGCCTTTTAGTGGTATTTTTAGCAAAGGTGGAGTTGTTGTGAAGTGATCCAATCTTGGTAAAATCAGCTTCCAAATCCTCAGATGTGTTGTCTTCAGAATCTTCCTCCTCTTCTTTGATCTCTTTCAGCTCACTGGATTCAGAACTTGAAAGTACTTCAGTTCTCTCAATCCCATTCTCGCCAAAAATCCTTACGCTGAAATGCATCTTTCCTTCATAGAAAATTTGTAACATCTCATTGTCAGTGCCCAAGGAATTATCCCTTATAAACTCCTCCCAGCCATTCTTGAAATACACAGCACCTTCTCTTATCTTCTTTACTTTAACAGTCCATGAAGAATCTGACGAATCCTTCAGTTTCAGTGTTGCTCTCTCCGACAGGTCCTTCGACATATGTTTCAAGAACTTTGGTGGGATACGCTTAAAAAAACAAAGATAACAGAAATTTCAGAATATATGCACTTGGTAAAGAATTTAAACAGGCACCTAATATTAAGCACCCAAGTACAGATTTAAAAAAAAAAAAACAGCTGCAGACTTACAACATTCCAAGATGAAGTGCAGGACATCAAATACACAACACTAGTTGACAATTGAAATTAATTACCACACAGTCAGTGTTGAAACCAGCAAGAAGCTTGAAAAACGAATGCTTCTTCTCTTTATTCTTGGATATGTTTCTCACCATTTTCTCCTCTGTTAGAGCTGATAATGATGCTCTGTACAGTCAACATTATTGGTAAGTTAAGGAAGAATCTTTAAACAGAAAAAGAAGAGATAAATGGTGAAATCGCAACCGAAGAAACACAAACAAACCACCAAACTAACATGAAGTTCAGCTTCTGATAAGTAACAGTGTTAGAGTTCACATAAAAACAAAGATAACCATGAATTTACTACAAAAACAACGTGATTTGATCCATAGATGGGGACAATTCAACTAAAGAAAGAATTTTTAAGCTGAAAAAAGGAGTTACGGAAGAAGAAACCCAACATTCAGAACACAAACAAACTACCCCAGCTAACGTGAAATTAAAAAAGCAAAATAACAAGGAACACAAACCAGCATACCAAGTGGAAGCGAAGATGCAACAAGTAAGAGAAACAAGCAAGAAATAAAAAATAAAAATGAATACATAAATACAGGAAACAGATCTGTAACTCTAAACTGAACAGGCAACCAATCACCTGTGTTTTTTAGGATTTTGATGAGAAGTGACTGCTGCTGACTAAAAGGACTGAGAAACCAAGAAGATGGAGAGAGAAGAAAGAAGCTCACTCACTCCTAGGCACACTTGAGACTTTGAATATTGGATGGGGGTTGTTTTAAGCCCTTTATTTAATAATAAACATTTCTCTTCATTCTGTACTGTACGGAATTAAGGAAGAAAAGACAATCGCATTTTTCAGTTCCCGTTAGGACACGTGGCACGTCACATCTGTGGTGTGTTGTTTTACTGTCTGAAAAAACCTTCCTTTCGTTGTGCAAGGAAGGACTAAATAAATAAACAGTAATTAAGGAGAAATAAGGATTTTATCACGACACTAATCAAAAGATCGCTCCATTCATAGTGAATCTGCTTCCCCTCCCCTACATTTACTGATTCATCTACCTCTGTCTCCCAACCAACAGCCATTAATAACTATGTTTGATTCCCAAATACCTCGGATCCTAGGACCTTAGTGCTTTGTTCAAGGGGAGTTCCTTACTGGCCCATTATCGTATCAACGTACTAGAACAACACCAAATCCCAACCATCTAATTAGTGATCCTCTCTTTGCTACTCTGATATCTACTGGACTGGTAAAAAGGAAATGACGACAACTCACATGTTGATAGGTAAAAAAAGGGAAAAATAATACTTGATGAGGGGTAAAAAGGGCAATTAGAAGAGTGAGTAGCTATAGCATTTAATGAATGAGTTAGGGTATATTAGGGTTTAACAAATTAGAAGAAATTTTGGGTTGAAATTGAAATTGTGAGGTATAAGGTCATGGATTGATGCTATATTGAAGCATGAATCGATTGAGTGAGAACCATTATGTGATAGAGCACCAAAATATATTGGTTTGGCCTTTTTATTTTCTTTATACCTCACAATTTTAATTTCAACCAAAGATTTCCCCCAATTTGTTAAATCCTAATAGCACAATATACCTTAACTTGTAGAGTTTGAGGAAAAAGATTGAAGGTACTTCCTAAAAAATATTGCACTTAACAAAGAGAACAGAATGTCAATACATTGTAAACTTATTTTGGTTGGCTTCCGTGCCTTAGAGAGGGATTTTTTTTATAAAATTTTTAAATTTATTTTAAAATTAAAAAAAGATAATGGATAGTTGTGTTTTATAAAAATAAGATTCATTATCTGCTTTTTCTTTTTCTTTTAATTTTTTTTAATACGAAAAGTGTGAATTTACCATATTATCCTTGTTTAATTAATAATGTCAATTCTTAATGTTTATACTAGCCTCCCCGCATGCGCTTCTGCCGGGCGGAGGGCTTTTTAAAAAAAGTTTAAATTTATTTTAGAACTAAAAAAGATAATGGATAGTTATGTTCCATAAAAATAGGATCCATTATCTGATTTTTTTTTATTTTAATTTTTTTAATATGAAAAAGTGTGAATTTACCATATTATCCTCATTTAATTAATAATTTTAATTCTTAATCTTTGCATTTACTAAGGGCATTTTCTGGTATTTTGAATGTTTCACAATTATCTGCATTTTGTTTTATATATATAGATATAGATTATCCTTGTTTAATTAATAATGTCAATTCTTAATGTTTGTATTAAACAATGACAATTTCTAGTATTTTGAATGTTTTACCATTCTCTATCTTTTGCTTTTATATATAGATGTTTTATCATTCGTTGCATTTTGCTTTATATATAGATATATAGATATATAGATATTGAAGAAAAAATATATATATTTAATGATCTTTGTTTCTTACAAAATTTGCCACGTTGAAAGCACCAACTTCCATAACTGTTTCCTAAACTCTTAGACAAGATCCAGCCAGTCTGCCGAGATAACCGTTTGGCGTGTATCGGATGAAAACAATTCCAGGGAACACAAAACCCCAAAAGAAAACCTCATATCACTCTAATAATTTTATTACAAAGAAAATTTTAATTAACCAGTCGTCCAATGTTCCTTAAGAAATCCATTAACCCATTTGCCTGGCTCTTTATTTCCCACGTTTAATTTCTTAATCACTCATTAAATCCACATAGAATTCATAGAAACTTGTTGCAGCAACACCTTGTGAGCATTGGAAGAACATTCATTACCATTTTGGATATTGGTACGTTTTGGCCTCTCTTTTTTTTTTTAATTTTATTTCCTATATGGATTAGTTTGCTGATTAATTTTGAGACTAGGGTCCTTGTGGATTTTGTGTTTTTTTTTCTTCTGTTTTCTTTTTTGTTTTTGTGTATATATTTTATAAAAATTCTATGTTAGTTTCTGCTGTTGAGATTCTGGGCCTTCTATTTTGTCTTTTTCTTCTTGTATTTTTGAGTTATCCATGTTATGACTTAGGAGCATTGTATTATAAGACAGCAAAGGCACATTGTATTGACCACTAGAAAAGTTTTACTGATTCCTTGTATCTATCTCACCAACATTTCTTTTCAATACAAAATTGTTGCTGGGTTTTTCATTTCGTTTGAGTTGGATTGGTGCAGAAGGTGATCAAGACATGTTCATCATGGAAACAACAACAATGGTGAAGATCAAGATGATCATGGCCATGCTGTTGATGGTGATGATGGTGTTTGTTGGAGATGCAGCTGATACAAATAGTGTATATGATCCTTGCTCAGATGCAAAAATCCGGAGATTGGATGGTTTTACTTTTGGTCTTGCATTTTCAAAGAAAGACTCATTCTCATTCAACCAGACTCAGCTTTCACCCTGCGATAGTCGTCTAAACCTCGCAGGAAATAATGCACAACTTTCTGTGTTTAGGCCAAAGGTTGATGAGATGTCTCTCCTAACTATCAACAGCAGCACCTTCAGCCCGGTACGATATTGAAGCACACTTAGCTTATTTTATCTATCAGCTCATGCTTTTTAATTTGTTCCTGATTTGGTAGATTTCGTTGGGTTTCAGAATTTGAATAATTATATTGATCAAAGGTGTGAAAAGACTCAAAACCCTATGTAGAAGATAATAGCTTCTAATGTCAAATGGTAGTTTTTATCTCCTACTATAGTTACACATACATTACAAGATTAAGAATAAAAGTTGGTGATCAAATCTCATGAACTTTTCAGAGTAAGGCCGGTGGCTATATGGTAGCGTTCGCCGGACGCAAGTATGCAGCAAGATCACTCCCAACATTGGTTGCTGATGATTCAAACACCATAACTAGTTTCACCTTGGTACACCCATTTAACCGTACACAACCTCTCTCTCTCCCTCTCTCTCTCTCATAGCAGCATTGAGTTTAACTTGGGTTTTATTTGTTCAACAGGTCCTTGAATTCCAAAGGGGGACTCTTCAAAACTTGTATTGGAAGAAATTTGGGTGCAAGGCATGCTCCGGGGACTATTCTGTTTGCCTCAACAACGAAGATTGTGCTGTGCCAAACTCAAAGTGCAAAAGCAGTGGGGGATCTTTTGACTGCAATTTAAGCATACAGTTGGCATTCTCAGGAACAGACAAGCATCTTCAAGTGCTCAACTCCTGGTATGAGGTGAAAAATCTTCGAAGCTACTCGCTGTATGGCCTATTCTCCAAGCTTCTGCAGTGATTATGCAACAACTGGAACTGCTCTGTATAACATGCTCTGATGGAATGGTCTCCAAGCTCGCAAGCTCGAATATACGGTTATTGTATTCAACCTGGTCTTGATTTTTAGGCGCCCAAAATCTTCGCAGGAACGAAAAGCTTTCGCAGCTATGCCTATGAATATGTAGAAGTTATATGCACCAGTCAGGGCATCAGGGTGAGCACAGAGAGAAATTATAGAGTAAAATACTTACTCGGGGTTTGCTTTGTGGGCTAACTAGAGACACTGCAAATAAATTGAATCAATGTGGATATGTGAAGGTCGTGTAATTTGCAGAACAGCTCGGTTTTCTTTTCCACCTATTTGTTAGTTTTTATTTATTTATTTATTTTTCTTTTCATCTTTTTAAGCATTCAAGCCCCAAAATCAAGCGTGTAAAAGGTAGTTCCAATGTGAAATAGTCCCATATACTCGCCTGCCTCTTTGGTTTTTGTAGAACTCCTTTTAAATCATAGAAATGCTGTTCCATAATGGAACTTCTATTGTTGTTTTTTCCTTCCAATTTTCTGTTACAGTTTGGAAAATGTCTTAAATCCGAAAATTGTGTTGCGTCACCACTGAACAGCACTCTCCGACCATGAAAAAGATAGTTAAAATATTAGAGTAAAATCAGTAACTCCACAAAAAATTACAGCTGTGGCATTCTTTTAGTTGACTTGCTAACAAAAGAGGAATATTTGTGCTCAAGAAGAGTTTGGTGTCTCCCTACCCAACCTTTCACCACCTTCATGTCAGACAATCTATAATCCCGAAATATTTAGTTCCTGCTCACCCTTGTCCTCCTCCTTGGCTTTTCCTTTGCCTCACCATCAACAGTATCACCAGCAGCAACAGCATCTAGCTTACCCACATCATCGACATCAACATGCTTGATGCCCATGAAGTGCACCTCTCCCATTTCTTCCTCTGCAGTGAAGTAACCCTCTCCCATATCATCATGCTTTATGTCCACGGGTTGATGTATCATGCTATTATCGAAGCTTTTGGCTGTTTCCAGAGATTCATCATGTGAAGAGGGCTCTGCTGAGGGAATTGATCCCTCTTCAGCAACCTCTGCACCTGAGGTTTCTGATTTTATCTGGGAACGGCGGGTTTGAATAAGAAAATGCGCCACCGACTTGTAACCCAGTTTTGAGACCTGATAAATTAACAAATTTTAGCAAATGGTTAGCCAGTTAATTTGCAAACTTGCTCACTATGTACCAAAATCACAGTGCCCAAACTATGCAGTGATTCTAATGAGTGAATGCCTGTATGCATACCCTTTCTCTTTATTTCTTTTTTTTTTTTTTCAAACAGATGATAGGACCTCACTAAGTCTGACAAGCAAGGACCTAAGATTATCAACTGAGAAACCGTGGGGTGCTGGAAGAGAAGAACATTACACCAAATTATATAATGATCACAGATGCACGCAGGATGAATAAGGTTTATAGGGTTAACCTTCCTATACAGATTACCAGTGGGTTCCCACCCTTTTGCTTTACGGCAAAGACTGCAGTTGCAGATGCCCCCGACAAGCAGGGCAAACCCAATCAGGATTTTGGTTGGCTTCAATCACATTCTCTCCATATCTGTTGAAGACGGTAAAGTTCAATGTATAGGACCATCAGCGCTCATTACAGAGATATAAAATTGCAACACTAGTTCTTTGAATAAACATTAAGCTAATGACATGCTTCTGAGGTCTTGTCAGTTGTTCTCAAGGTACATGTACAACCTTTCATTCATTGCATGTTTTTGGTAAGAATTGAAGCATTAAAATAATAACAGAAAAAGTTACTTTGAACAGGTAACTTATGAAAGAACTTACCTCGTGTATATGCAATCTCCACATAACTGCCCTTGGACCAAGTCACATTTGCAGCAATGTGTATGCTGGCCAAGAGTTTTCTGCCTGCAAGGAAGTACGTCATCTCTAAGCATAGTTTACCAAGTGAAAGGACACCTTTAATTAACAAGTAAAAAGTAAGCTCAAATAACGCATGATGAATGTATTGTGCGATTAAACAATGAACCCAGTATAACAGTAAATTTAGGCACTTTTTCTATACTCTTGAGAAGGTACCATCTTTCGTTCAGTTATAAATCATATGTATGAGCTACGTCAAACATCATTAACCCTTGAAATAATTTTCCATTTTAGATTCAGAAAACAAATTACTTTGAGTATAAAAGATTAATACATGCACGAACAAGAATGCTGCAACAACGAACCAATGCACTGCAAAACTCAAGGAAGAAAAGTAAGCAACAACAATTTATATCAGTTTGAAACTTGAAGGAATTCTTTTAAGGACAATTATTCAAATGTCAAACAAGCCACGTGAAGTTCTTCAGTGTAAACATGAATGGGCTAAGCTTGCGGACTTAAGAGTTAAATTGTATCTGAAATCTTAGAATGTTCTGCATAAGTTGACATGTTAAAATCTGACAATGTTGTTAAGAACATCATTATCAGCCAGTCAATTAAAGCTGGTTCAACGAATCTGTTTAAAGTATGAAATTAATACATGCACAAGTAAGAATAACGCAACAACCAACCAATGCACTGCAAAACTCAAGGAAGAATAGGAAGGAATCAAAACGCAACACAACAATTTATATCAGTTTGAGAATTGACGAACTCTGCTGCTCAGAGAATCCTTTTCAGGACAATGATTCAAATGTCAAACCAGCCACATGACTTTTTTCTGTGTAACATGAATGGGCTAAGCTTGCGGACTTACAGTTAAATTGTATTCTAAATCTTAGAATGTTCTGCATAACTGACATGTTAAGAACATCTTTATCAGCTAGTCAATTAAAGCCGGTTCAGCTATGAAATCTTTTCACAGTTCAAATCACAACTTCACTGAATAAAAATCTGAAATAATATTTGTCGCAAGTTTACAACAATGCAAAAATATGGACAGCCCAGGGATTACAACAAACACAGTAAGTCATCTTCAATGGTTACTAGAAAAGCAAGAAACCCATCACATGAATCATGAACTACCTGCATTGGTGGCAAGTTTCTCCCTTAACCCCATCATATATGCGTTTTCTATCTTCCCCATAGCCATCCACACCCATGGTCCAGCTTGTCATGCAATCCCCCAACAGCTTCTCATGTTCCTCTGTATAAATCTCTGGCTGTGAACCCTCCTTGATACAAATTTTAACACTCCCTGAGGTCTCTCTCTTCCCTTTAGGCTTACTAATTTCCACATAACTTACTGGAGTCAGAGTCTTCAACCTAACAAAAACAAAAAACAATTTTTTTTAAAAGAAAATCCTTTGAAGTTTTAACCTTTCCTACCATTTTCTTTTGCATTTTCCTGGAACCCAAACAAGAGGGTCATAAAAACGAAAGAGGAGACAAGTGGGTTACCTAGAAGAGCGCCTTGGGGGGACCCAGAGTTGTGGATTTTGGTCTGAACAGAAGGGTCTCTCTGATTCTGGGAACGTTTTGGAGGGGCAGCTTTCGGCTTGAGCTTCAGCGAGAAGTCCAAAAGACCCAGCTTCTGCAATCTCTCCTTGTTCTCTCTGATCCTTTGGTCCCTGAACTGCTCGTACCCTGAAACCCCTGCAGTTCCATTCTCTACGGTTCCTTCACCACTGTTCACTTCCGAGTTGCCTCCTCGGCCTCGATTTCTCTGAACCACCATTAAAAACAGGGGGCAGTGGAGATTGATGGACTTTCCTCTGTAAACGAAAGTGACAACCTATTTGCCTGTGCCTGTGTATTTTTTATTATAAGAAATTGATGTTCTTGAGAGAGAGAGACAGAGAGAGACAGAGAGAGAGGCGCCAATACACAATACGAAACAAATGGGAAATTCTATTGGGAACCCACTAATGCTTTCTACACCCAAGTTGTGTGTAATCAATTAATTTAATTTAAAATGCATCCATATGATATTCAAAATTATAAGTTTTTAAGCAAGGATATCTCACGCCTTAGTATCACTTGTACGAATTAGAAAGCCAAACTTGGATATTCAATCTGAAAAGAAAACAAAAAAGAAGTAGGCCGGTAAAAGTTCAAACTACTAGTAGTAACAGTAGAGATTTTGGCACACATAATGAAAGAGCATTTTGGGTTCCCAATAGTTTATAGACATTTTGTATGGTTAGATTATTATCATATTAGTGGACAATTGGCATGTTGGCAAGAGAACCAAACTTTAGGTGAAGAAACCCGTAATTGACTTTGAGTGAGAGTTGAGGTCGTGTGGCTGGAGCTGATGGAGACCTTGCGGCTGGATCCCAAATAATTATGGCTTGATTGATGTTCATGCCTTGTGCCTAAAATTCGAATTATAAGTCATGCAACCTGAGATAGGTATCTAACAAAGTGAAGATGTCCATAAGTTCATATTCAATCAATGTCTACGAAGCAAAAAGGAATGTGGCAAGAACCAAGTCATGAATCATCACATCACAAGTTTTCTTTTTTCTGTTTTTTTTTCTTGAGTCGAAACACATCCAAAGATTTTAAGGAAGCCATATGAGAAAAGGTAGACACTGCAAAATGACAAAAAGTACCAGACGAATTACATCAAACGTTTGAATTGTTGCCATTAACTGCTTCATAGCCACATCCTGCACATCAGTTTGGAGAAGTTATTTGCAGTTTGGCGGTTACTAACTTACTACAACACCATATAAAGTTTGAATTGTTGCCACTCCATTTGGTTCATGGGATAGAAAGTTTGGGTACGGGAAATCAATTGTTTTCCCATATTTGGTAAGTTCAAGCATGAGAAATCGATTACGCTTCAATGAGAAAGTAGGGAGAAAGTGAAGCCCTCCTCTCCCCTTTGGGTTTTATTTTTCCTCCTTATGGGAAAGTTTGAGAAAATGAGCTAACATTAAATACACATTTTTCATGACCATATTGTCCCCATTGACAATTTAGAATTACAATATAGCATTAAAATGCATTCTTTTTTAATTTGATTTCATATGGGTATAATTGGAAAATTAAACAAACTTTGTTTTACATTCATACACAAACTAAATATGTGAAAGGAAATAAAATGATATTTCTTGATTACTTTCTCATGATTACCAAATATGATAAAAGAATCTTCATTTCTCATCCCTTAGAAAACGACTTGAGAAGTGATTTCCCTCAAATTTATTATGTGAACCAACAGGGACCTAATTGCTTCATAGCCACATCAGCAGGCCTCAGACACGATATAAAGTGTAAATTATTTGCTACCTTACATGATGGGCCCTGCTTTTGGTTTAGCCCATGTTGTTTCATTTATAAAATACCCAACCACTATTTAAACATAGAAACACACCAAAATCAACTCCACAATCAATAAATGTATATTTTTTGGGTATGTTTATAAATGGGTTTTAAGTGTGTGTAATGATGAGTTTTGGGTATGTTTATAAAGTGTTTTGGGTGTTGGTATTTTTATAATTTCAGCCCCCATTTTGAGTATTTTAGTGAAACTCCCTTTTTTAATTTTTACTTTTTACATTTATTTTTTTAACTCATCTGGTTTAGATATCTAATTCGTTATTATCAAGTTTTTTTTTCATCATTATTTTGAGTTATTTCAATTGTACTTTATGGGGCTTGCTTGGTTGCTAATTTAGAAGTACTGCTAATGACTTGCACCAGTGTCGCATGTGAAGGTCGTATAATTTGCAAAACAGCTCGGTTTTCTTTTCCACCTATTTATTAGCTTTTTTCGTTTTTGTTTTTGTTTTTTTTTTTTTTCATTTTCAAGCATTCAAGTCCCAAAATCAATGTGCAATAGACTCATATTCTCCCTCGTAAAAGCTTATCTGCCTACTGGGTTTTTGTAAAACTGCATTGAAATCATAGAAATGTTCAATTGTTTTTTTTCCCTTCCATTTTTCTGTCAGTTAGGAAAATGTCTCAAATCCAAAGATTGAGTTGCTCACCACTGAACAGCTCTCCGATCTTGAAAAGGATAGTTAATATATTAGAGTGAAATCAGTAACTCCACAAAATATTCCGGACGTGGCCTTCTTTGTTGTCCGGCTAACAAAAGAGGAATATTTGTGCCCAAAACGAGTTTGGTGTCTCCCAACATTTCACCAGTTGATCCAAGACTACTTAGTATTAAGAACACGCTTCATGTTAGACAATCAATAATCCAGAAATATTTAGTTCCTGCTCACCCTTGTTTCTCTTCTTGGCTTTTCCTTTGCCTCATCATCATTAGCATCACCAGCAGCAACATCATCTAGCTTACCCACATCATTGACATCAACATGCTTGATGCCCAGGAAGCGCCCCTCTCCCATTTCTACTTCCGTTGTGAAGGAACCCTCATCATGCCTTAAGTCCTCGGGTTGATGTGTTGTGCTTTCCAGAAATTCATCATGTGAAGATGGCTTAGATCCCTCTTCAGCAACCTCTGAACCTGAGGTTTTTGATTTTATCCGGGAACGGTAGGTTTGAATAAGATAATGCGCCACAGACTTGTAACCCAGTTTTGAGACCTGATAAATTAACAAAATTTAGCAATTGGTTATCCATGTTAAATTGTGAACTTGCTCATCATTATGTACCAAAACCACAGTGCCCAAACTATGTAATGATTACATTGAGTGAATGCATGTGTGGATGTGTATGCATTTAACTATCCGTAGATGCATGAGTTGCTGTCCTTGTATGCATGTTGTGTTCTATTGCATGTTTTTCTCTTTATTTCTTTTTCAGTTTTTCAAACAGATGATAGGACCTCACTCAGTCTGACATGGAAGGACCTAAGAGTATCAACTGAGAAACCGTGGGGATCATGCTGGAAGAGAAGAATATTACACCAAATTATATAATGATCACAAATGCATGCAGCAAACATAAGGTTGATATGGTTAACCTTCCAATACAGATTATTAGTGGGTTCCCACCCTTTTGCTTTACGGCAAAGATTGCAGTTGCAGATGTCCCGACAAACAGGGCAAACCCATCAGGATTTTGGTTCGCTTCAAGCATATTCTCTCCATATCTGTGGAAGACGGTAAAATTCATTGCATGTTTTTTGTAAGAATTGGAACATTAAAAGAAATGTTACTTTCAATAGGTAATTTATGAAAGAACTTACCTCGTGTATAAGCAATCTCCACATAACTGCCCCTTGGACCGAGTCACATTTGCAGCAATGTGTATGCTGGCCAAGAGTTTTATGCCTGCAAGGAAGTATGTCATCTCTAAGCATACATTACCAAGTGAAAGGACACCTTTAATTAAAAAGTCAAAGGTAAGCTAAAATAACGCATGATGAATGTATTGTACGATTAAGCAATGAACCCAGTATAACAGTAAATTTAAGCATTTTTTCTATGCTCTTGAGAAGGTACCATCTTCCTTTGGGTTATAATCATATGTATGAGCTCCTAAGCATCAGTAATCCTTGAAATCTCCTTTCCATTATAGATTTAGAAAACAAATTAAAGAGTATAAAATATTAATACATGCACGAAATGCTGCAACAACCAACCAATGCACTGCAAAACTGAAAGAAGAATCCGAAGGAACCAATCCATTGAAAGAGTACCTGGTATATTGAAAAGTTTCAATTGGATGCATAATTTTCATAGCAATGACAAGCTTCCTTCAATGCTACATTTTCATCTATCCATATAAGTAATTTGATGAATTGAAAGCTTAAAGCCGAAAGAGGCAACAAACATTAAATGGTTCTAAATAAAATGTGGTGTAAAGGATTAACTATTGGGAAAAGGAGAACATAAAATAAATTTATTGTAAGGTCAAATGCAAGCTTGATATATTAAAAAATACAACCCAACCAAAAGATAACAACAATTTATATCAGTTTGAAACTTGAAAAACTCTGGTGCTCACAGAATCCTTTTAAGGATAATGATTCAAATGTCAAACAAGCCATGCGACTTTTTTCGGTTTACCATGAATGGGCTAAACTTGCAGACTTACAGTTAAACTATATCTAAAATTTTAGAACGTACTGCATAACTTGACATGTCAAAATTTGATAATGTTGTTAAGAACATCATTATCAGCTAGTCAATTAAAGCCGGTTCAACTAATCCCTATAAAGTATGAAATCTTTTCAGAGTTCAAGATCACACCTTTACCAAATATACATCAGAAATAATATTTGTGGCAAGTTTACAACAATGCAAAAAATATCCAGTCCCAGGGAATTACAACAAACACAATGAGTCATCTTCAATTGTTATAAGAAAAGCAAGAAACCCATCACATGAGTCATGAACTACCTGCATTGGTGGCAAGTTTCTCCCTTAACCAAATCCACACCCAGGGGCCAGCTTGTCTTACAATCCCCCAACTGCTTCTGATGTTCCTCTGTATAAACCTCTCGCTTTGAGCCCTTATTGATATAAATATCAACAGTCTCTGAGGTCTCTTCCTTCTCTTTAGGCTTTTTAATTTCCACATAACTTACTGGAGCCACAGTCTTCAACCTAACAAAAACAAAAAACGCTTTTTTGAAAAAGAGCATCCTTTAAAGTTTTAACCTTTCCTACCATTTTCTTTTGCATTTTCCTGGAACCCAAACAAGAGGGTCTTTAAAACGAAAGAGGAGAAAAGTGGGTTACCTAGAAGAGCGCCTCGGGGACTTGTGGATTTTGGTCTGAACAGACGAATCTCTCTGACTCTGGGAACGTTTTGGAGGGGCAGCTTTGGGCTTCAGCTTCAGAGCAAGGTCCAAAATTCCCAGCTTCTGCAATCTCTCCTTGTTCTCTTTGATCCTTCGGTCCCTGAACTGCTCGTACCCAGAAACCCCAGCAGCTCCATTCTCTACGGTTCCTTCACCGCTGTTCATTTCCGAGGTGCCTTGGTCTCGATTTCTCTGAGCCACCATTGAAAACAGTGGACTGTGGACTGTAAACGACACTGGCAAAAACGAAAGTGTATTTTTATAAGAAATTGATGTGCTTGAAAAAAAGAGAGAGAGAGAGAGAGAGAGAGAGAGAGAGAGAGAGGCGGCAATGCACATTATAAATGGGGAAATCCTATTGGGTTGGGAACTACTAAAATGCTTTCTAGACTCAACAATAAATTACTTCCCCAAATCTTCCTATTTTGCCCTCAAACGAAACTAATAAATAAATAAATAAAACTCCCAGCAAATCCGAGTGAACTTTTGTGTTTTTATTTTTTGGGCTAAAGTTAGTAATGGAGAAGGAGCGAAAACTCACACATGCAAGTAATAAAGAGGCTTGAATTATTAACCACTTGAAAAGCACACTTAAGACTTCGGCAAATCAGAAGCCTTTTGAATTTATATCAAATTGCCCAATAAATTACGGTGACCAAGTTTAGTGAACCTAGGTAAAATCTTAAGTTAAATGGTTTTTATTTTTATCAAAATATCTAAGTTGAATGGTAAGAGATAGGCCTGTAAATAAAAGCTCGGGCCTAATGGGCTGGCTCGAACTCGGCCCTATTTTTTAATGCATGGGCTTTATCCGGCCCGAGGTAATGGGCAGCTTGGCCCTGCCGAAGTCTAATGAGTAGGGCTTGGGCCTTATTTTTAAGCCCTTTAAAAACCCGGCCCCGGCCCGATTATAATTATTTAATTTAATTAATATAATTATATTATATGTAATATTATAACTCCACAAAGAATATTTTGTCGCAACTTGCAACTTTCTTTCATGAAAGTTGAAAGCTGTTTGCCATTTTCTTTTTTTGAAAGTTGAAACCTCATGCTTTGTCAGCAACTTTGTTGAAAGCTTATGAAATGGCTTGGGAGATGTTACTTCATTCCTAAGTTACAACAACCAGGAGATGTGTTTAGTTTCTTTACAAGAATAAATAATCATCTTTCTTTCGTTCTTTCACACAACCAACAGGTACATCTCAACTTGGTTCATTTTCGATGTGTGCTCCACTGCACCATTTCCAGTCAATTAGCATCCTCTTCACAAATCACTGCAGCGAACTTGGAGGAGGCTAGATAAAGTGGAGGAGGCTGGGAAGGAAGAAAAAGAAAGAGTAAGTTGGGGTGGGTGTCTATTTTTGTCCCACATCGACTTCACACATCAACACAATTGTTTTTTCCTTTATAAATAGCTTTACTTGGAAGGAGGTTGGAAAAGGAAGAAAAAGAAAGAGTTAGTTGAGATTTTTGGTAAATGCTTTCATTAGCATTTATAATCTCTAAATATTATATTGATCTAAGATTTATTATTGTTTTCGATTGAAATTGTGTCTTAATAATGTAATATATATATATATTTATATATTTATTAAAAATAATGTTATATATATTAATATAGCTAAGGGCCATATAGGCCCGTCTTGAAGCCCGAAATAGTTTGGTCTGTGAGTAGGGCCTGGGCTTTGCATATTTCATAGAGACTGGCCCCAGCCGCAGCCGATAATTGTCTCAGACCAAAAAAGCCCGTAAACAGATGGACTCGGCTCACACTTCTTAGGGTCGGCTGCCCGGCCCGGCCCATTTTACAGGCCTAGTAAGAGAGTCTAAAACACTTTGAGAAAAAATAAAGAGGATGAATAAAATGACTACTACATACCAGGGAGAAAGGGAAACGCGTGAATAAAATATGTACGTGTTTTATTTGGTAAAATTTTGGCAAGATACAATCTAAAATTTTTTAATGTTAAACAAGTGCGTACTTGTAAAAGCGGTAAAGTTCATATTTGATATAACAACTCCCATAAATAGCACGTTCATTTCCCGTCTTAAACTATAATCTAGAAGTCACCTGATGGCAACATTGATAGAGTTCTTGCAATCTACATCAAAAGATCCCAGTGGACATTCAACTACACCATGAACCGTCCTTTTCTAATACTTTTAGCTGCTCATGAGCATGCAGCGTAGGCCACGAACAACTTGGTCACACAATTGGGTTAAGACTTGATGCACTTTCTTTTGAATGAACTTGGCATTATAAAGGGATTTACGATTTTCAAATAAATCTCATTATCCATGTCAATTTTACTAAAGAAATTTTCATCCAAGTATTTTAAGACTCAACCTACCATCCAAATTATAACTCTCTCACTTCAGAGGGCAATGCTTGCGAACTCTTTGGCTTGCTGTAATGAGACAATTTTTGCATGGTGCGTAACGCTTGTCATTCAAAAAAGAATTCCAACATTGCGCTAGCTGACATACAGAAGTTTTTTTTGTTTTTTTTTCCTATTATAGATTTAGATTTACTCATAACGCTTCTTTAGATAATACTTGTGTGAGTAACATACTCAAGTTATCCTCATAAGGCCCATTAGGTAGAAATCCCATTTCATTGAAACATTTATAACCCAATACAATAGGTCCATAAGCTCTGGTCTCCGGAGAAAAAGCGAGAAGATAAAAGACTGAAAAAGATCAACAATTTTGAGTAAAACATGTACAAATGATTGAAATCAGATACACATTAATTCTCTGAAACAAGCGTGTGTATATATATATATATATCATGAGTGTTTTTCTTGTGTTTAGATAATTTGTGTAGTAAATTTTATCTGCAGTAGTAGTTGTATACATGTTAAAATATATTTTAAGTTAATTTTGCCCCATGGTCATTTATTAATTCATATTTATGACCAATTCGATCTCTAAAAGAGCCATTTGCCATATATATATATATATACTAGCCTTTTACACGCTCTTTCGCGCCTACGATAGGATTTTTAAAAAAAATTTAAATTTATTTTAGAATTAAAAAAGATAATGGATAGTTGAGTTCCATAAAGTAGGATCCATTATCGATTTTTTTATTTATTTTATTTTATTTTTTTAATTGAAAAAGTGTGAATTTACCATATTATCCTCATTTAATTAATAATTTCAATTCTAATGTTTGTATTAAAGCAGGTGCATTTTCTTGGTATTTCGAATGTTCACCATTCTTCCCCTTTTGCTTTATATATATACCTCTCACACTGACGTTTATGTGCGAGGTTTTTTTAAAAAAAACTTAAATTTTATTTTAGAATTAAAAAAGATAATGAGTAGTTGTTTTCCATAAAATAGTAGAGATCCATTATCCGATTTTTCTTCTTTAGTTTTAATTTTTTTAAATAAGAAAAGTGTGAATTTACCATATTATACCCCATTTAATTAATAATTTTAATTCTTAAATATTTGCATTAATCAATTGGGCATTTCCTGTATCTTGAATGTTTCACCACTCTGCGTCTTGCTTTGTATATATAGATAAATTATATAAAGAAAGTAAACTATAACATTAAATTTGTATAGCTTTTTGTATATATGATGAGTTAAGAAATTGTTTTTTATTCCATTTTGAATACGTACGCATCTATATACCTTTGAGTACGACAATGGGATATCATATATTGAAAGCTCTTGCTAAATACAAATACCGATCACTTCAAAAAGATTGTGTTAAACTTGGATAACACTTCAAATTGGTCTAAGCAAACAGAATAACGATCTTTGAAGTGCTCTTCTCATTGTCTTCACAAATTCTTCACAATTTGGGACTTCCGTAAACTTGTATCCAATACAAATACAAATGCATTTTTAACCATTGGATTGACGAGTTTACGTAAATCTCAAGAAATTTAAAGCAAACACAAACATATTCATCTTTGAAAAATTGAATTGCTTTATAACTAAAACCAAAATAGGCTCATTTCTCACTGTTGCATTACATAATGATGAAAGTACCATTACGGATAATATTTCTTGAGTATGCAACAGTACAAAAACCCCCACAAAAGGGTATCGACTTCACCACGCAGAAGCTATACACAAAGAAATGACGCCTGTACACACCCTACATCTACATTTTTGTACAGTTGAAACGTGGAGACAGCGTAAAACAGGACCATTTCTCACATTCTCAAAAGAATTTAGTAAACTTCAACTTCATGACTTTTCTTTTACCTACATAATGAATACCACAGGCAATGCCGAGAGAATTGGATCATGTGCTCCAGTCTTGCCTATCTTGGAAGGTACCTTAGTATTTGAGTTTTGTGATCATTGAGAAGATAAACCGCAACAATCAAGAGGAAGGGGCAAACATAAGATCTTCACTAAACAGTTTCATTAACACTATCGTTATGAACATCAAGAACAAGATCTCGCAGCTCAGGAAAATTTGAAACGAGCGACAATTCAAGTATGGCATATGCAAGTTGCTTCACGCAGATGGTAGACTGCAGTTCATAATAACCCACAATCACCATATGCAGTTTGAAACCTAACAAAATAAATTGCAGCAGACAATGCAAGAGGATGAGAGACTAACCTAGTGAAATAATAAATGTCTCTTGCACAACGTCTGTACTGCTTATGCCCCATTAAGCTGACTAAGGCTGTTGGAGTTCCATCTGTCACAATTGTGGATCAGTTTGTTTCTTTTCATGTAGTAGTCAGAGCAGTTAGACAATGACACAAGTAGTTTTAGTCTTCACACTACTCTAACAATCATGGAATACTCTATGATATATATATAACAATGTATACACACATGAATCAAGCCAGAAAAATGAATGTATGTACGTATATATAACAAAGAAAGTGGCAGAAGATTCATGAGTTGTCACAGAATTCTGGTGCCGGAAACTTTGTTTCACCTCTCCTGAACAAGAGGCTGTGACAACTGAACGAGTGTATTTTTCATGAAATATAGTTCTAGACTCACATAACTGTAGAATTAATATTCCAGTTCTTTGGTATCTTTGTCTATTCATAAGATTTTAAGTTTCACATGAAAAGTGATGATTAACCTATATCTAAGAGCAATTTAGCAATTTTTTCTATGTTAAAATAGTCTAACTCTCAAAATCCTACAACTCTCAGAGGCCCTTGCTACAATCCTAGGTATTCAATATAAGCACTTATCAGAAACCCAAAAGAAATAAATAATTATAGTCCAAGAAAATTTGGAGAAACAACAGATAAAGAGTACTTGAACCTAAAAAGTGCAATCATAACTTCTGGAAAACAGATTTCACTGGTTAACGAAAAACAAGGCAGCAGAACCATTACCATGAAGACTAATACAGCCACCAAAATTATCTACGACCAAAAAACAGATAATATTAATCACTCACCAAAGAGCATTTTTTGATATCACTAGCTCTACGAGCAGCCTCAAGCTGTGCTCAAAAGACCCGGTTTATCAGCCTTACTGCCACCCAATTGACTTATATTTTGAAGAGGGTTTTCATTACCTTCTTGAGCATTTCCAACTCTAAGGAAGAAGATGCCATTGGGCCACAGAACCTAAAAGAAATACATATGATTAGAAATAAAAAATATTTGCATATGACAACTGCGCAGAACAATTTTACCTTAGAAAGAAATTTTGGAAGCACATACCAAATTTATTATGATGATTAAGAATTGAGAATTGAAAATCAAAATTCAACAAACAGGAATACATGAAGTCGCTTCCTTCAAATGTAACCAAAACTTTTACCAGCTTCAAGAGAAGCAGTTCAAAAGAAAAAATATAACAATAATAGAACCTCCATATGATTTTGTGCAGACAATAAATTAAAACAAAAAAGAACTTGCAACAGGAGCTCTGTTTTTCACTGCTCAACACAAACATTTATGAGGTGGATACAAGGTTTTGTGGTTGAACCCTTGAGCAAGGTCGTTTTGCATGACATCTTAATGTAGATATATTTTCTTCCAAGTTCTTAACTTAAGCTTGAGTCAGGCCAACATCGCAATTGCAATATGCATATAACCAGTAGAATATTTTGAGGGCAAAGTATGCACAATAACTAAGCCTGCACAGGTTGGACTGACTTACCCAATAGACCTAATCCCTTTCCATTTCAGAAATCTACTGAGGAAAGTGCAGGCAAAGGTGACTCCATTTACATAATAAAAACAAAGCTACCCATAATATATGTGGTCGACTAATATACACAAATATTTATTCATATAACTATTCTTCTGCAGTATTCATCTAAGCTTGGACTGAATTCTTCTAATTGCATTTACGTCTTACATCACTAAGTTGGTATATAATACTGTTTCAGTAAAATGAAGATGTTTATAATTGGTTCAGTCCTTACATCTTTAAGCCACCGAGTTCCCAAGCAATAGTAGCCTCCCTCCTAAGCCAATGAATCTGCCTCAAGAGCCAGTCATCAATAGCATCCTCCATCATCAACTGTAATATTTGTTTTGATATCCAAAAGACCTGCCTTCTGCATGAACAAAAATAGGCATGTGTGAAAGACCAATCATTTACTGTAATTACACACTTACAGCACTAATGCATAACATCATGCTTTATACAATTCGACCATACTTGAGAACAATTCGACCAGTATGGGACATGGTTGCAGACCAAAAGGAATTAAGAAAAGAAATCTTATAAGCTAAGACAGTTGCTCATACAAAAAGCGGAGAACAAAATGACAACAATTCTGAAACTTCGTAAGTTATTGACCACATAAAATAAAAAGAAAAAAGAAATATTTATCACTAAAACTAAAGAGAACCATGGGAGAACAAATTCAAATCAATTGTGAAAAAAAAGGAAAGAGAATTACAACCCAAAGAAAGAAAAGCACAACAAAGAGAAATGGCACAGAGAATAACCAATATATAAAACTTTGCCATGATGGCATATGATGTTTCCTTTCAATGTTTTCAAGAAAACAGGGTGGAGGTAAGAGTTTTTTACTTTTTGAATGGTGGACTGCTGCCCACTTCTGGACAACGCTGTTGTACTTCGCCTACTTTATTAAATGAAAACAAAACTGGATACTGGTTTATCATGCATGGTCCAAATGCTTTTATCCAAGATCAACTTACTAGAGCTGAAGACATACCTCAGGTACACTCAGGCATAATAAAAGATAACAAATTAAAGATCTGGTCTCTAATATACACCAACATAATGACTACAGATTACATCATCAGGACACACAACCATAATTTCCTTGAAGTATTAAAAAGAAACCAGGATTTCCTAGCAATCACTAAAAACAAAAATACATGTCAGTTAAGGCATGAACAGCTCACCTCAGCCAGCCCCTTTCCTCTTAAGCTGAAATACCTTGTCCACTAGATTCAACAGAGGTACACTAACATTGGGTGGAGTCCACTGAAAGAAACCAAGTTGTAAACATCC
>CM031924.1:31126232-31367777 GCA_018703695.1 Prunus fruticosa
ACAAACTTCACAAAAATAAAATTAGTCTCCTGATTTGACTTTCTAATATTAGAAGTTGAACGAATACTTGTATATTCCATGGTCAATGGTAACATTTGCAACATTTAAAAATAGGCTCATAATTACCAGAATTAAAGCCCTATATTTGCCTTTCTTGGGAGCACAGAATACAAAAACAGAGAATTCGTGCTTCAACTTGTTATGACGAACATGTGTCAAAACGAAAACAAGATAGAGGGCAAGTTACTTGCACACACATTCAGGGATTCGTTTGAGCCACAAAGGTTAAGGAAACAACTTGTTATTGAATTTGCATGATGAGAAATAAGCAAATATTAAAGGTGTTAAAGCCTTCCAAGCATACACTATGAAGAAACTCAAATACTTTACCTCCATGGTCTCCTGTGTTGAAGAGTGGTGGGGTGTGTGGGATGTGTGGGGTGTGTGTATAGATGTACTAGGAGTTAAGTATTAAGTTTGATGACTTTTTTGTGTATTTTAGCGATAATCGAAGCTCCAGCTCATTATTTAAGTATTGGGGTGAACTAAGAGAAATTTGGAGATTAATTCGAAATCTTTTTGTTAAACCCTAAGGGGGTAGTTGGTGGGACGCAGTGGACAGAACAGAATTCTAGATTGTTGCTCGATTGGTTTGGATTGGCCTAGGCTGGATTAGGAGTCCTGACCTCCGTTTGCATCCTTACGTTTATGGACTAAGAAGCTGGATTGTAAAAATAGTGAAGACCTATGTTTCATAATATGTTGGACTAAAAAATAATTATTGTAATAATTAGATTTAAAACAATAATGAAAGAAAAACAACTAAAATTCTAATATTTTTAAAAGGCTAGAATTTATATTTAAATGAAAATAAAAAATCATCAGATTTCAGAACTCCCAACCCGACCTCCTCATTCTTTTATCTTTTTTTTTTTACTCTATTTTCTTTTCTTAATAGGAAAACCCAACCTCTCATTAATATTATTATTATTTTTTTCGTTAACAAGAAACCTCCCTCATTCTACTCTCTCTCCCTTCCCCCATCACAACCCAACCTCCCCATTCTTTTATCTTCTTTTTTTTAAAACTCTCTGTTGTCCTATTATCAAAAACCTCCCTGGTTCTCAAATACACTCCCATCGCAACTAGCTTCCACATCCCTTTTTCTCTCTATTTTTTTTTCCTTTAATCATAAACCTCCCTGATTCTCTCTCATTATTCCATCGGAACCCACCTCCACATCCCCTTTCCCCCAATTCTTCTCCCCCTTTTTGACTCCTTTTTATTTGGATTGAGAAAGCCCTAGGCAAAGGCTTCACAAAATGCGTTTTCCACACACGTCCTCTTCGATCTTGTCCAGCCGGTGATTTGGGTTTGTTTCATTTCAAAAATTAGGTAAACTCATGGTGGTGGTCTGAGACGGGTTGATCTGCATGGTGGTGTACCCGTCTGGTTCCAGGTAAATTGGGGGGGGAGGATCTTAAGGAGCTTGAGTGAATATGGTTATGAAAACACAAATAAAGAAAATCCGATTTCAGGTTAAGAAGAAGAAAGAATCATTAGAACTATGTGTTCAATCTAGCGAGGCACTGTATTCAAACCGCTTTGGACCTAGCTAATTTCGTGGAGCGAGTGAGGGGTTTTGTTTATGCTGGACTGTGTGAGCTACGTACCGGCTTTGCCAAACACAGCCTAATAGCGCACAATATCCTTTAACTGGTAGAGTTTGAGGAAAAAGATTGAAAGTACTTCCTAAAAAAAAAATTGCACTTGGCAAAGAAATAACAGAATGTCAATACATTGTAAACTTATTTCGATTGGCTACGAGTGCCTCAGAGGGATTTTTTTTATAAAATTTTAAATTTATTTTAAAATTAAAAAAAGATAATGGATAGTTGTGTCTATAAAAATAGGAAGTCGATTATTATTATTTTCTTTTAATTTTAATTTTTTTTTAATATGAAAAAGTGTGAATTTATTTAGATATTCTAAACCGATTTTAATTAATAATGTCAATTCTTAATGTTTGTATTAACCAATGACATTTTCTAGTATTTTGAATGTTTTACCAGGATTTCTTACTGTTTTTTTAGCTTTATATATAGATGTTTTCCTATTCGCTGCATTTTGCTTTATATATAGATATATAAATATTGAAGAAAAAGAAATATATATATTTTAATGATCTTTGTTTCTTACAAAATTTGCCACATTGAAAGCACCAACTTCCATAACTGTTTCCTAAACTCTTTGAGCGAGAATAAGCCAGTCTGCCGGAGTAGCAGTGGCGTGTATCGGATGAAAACAATTCCAGCGAACACAAAACCCCAAAAGAAAACTTCATGCACTCTTAATAATTGTATTACAAAAAATTTAACTAACCAGTCGTCCAATGTTCCTTTAAAATTTGATTTAACCCATTTGCCTGGCTCTTTATTTTCCACGTTTAATTTCTTAATCACTCATTAAATCCACATATAGAATTCATAGAAACTTGTTGCAGCAACACCTTGTGAGCATTGGAAGAACGTCGTCCATTTTGGATATTGGTACGTTTTGGCCTCTTTTTTTTCTTCTGTTTTTTTTTTTTTGTTTTTGTGTATATATTTTATGAAAAAAATTCTATGTTAGTTTCTGCTGTTGAGATTCTGGGCCTTCTATTTAGTCTTTTTCTACTTATATTTTGAGTTATCAATGTTATGACTTAGGAGCATTGTATTATAAGACAGCAAAGGCACATTGTATTAACCACTAGAGAAGTTTTACTGATTCCTTGTATCTATCTCACCGACATTACTTTTCGATACAAAATTGTTGCTGGGTTTTTCATTTCGTTTGAGTTGGATTGGTGCAGAAGGTGATCAGAAACATGTCATCATGGAAACAACAACAATGGTGAAGATCAAGATGATCATGGCCATGCTGTTGATGGTGATGATGGTGTTTGTTGGAGATGCAGCTGATACAGAAAATAGTGTATATGATCCTTGCTCAGATGCAAAAAATCCGGAGATTAGATGCGTTCTTTTTGGTCTTGCGTTTCAAAGAAAGACTCATTCTCATTCAACCAGACTAAGCCTTTCACCTCCGATAGTAGTCTAAACCTCGCAGGAAATAATGCACAACTTGCTGTGTTAGGCCAAAGGTTGATGAGATGTCTCGCTAACTATCAACAGCAGCACCTTCAGCCCGGTACGATATTGAAGCACACTTAGCTTATTTTATCTATCAGCTCATGCTTTTTAATTTGTTCCTGATTCGTAAATTTCGTTGGGTTTCAGAATTTGAATAATTATTATTGATCAAAGGTGTGGGACGACTAGAAAACCCTATGTTGAAGATAATAGCTTCTAATGTCAAATGGTAGTTTTTATCTCCTCTATAGTTACACATACATTTCACTTAAGAATAAAGTAAGTCATCAAATCTCATGAACTTTTCAGAGTAAGGCGGTGGCTATATGGTCACGTTCGCCGGACGCAGAGTTATGCAGCAAGATCACTCCCAACATTGGTTGCTGATGATTCAAACACCATAACTGGGGTTTCACCTAGGTACACCCATTTAACCGTACACAACCGCTCTCTCTCTCTCTCTCTCTCTCTCTCTCTCATAGCAGCATTGAGTTTAACTTGGGTTTTATTTGTTCAACAGGTCCTTGAATTCCAAAGGGGGACTCTTCAAAACTTGTATTGAAAGAAGAGTTGGGTGCAAGGGTGCTACAGGGGACTATTCTGTTTGCCTCAACAACGAAGATTGTGCTGTGCCAAACTCAAAGTGCAAAAGCAGTGGGGGATCTTCTGACTGCAATTTAAGCATCAGTTGGCATTCTAGGAACAGACAAGCGTCGCTCAAGTGCTCAAACTGCTGGTATGAGGTGAAAAATATTTAGAAGCTATTCGCTGTATGGCCTATTCTCCAAGCTCTGCAGTGATCATGCAACAACTGGAACTGCTCTGTAGGACATGCTCTGATGAATGCGTCTTCCAACTCGCAAGCTCGAATATACGGTTATTGTATTCAACCTGGTCTTGATTTCAGGGCCAAAAATCTTCGCAGGGCGAAAAGCTTTCGCAGCTATGCCTATGAATATGTAGAAGTTATATGCACCAGTCAGGGCATAAGGGTGAGCACAAGAGAGAAATTATAGAGTAAAATACTTACTCGGGGTTTGCTATTATATCGGGCTGACTGGAGCATTGCAAATAAATCGGAGATGATGCGATATATGAAGGCGTGTAATTTGCAGAACGGCTCGGTTTCTTTTCCACCTATTTGTTAGTTTTTATTTATTTATTTTCTTTAGTATTTTAAGCATTCAAGCCCCAATAAGAACATGTAAAAGGTACTTCCAATGTGAAATAGACCCATATACTCGTCTGCCTCTTTGGTTTTTGTAGAACTCCTTTTAAATAATTTCACAAATACTGTTCCATAATGGAACTTCTATTGTTGTTTTTTTCTTCCAATTTTCTGTCACAGTTTGGAAAATGTCTTAAATCCAAAAAATGTGTGGGTCACCACTGGACAGCACTTCTGCAACCATGAAAAAGATAGCAAATATTAGAGTAAAATCAGTAACTCCACAAAAAAAGTACAGCTGTGGCATTCTTTTAGTTGACTTGCTAACAAAAGAGGAATATTATATACTCAAGAAGAGTTTGGTGTCTCCCTACCAACCTTTCACCACCTTCATGTCAGACAACCTATAATCCCGAAATAGTCCTGCTCACCCTTTGTTGTCCTCCTCCTTGGCTTTTCCTTTGCCTCACCATCAACAGTATCACCAGCAGCAACAGCATCTAGCTTCCACATCATGACATCAACATGCTTGAGATGCCATTTAAGTGCACCTCTACCATTTCTTCCTCTGCAGTGAAGTAACCTCTCCCATATCACATGCTTTATGCCATGGGTTGATGTATGATGCTATTCGAAGCTTTGGCTGTTTCCAGAGATTCATCATGTGAAGAGGGCTCTGCTCAGGGAATTGATCCCTCTTCAGCAACCTCTGCACCTGAGGTTTCTGATTTATATCAAAACAGCAAGATTTGAAATCAGTAAGTGCGCCACCGACTTGTAACCCAGTTTGAGACCCTGATAAATTAACAAAATTTAGCAATTGGTTAGCCATGTTAATTACAAACTTGCTCACTATGTACCAAAATCACAGTGCCCAAACTATGCAGTGATTCTAATGAGTGAATGCCTGTATGCAACCCTTTTCTCTTTATTTCTTTTTTTTTTTTTCAAACAGATGATAGGACCTCACTAAGTCTGACATACAAGGACCTAAGATTATCAACTGGAGAAAACAATAGGGTGCTGGAAGAAAAAACATTACACCAAATTATATAAAGATGATCACAGATGCACAGGATGAATAAGGTTGATAGGGTTAACCTTCCTATACAGATTACCAGTAGTTACCACCCCTTTTACTTACGGCAAAGACTCCAGTTGCAGATGCCCCGACAAGCAGGGCAAACCCAATCAGGATTTTGGTTGGCTTCAATCACATTCTCTCCATATCTGTAGAAGACGGTAAAGTTCAATGTATAGGACCATCGGCGCTCATTAAAGAGATATAAAATTGCAACACTAGTTCTTTGAATAAACATTAAGCTAATGACATACTTCTGAGGTCTTGTCAGCTGTTCTAGAGGTACATGTACAACCTTTCATTCATTGCATGTTTTTGGTAAGAATTGAAGCATTAAATAATAACAAAAAAAGTTATTGAACAGGTAACTTATGAAAGGACTTACCTAATGTATATGCAAACTCCACATAACTGCCCTTGGACCAAGTCACATTTGCAGAAATGTGTATGCTGAGGCCAGAGGTTTCTGCCTGCAAGGGAAGAACGTCATCTCTGACATAGTTTCCCAAGTGAAAGGACACCTTTAATTAACAAGTAAAAAGTAAGCTCAAATAACGCATGATGAATGTATTATACGATTAGAACAGTGAACCCAGTATAACAGTAAATTTAGGCACTTTTTCTATACTCTGAAGGGGCCATCTTTCGTTCAGTTATAAATCATATGTATGAGCTACTCAAAACATCATTAACCCTTGAAATAATTTTCCATTTTAGATTAAGAAAACAAATTACTTTAGTATAAAAGATTAATACATGCACGAACAAGATGCTGCAACAACGAACCAATGCACTGCAAAACTCAAGGAAGAAAAGTAAGCAACAACAATTTATATCAGTTTGAAACTGGAAGGAATTCTTTTAAGGACAAGTATTCAAATGTCAAACAAGCAGCGTGAAATTCTTCAGTGTAAACATGAATGGCTAAACTTCCGGACTTAAGTTTAATTGCATCTGAAATCTAAGAATGTTCTGCATAAGTTGACATGTTAAAATCTGACAATGTTGTTAAGAACACCATTATCAGCTAGTCAATTAAAGCAGGTAAACGATCTGTAAAGTATGGAATAAAATACATGCACAAAATAAGAATCGGCAACAACCAGACCAATGCACTGCAAAACTCAAAGAAGAATAGGAAGGAATCAAAACGCAACACAACAATTTATATCAGTTTGAAAATTGACGAACTCTGCTGCTCGGAGAATCCTTTTTAGGACAATGATTCAAATGTCAAACAAGCCACATGACTTTTTCTGTGTAGCATGAATGGGCTAGGCTTGGGATTACAGTTAATTATTCTAAATCTTAGAATGTTCTGCATAACTGACATGTTAAGAACATCTTATCAGCTAGTCAATTAAAGCCGGTTCAGCTATGAAATCTTAGAGTTTCAAATCACAACTTTACTGAATAAAAATCTGAAATAATATTTGTCGCAAGTTTACAACAATGCAAAAATATCGACAACCCAGGGATTACAACAAACACAGTAGTCAGTTCAATGGTTACTGGAGAGCAAGAAACCCATCACATGAATCATGAACTACCTGCATTGGTGGCAAGTTTCTCCCTTAACCCCATCATATATGAGTTTTCTATCTTCTCCATAGCCATCCACACCCATGGTACAGCTTGTCATGCAATCCCCCAGCAGCTTCATGTTCCTCTGTATAAATCTCTGGCTGTGAACCCTCCTTGATACAAATATTAACACTCCCTGAGGTCTCTCTCTTCCCTTTAGGCTTACTAATTTCCACATAACTTACTGGAGTCAGAGTCTTCAACCTAACAAAAACAAAAAACAATTTTTAAAAAGAAAATCCTTTGAAGTTTCTTTTTAACCTTTCCTCATTTTCTTTTGCATTTTCCTGGAACCCAAACAAGGGGTCATAAAAACGAAAGAGGAGACAAGTGGGTTCCCTAGAAGAGCGCCTTGGGGGGACCCCGAGGTGTGCAATTTTTGGTCTGAACAGAAGGGTCTCTCTGATTCTGGGAACGTTTGGAGGGGCGGGCTTTGGGGCTTGACTTAGCGAGACGTCCAAAGAACCCAGCTTCTGCAATCTCTCCTTGTTCTCTCTGATCCTTTGGTCCCTGAAACTGCTCGTACCCTGAAACCCTGCCATTCCATTCTTCTAGGTTCCTTCACCACTGTTCACTTCCGTTGCCTCCTCGGCCTCGATTTGCTCTGAACCACCATTAAAAACAGGGGGGGCAGTGAAGAGAATTGATGGACTTTCCTATATAAACGAAAGTGACAACCTATTGCCTGTGCCTGTGTTTTTTTATTATAAGAAATTGATGTTTGGAGACAGAGAGAGAGAGAGCAAAGAGAGAGGCGCCAATACACAATACGGAACAATCGGGGAAAATCTCTTGGGAACCCACTAATGCTTACTACACCCAAGTTGTGTGTAATAAATTAATTTAATTTAAAATGCATCCATATGATATTAGAAATTCTAAGTTTTTAATAACAACGTTGGGCTGCTAATAATTTATAAACGACAACAAATGACTTGTAGCTTAAAAAATTAAAAGCAATTATTAATATTACTGAATGTATTTATATTCAATATCTCACACCTTTTAGGAGGGTGTATTCAAACTAGGATTTTGATAGATCTTTTTGAAGCTAAAAGCAGGTGGTATTCAATTCAGATTTTTAAGTAATGAATAAAACTCTGAGTGGTATTAGAATTAAGCAGATTTTAAAATATAGATTGTTTTGAAGCTTTTAAAAATCTAGTGTTATTCAATTAGGATTTTTAAGTACTAAATACAAGTCTTGTGGTATTGAAAAGGCTTATTGATTTTGAAGTATTTGAGAACTAAATGGTGTATTCTATGAGACTTTTTTAGTAGGTGATGTATACAAGCCCCATGAAAAATCTAGTCATTCTATGCCTGATTCTCAGCTCTTCTATTTTTACTATTTATCTATCTCTCTCTCTGTTTTTTTTTTCTTTATGTGAGACCTTGCAACCTTTGCGTGGGCTGCCACCCAGCAATCCATTACCAAATCCTATGAGAACCTAGATTCCTGAATGAAAACAACAATAAGAAATAAGAATAATTATAAAATTACTTTGTGAGACATAGAGAAAAAAGTGAACCTCCCATGGAAGAAGGGGGCGAAGAGAGGGTGATTTGGGTGTCTATGAAAGGTGAGGGGGTATGACTCCCACCAAGTGTCAAACTTGAGGTGGTCGCTGAAGTTGTGTGGTGGGTAATTCGGCTTGGACTTGGTTGTTTTTTTTTTCTTCTTTGATTTTGCACATTTCGGGGACAGAGTTTGGGTGGTCTTGCTAGAACTTTTGTGGTTCTTGGAGTTGAGCAAGGCTAGCTGTCGAATTTGTTTCTCATTGTAGTTGCGTTTCTTGTTGTATTATTTTTGCTTGTGAGAGTTAATGGTAGTTTTGCATTTGTAGTTGAGTGCTCAGGTGATGAGTGGTGTTCCTGCATGTTATGTATTAGGTCTACAATTGTTGTTGACGTACTCATTTTGACCATGTGTTCAAGCTTGTATAGAAATATAAGTAAAATCATGTAATTGCAATCTATTAAAATCATAAGTAAAATCCTCAGTGAATTAAAATAATAAGTAAAATCATGTAATTGCAATCTAAGTAAAATCATGAGTAAAATCATATAATTACAAATCCGGCTGAAATCCGTTACATTAAAATCATGTCATTATCATCTATAAAATCTCGACTGAATACACCCCTCTTAGTATCACTCGTACGAATTATAAAGCCAAAATAGGATATTCAATCTGAAAGGAAAACAAAAAAAAGTAGGCCGGTAAAAGTAAAACTACTAGTAGTAACGGTAGAGATTTTTGGCAGACATAATGAAAGAGCATTTTGGGTTCCCAATAGTTTAAAGACATTATGTAGAGTTCCGTTATTGTAGTTTTGGTGGACAATTGGCATGTTGGCAGGAGCCAAACTTCAGGTGAAGAAACCCGTAATTGACTTTGAGTGAGAGTGGAGGGTCATGTGGCTGGAGCTGATGAAGCACTTCAGGCTCGATCCCAAATAATTTATTGGCTTGATTGATATTCATGCCTTGTGCCTCAAGATTCGAATTAGTGAGTCATGCAACCTGAGATAGGTATCTAACAAAGTGAGTTTGCAAGTGACAAAGTTTATTGTTGAAACTGATTCTGCTCTTGTGTTGCACCTTTTGAATGCTAAGGTGAGCCATGCACCCCTCCTTTTTTTCTTAAAATTGTGCAAGTCTATGGAAGAGTTACGCTAGAACTACAACATCTTCACGTAATTTCAGGAGGTGGTAATTCCTCGTGACTCTCTTGGCTAAGATGGGGCATGAGATGGGAATAGGGTATTCATTGCTTTGTTTTTGCCTATGATGGTATTACTGGTGTCCTCCAAGAAGGGCGGGATGGCCTTTTCAGGTCTAGGTTGATTTATGTTTAGTTGTTGTTTGGGCATAAGCACCTTACTTTGTACCAAAAAAAAAAAAGATGTCCGTAAGTTCATATTCAATACAATGTATAAGAGAGCAAAAAGGAATGTGGCAAGAACCAAGTCATGAATCATCACATCACAAGTTTTTCTTTTCTGTTTTTTTTTTTTGAGTCAAACACTAATCCAAAGATTTTAAGGAAGCCAGATAGAAAAAAGTACACTGCAAAATGGCAAAAAAATAATCAAAATGACAAAAAGTACCAGACGAATTAGATCAAACGTTTGAAATGTTGCCATTAACCGCTTCGTAGCCACATCCTGCACATCAGGTTGGAGAAGTTTATTTGCCGTTTCGCGGTATCTAACTTACTACAACAGCATATAAAGTTTGAATGTTGCCACTCCATTTGGTTCATCGGATAGAAGGTTTGGGGATAGAAATCGATTGTTTCCCAGGTGTGGTAAGGTCTCAACACATTGAGAAATCGTAGCCTCACGCGTGAGAAAGTAGGGGAGAAAGTGAAGCCCCTCCTCCCCCTTGAGTTTATTTTCCTCCTTATGGGAGAGTTTGAGAAAATGAGCTAACATTGAATATACATTTTTTCATGACCATATTGTCCCCATTGACAATTTAGAATTATAATATAGCATTAAAATGCATTCTTTTTTAATTTGATTTCATATGGGTATAATTGGAAAATTAAAACAAGCTTTGTTTTACATTTATACACAAACTAAATATGTGAAAGGAAATAAAGTGGTATTTCTTGATTACTTATAGGGATTCCAAATATGATAAAGAAATACTACATTTCCATCCCTTTAAAAACAACATAAGAAGTGATTTCCCTCAAATCTATTATATGAACCAACCGAGTCCTAATTGTTTCATAGTCACATCAGCATGCCTCAGACACGCCATATGAAGTTTGAGTTCTTTTGCTTCCTTACATGATGGGCCCTGCTTTTTGGTTTAGCCCATGTTGTTTCATTTATTTTTTAATTTATACTTTTTACATTTATTTTTTAAACTCTTCTGGTTAAGATATTATTAAATTAGTTATTATCAAGTTTTTTTTTCTTCTTTCAGTATTATTTGAGTTATTTCAATTGTACTTTTTGGGGCTTGCTTGGTTGCTGATTTGAGAAATACTGCTAATGACTTGCACCAGTGTCACATGTGAAGGTCGTATAATTTGCAGAACAGGTCGGTTTACTTTCTTCCACCTATTTATTAGCTTTTTACCGTTTTTTTTTTTTTTTTTTCAAGCATTCAATTTTCCGAAAATCAATGTGCAATAAGACTCATATTCTCCTAGTAAAAGCTTATCTGCCTACTGGGTTTTTGTAAAACTGCATTGAAATCATAGAAATGTTCAATTGTTTTTTTCCCTTCCATTTTTCTGTCAGTTAGGAAAATCTCTCGAATCCAAAGATTGAGTTGCTCACCACTCGACAGCTCTCCGATCTTGAAAAGGATAGTTAATGTATTAGAGTGAAATCAGTGAACTCCACAAAATATTCCGGATGTGGCCTTCTTTGTTGTCCGGCTAACAAAAGAGGAAAATTTGTGCCCAAAGCGAGTTTGAGTGTATCCAACATTTCACCACTTGATCCAAGACTACTTAGTATTTAAGAACACGCTCCATGTTAGACAATAGAATAATCCAGAAATATTTAGTTCCTGCTCACCCTTTTTCTCTTTCTTGGCTTTTCCTTTGCCTAGCCATTATTAGCATCAACAGCAGCAACATCATCTAGCTTACCCACATCATTGACATCAACATGCTTGATGCCCAGAAGGCACAATCTCCCATTTTCTTCTTTCCGTTGTGAAAGAACACCCTTCATCATACCTTTTCAGTCCTCGGGTTGAATGTGTTGTGCTTCTCCAGAAATTCATCATGTGAAGATGGCTTAGATTCCCCCTCTTATGCAACCTCTGTTGAACACTGAGTTTTTGATTTAATACGGAAACGGTACGGTTTGAATAGGAATAATGCACAGACTTGTAACTAGCAGTTTGGGGGGGACCTGATGGATTAACAAAATTTCAGCAATTGGTTATCATAGTTAATTATTGGACTTCCTCATTATGTTACCAAAACCACAGTGCCCAAACTATTAAGTGATTACATTGAGTGGATGCATGAGTGGAAGGGTATGCATTTTAACTATACCATAATGCATGAGTTACTGTCCCTTATATGCATGTTTTGTTTCTATTGCATGTTTTTACTCTTTATTTCTTTTTCATTTTTTCAAACAGATGATAGACCTCACTCAGTCTGACATGGAAGGACAGAAGAGTACTCTGACTAGAAACCATGGGGATCATGCTGAAAAGAAGAATATTACACCAAATTATATAATGATCACAAATTCATGCAGCAAACATAAGGTTGATATGGTTTAACCTTCCAGATACAGATTATAGTGGGTTACCACCCTTTGCTTTACGCAACAAAGTTCAGTGCAGATTCCCGACAAACAGGGCAAACCCAATAGGATTTTGGTTCGCTTCAAGCATATTCTCTCCATATCTGTGGGAGACGATAAAACTCATTGCATGTTTTCTGTAAGACTTGGAACCTTAAAAGAAATGTTACTTTCAATAGGTAATTTATGAAAAGAACTTACCTCGTGTGTAAGCAATCTCCACATAACTGCCTTGACAGAGCACATTTGCAGCAATGTGTATGCTGGCCCAGAGTTTTTATGCCTGCAAGGAAGTATGTCATCTCTAAGCATACATTACCAAGTGAAAGGACACCTTTAAATAAAAAGTAGAAGGTAAGCTAGAATAACGCATGATGAATGTATTGTACGATTAAGCAATGAACCCAGTATAACAGTAAATTTAAGCATTTTCTCTATGCTCTTGAGAGGTACCATCTTCCTTTGGGTTATAATACGTATGTATGAGCTCCTAAGCATCAGTAATCCTTGAAATCTCCTTTCCATTATAGATTTACAAAACAAATTAAAGAGTATCTAAAATATTAATACATGCACGAAATGCTGCAACAACCAACCGATGCACTGCAAAAATGAAAGAAGAATAGGAAGGAACCGATCGCATTGAAAGAGTACCTGGTATATTGAAAAGTTTCAATTGGATGCATAATTTTCATAGCAATGACAAGCTTCCTCAATGCTACATTTTCATCTGCCATATAAGTAATTTGATGAATTGAAAGCTTAAAGCAAAAAAAGGCAACAAACATTAAATGGTTCTAAATAAAATGTAGTGTAAAGGATTAACTATTGGAAAAAGGAGAGGACAAAATAAATTTATTGTAAGGTCAAATGCAAGCTTGATATATTAAAAAATAGCAACCCAACCAAAAGGTAACAACGATTTATATAAGTTTGAAAACTTGAAAAACTCTCGTGCTCACAGAATCCTTTTAAGGATAATGATACAATGTTCAAACAAGCCATGCGACTTTTTCAAGTTTTACCGTGAATGGCCTAAACTTCCAGACTTACAGTTCAACTATATCTAAAATTTTAGAACGTACTGCATAACTTGACATGTCAAAATTTGATAATGTTGTTAAGAACATCATTTATCAGCTCGTAAGAATAAAGCCGGTTCGACTGATCCCTATAAAGTATGAAATCTTTTCAGAGTTTAAGATCACACCTTTACCAAATATACATCAGAAATAATATTTGTGGCAAGTTTACAACAATGCAGAAAATATACCCGGTCCCAGGGAATTACAACAAACACAATGAGTCATCTTCAATTGTTATAAAAAAAGCAAGAAACCCATCACATGAGTCACCATGAACTACCTCAGTTGGTGGCAAGTTTCTTCCCTTAAACCGAAATCCACACCCAGGGCCAAGCTTGTTTACAATCCCCCAACTGCACTCTGATGTTCCTCTGTATAAACCTCTCACTTTGAGCCCTTCTTAATATAAATATCAACAGTCTCTGAGGTCTCTTCCTTCTCTTTAGGCTTTTTAAGTCCCCCACATAACTTACTGGAGCCACAGTCTTCAACCTAACAAAAACAAAAAACACTTTTTGAAAAAGAGCATCCTTTAAAGTTTTAACCCTTCCTACCATTTTCTTTTGAGTTTTCCTGGAACCCAAACAGAGGGTCTTTAAAACAAAAGAGGAGAAAGTGGGTTACCTGGAAGAGCCTGGGGACTTGTGGATTTTGGTCTGAACAGACGAATCTCTCTGACTCTGGGGAACGTTTTGGAGGGGCAGCTTTGGGCTTCAGCTTCAGAGCAAGGTCCAAAATTCCCAGCTTCTGCAGTCTCTCCTTGTTTCTCTTGAACCTTCGGTCCCTGAACTGCTCGTACCCAGAAACCCAGCAGCTCCATTCTCTACGGTTCCTTCACATTGCTTTTCAGTCAAGGTGCCTTGGTCTCGATTTCTCTGAACCACCATTGAAAACAGTGGACTGTTTAGAGAAGAAAAGAAAAAAAAACAGTGGACTGTGGACTGTAAACGACACTGGCAAAAACGAAAGTGTATTTTTATAAGAAATTGATGTGCTTGAAAAAAGGAGAGAGAGAGAGAGAGAGAGAGAGAGAGAGAGGGGCGGCAATGCACATAATATAAATGGGGAAATTCTATTGGGTTAGGAACTACTAAAATGCTTTCTGAGACTGAGACAATAAATTACTTCCCAAATCTTCCTATTTTGCCCTCATAAATAAATAAATAAATAAAACTCCCAGCAAATCCGAGTGAACTTTTGTTTTATTTTTTAGGCTAAAGTTAGTAAAGGAGAAGGAGCAAACTCACAGCATGCAAGTCCTAGAGGCTTTGAAACATTAACCATTTGAAAGCAGACTTAAGACCTCTAGGCAGATCAGAAGCCTTTTGAATTTATATCAAATCGCCCAATGAATTACAGAGACCAAGTTTAGTGAACCTAGGTAAAATATAAAGTTGGAAATGGTTTTTATTTTTATCAAAATATCTAAGTTGAATGTAAAGGAGTAGAACACTGAGAGAAAAAATAAAGAGGATGAATAAAATGAACTACTACATACAGCCAAGGGAAACACGTGAATAAAATATGTACGTGTTTTATTTTGGTAAAATTTTGGCAAGAAGTGAAGATTGAAAAGATTCAGCTTTACTAATAATTTAATAGAATATATTTAAATATTGAAATATATATATTATTTTTAGATAATATGTGAAAAATACGTGTATAATATGATTTTTGCTGTATTATTTTAAAATTTTTCTAAAAATATGTATATTAAATATGAAAAATACTTATGTACATGTTTGTTTTATTTTAAAACATGTATTTTACCGAGTTTTTTTTTTAACATGTCCCGAAACAGAAATATTATTAAAAGTTTACATACATACGTGTATAATTAAATAAAAATGAAAAAAAATGGGACTGGGTACTGTTTTTGGGAAATCAATTAATATTCATTGATGCGCACAAAGAAGCTCAACAAGATGATAAAACTGAAGTCAAAGCAAGCATGCACACCAAAGTTTTATTTTTACCCATTGAGAAAATTGCAAATGCATTGGTCATGTGAAGAGAGACAGAGTGGGAGAGTCACCCTACAAAGTAGAACAACTATGAAAGCAAGCTTATGCACAAAAGCTACTACAAAATTAAAAACAGTGGAATGAAAAAGAATCTGACAAATACTAGATGCTAGTGATACAATTAAGAAATAAAAAGTTTAAAATATAAATTATGAATGTCAGTTCGTTATAAATCGAGCGATATAAAAATGATAAATGATAACTATTTGCGCTACAAAGCCCCTTGTGACTACAATCCATTTAAATTTTGAAAATATATGCCACGACTCATAAAAAATGTGATTGTCACAAATCAGAGTTTTCTTCGACAAAAAGGTATTATCGAAAGAATAAACAATAAATTGTTAGAGAAATAAAGAAAATCTGATGCGTAATATGTATGTTGACATAGACAAAGAATGAAAGGAATTAGAAATCAATTCTTAATCTTACACAAGGATTAGTCTAAATATGTATTTTGACAAGGACTAATATATAGTTGTATCTAATTTCTTTAAATACATTATCTAAAAATACAAGTACAGAAATTTTTCTCATTTTTTAAGGGAACAATCAAACATGAGAATGAGATAAAGTAATACTTTCATATTACCGTTACGAGTATTTTCAAACACTAGAATGGGAGTCATTTGTTTTCATCCGCTAAAATGAGTTTAGGAATGACATTCCTCATACAATTTTCTTTTATGTTAAACAAGTGGGTATATTAAAAGCGGTAAAGTTTATATTTGATGGCAAGGACCTAATAAATGGCAAATCCATTTGCCAATCTTGGGATTATAATCTAGAAGTTCTCTTATGGCAACATTGCATCCAGTTACTTGGATCTCCATTAGAAAGAGTAAGAGATGCATTTGAACTACACCATGAACACGTCCTTTTTTTCTCAAATCTTAGCTTGTTCGAGTGACATATACAGCGATCCACGAACTTGGTCACACAATTGGGTTTTGAGCTACGATGCACTTTCTTTTTGAATGAACTTGGCATTATAAGGGATTTACGATTTTTCAAATAAATCTCATTATCCGTGTAGAAAAAATTTTACCAAATAAATTTCCAGTCCAGAGTATTTTGACACACAACCTACCATTAAAACTCTAACTCCTCGACTTCGAGGGCAATGCTTTTGCGAACTCTTTGGCTTGCTGTAATGAACAATTTTAGCATAGTATCGTAACGCTTGTCATTCAAAAAAGAATTCCAACAGTGCGCTAGCTGACATACAGAAGTTTTTTTTTTTTTTTTTTTTAACCTATTATAGATTTAGATGTGCGGCTGATATTTTCCACTTAATTATCCTGAATCTGGAATTTCTTTAGATAATTCTTGTGTGAGTAACATACTAAAGCTATCCTCATAAGGCCCGTCATGGGGAAGTTCCCATTTGATTGAAACATTTATAACCCAATACAATAGGTCCATAAGCTATCTACTCTCCAGAGAAAAGAGAAGATAAAAGACTGAAAAAGATCAACAACTTTTGAGTAAAACATTTACAAATGATTGAAATAAGATACACATTAAATTTGTCTTGAAACAAGCGTGTGTATATATATATCATGAGTGTTTTTCTTGTGTTTAGATGATTTGTGTAGTAAATTTTATAAGATAATCATTGTATACATGTCAAAATATATTTTAATTTAATTTCCCCCCATGGTTATTTATTAATTCATATTTTGACCGATTAGATCTAGAAGAACTATTTGCCATATATATAACTAGCCTCTTTACACGCGCTTCAGCGCCTACGATATGATTTTTTTTAAAATTTAAATTTATTAGAATTAAAAAAGATAATGGATAGTTAGATTTAAATAAAAATATGGTCCAGAGTCTTGATTTTTCTATTTATTTATTTTATTTTTTAATTTGAAAAAGTGTGAATTTACCATATTATCCTCATTTAATTAATAATTTTAATTTTTAATGTTTGCGTAACAGAGGGCGTTACGGTATTTTGAATGTTAATTATTCTTTGCCTTTTGCTTTATATATATATTATATAAGAAAGTAAACTATAACATTAAATTTGTATAGCTTTTTGTATATATGATGAGTTAAGAAATTGTGTCTTGGTTGAAATGCGTACGCATCTATTGTACCTTTGGGTGGACAATGGGATATCATATATTGAAAGCTCTTGCTCAAATACAAATACAGATCACTTGGAAAAAAGATTGTGTTAAACTTGGATAACACTTCAAATTGGTCTAAGCAAACAGATAACGATCTTTGAAGTGCTCTTCTCATTGTCTTCACAAATTCTCACAAATTTGGGACTTCATCAAGCTCTATCCAATACAAATACAATGCATTTTTAACCATTGGATTGAACGAGTTTACATTGATCTCAAGAAATTTGGAAGCAAACACAAAAACATATTCATACTTTAAAAAATTGAATTGCTTTATAACTAAAACCAAAATAGGCTCACTCTACACTGTTGCATTACATAATGATGAAAGTACCATTACAGATAATATTTCTTGAGTATGCAACGAGTACAAAAACCCCCACGAAAGGGTACTGACTTCACCACGCAGAAGCTATACACAAAGAAGATGACGCCTGTACACACCCTACATCTACGTTTTAGTACAGTTGAAACGCGAGACAGCGTAAAACAGGACCATTTCTCACATTCTCAAAAGAATTTAGTAAACTTCGTCTTCATGACTTTCTGTTTACCTACATAATGAATACCACAGGCAATGCAGAGAGAATTGGATCATGTGCTCGAGTCTTACCTATCTTGGAAGGTACCTTAGTATTTGAGTTTGGTGATGATTGAGAGGAGTAAAACAGCAACAATCAAGAGGAAGGACGGACATAAGAACTTCACTAAACAGTTTCATTAACACCTATCGTCTGATGAACATAGAGAACAAGATCTTGGCAGCTCAGGAAAAATTGAACAGAGCGACAATACAAGTATGGCATATGCAAGTTGCTTAGCGCAGATGGTAGACTGCAGTTCATAATGACCCACAATCACCATATGCAGTTTGAAACCTAACAAAATAAATAGCAGCAGACAATGCAAGAGGATGAGAAACTAACCTGAGTGAAATAATAAATGTCTCTTGCACAACGTCTGTACTGCTTATGCCCGATTAAGCTGGCTAACGCTGAAGGAGTGTCCATTGTCACAATTGTGGATCAGTTTATTTCTTTTCATGTGGTAGTCAGAGCAGTTAGACAATGACACAAGTAGTTTTAGTCTTCACACTCTCTAACGATCATGGAATACTCTATGATATATATATAACGACGTATACACACATGAATCAAGCCAGAAAAATGAATGTATGTACGTATATAACAAGAAAGTGGCAGAAGATTTATAATTTGCACAGAATTCTGGTGCCGGAAACTTTGTTTCACCTCTACCTGAACAAGAGGCTGTTACAACTGAACGAGTGTAGTTTTCATGAAATATAGTTCCACACTCACATAACTGTAAAATAAATATTACAGGTCTTTGGTATCTTTGCTCTTCATAAGATTTTAAGTTTTCACATGAAAAGTGATAATTAACCTATATCTAAGAGCAATTTAGCAATTTTTTCTATGTTAAAATAGTCTAACTCTCAAAATCCTACAACTCTAAGAGGCCCTTACTACAATCCTAGGTATTCAATATAAGCACTTATAAGAAACCCAAAAGAAATAAAAAATTATAGTCCAAGAAAATTTGGAGAAACAACAGATAAAGAGTACTGAACCTAAAAAGTGCAATCATAACTTCTGGAAAACGGATTACACTCGTTGAAAAAACAAGGCAGCAGAACCATTACCATGAAGACTGATACAGCCACCAAAATTATCTGTACGACCAAAAAACAGATAATATTAATCACTCACCAAAGAGCATTTTTTGATATCACTAGCCCTACGGCAGCCTCAAGCTGCTGCTCGGAAGACCAGGTTTTTCGGCCTTACTGCCACCCAATTGACTTATATTTTGAAGAGGGTTTTGGTTAACTTCTTGAGCATTTTCCAACTCTAAGGAAGAATGTGCCATTGGGCCACAGAACCTAAAAGAAATACATATGATTAGAAATAAAAAATATTTGCATATGACAACTGCGAGAACAATTTTTTACCTTAGAAAGAAATTTTGGAAGCACGTACCAAATTTATTATGATGATTAAGAATTGAGAATTGAAAATCAAAATTCAACAAACAGGAATACATGAGAGTAGCTACCCATCAAATGTAACCAAAACTTTTACCAGCTTTAAGAGAAGCAGTTCAAAAGAAAAAAAATAACAATAATAGAAATTCTCCATATGATTTTGTGCAGACAATAAACTAAAAAAAAAAAAGAACCTACAACAGGAGCTCTGTTTTTCACTGCTCAACACAAACATTTATGAGGTGGATACAAGGTTTTGTGGTTGAACCCTTGAGCAAGGTCATTTTGCATTAGACATATTAATGTAGATATATTTCTTCCATTTCTTAACTTAAGCTCCAGTCAGGCCAACATCGCAGTTGCAATATGTATATAACCAGTGGAATATTTTGAGGGCAAAGTCTTCACAATAACTAAGCCTGCACAGGTTGGACTGACTACCCAATAGACCTAATCCCTTTTCCATTTCAGAAATACTACTGAGGAAAGTGCAGGCAAAGGTGACTCCATTTACATAATAAAAACAAAGCTACCCCATAATATATGTGAGGAACTAGATGTACACAAATATTTATTCATATAACTATCTCTGCAGTATTCATCTAAGCTTGGACTGAACTCTTACTAATTGCATTTGCGGCTTACATCACTTAGCTGGTATATAATAGTGTTCAGTGAAATGAAGATGTTTATAATTGGTTCAGTCCTTACATCTTTAAGCCACCGAATTCCCGAAGCAATAGTCTCCTCCCTCCGAAGCCAATGAATCTGCCTAAGAGCCAGGCATCAATAGCATCCTCCATCATCAACTGTAATATTTGTTTTTAATATCCCAAAAGACCTGCCTTCTCCATGAACAAAAATAGGCATGTGTGAAAGACCAATCATTTACTGTAATTACACACGTTACAGCACTAATGCATAACATCATGCTTTATACAATTCGACCAGTACTTGGGAGCAATTCGACCAGTACTGGGACATGGTCTGCAGACCAAAAGGAATTGAGAAAAGAAGTCTTATGAGCTATAGACAGTTGCTCATACAAAAAGCGGAGAACAAAATGACAACAATTCTGAAACTCGTAAGTTATTGACCACATAAAATAAAAAGAAAAAAGAAATATTTATCACTAAAATTAAAGCAGAACCATCAGGGAAAACAAATTCAAATCAATTGTGAAAAAAAAAAGGAAGAGGAGTGAGAGACCGAAAAGAAAGAAAAGCACAACAAAAAGAAATGGCACAGAGAATAACCAATATGTAGAACTTTACAATGATGGCATATGATGTTTTCCTTTCAATGTTTTCAAGAAAACAGGGGTGGAGGTAAGAGTTTTTTACTTTTTGAATGGTGGACTGCTTGCCCACTTTTGGACAACGCTCTTGTACTTCGCCTATTTATTAAATGAAAAAAAAACTGGATACTGGTTTATCATGCATGGTCCAAATGCTTTATTCCAAGATCGACTTACTAGAGCTGAAGACATACCTCAGGTACACTTAGGCATAATAAAAAGATAACAAATTAAATATCTGGTACTCTAATATACACCAACATAATGGCTACAGATTACATCATAGGGACACACAACAATAATTTTCCTTGAAGTATTAAAAAGAAAACCAGGATTACCTAGCAATCACTAAAAACAAAAATACATGTCAGTTAAGGCATGAACAGCTCACCTCAGCCAGCCCCTTCTCTTAAGCTGAAATACCTTGTCCACTGGGTTCAACAGAGGTACACTAACATTGGGTGGAGTCCACTGAAAGAAACCAAGTTGTTCAACATCCCTATTAGACACAACCAAAATATCCTAGGAAGCACTATGGTATTTATTTTTAAAAATGTTGATTGGAATGGCAATCTTCAGATAAACTTATGGAGGAAAGAAGTTCAATGAAAAATCTAGAACTTATACATGCAATTCACAATTACTTTAATGGCAACCTTTCACAAGTCAGGATACTATTTTCTTATAATTTACATGTCCATATAAACCTCCTGAATCATATTTCTAAGTTCAGCAATGTACAGTTTCAATGGGCACCACCTCCTTCATTTCAAGTGTAAGGATACTTAAGAACATATAGTCAAGGTTGGAAACTTTCAGAATATCTAGGTCATTTAAAAATTCTACTCTGGTACAGCAGTGAAAAACTGGTAGTGGATTTTAAATTCAAACTAAAATGGCATCTTGTATACAAAATCCAAGACCTAAACTTTATAACCAAGGACGGAGAATGCATTATGCTGGAAACAGGAGGATCCAAAATAGGCATAGAGAAATATAGGGTAATTTGCTACGCAGCCAGAGGATTAAGAGAGTAAAAAAGACGGATAAGAATATTAACCTAACAAGTAATTGCTGGTCATATAGAATACCTAAAAATATAGTTTAGTTGTGTGAAGAAAAAGGAACATGAGTGAAAAGAGACTTCAGGTAATGATGGAAGTAGGCAAGTACTCTGGAAATGGGATACCACATAAGATATTGGTGAAGATGGTCAAAAAGGTAGAACATGAAGCTACTCCTCTCACATCTTACCCAAACCTTTTTCCTAAGAAATTGAGTCGACTCCAGAAGTCCTTTACTCAAAATACTTCAGGGTGGTTAACATAAAATCATTTCTACAAGTAGGCCTATGAAACACTAGTTAGCAGTCTAGTGGCTTACATGCCAAAACCAACATGAATTTGTTTACCGTAATCAACTAATTTAGGATGCTAAGTGTCATGACAGTGGGTGATAATACCTCAGGTGGCATTCCAACTGGATCCCTCCCAAGATTACTGGAGGTTGCTGTAAAATTTGCTGTAGGAGAGCCACCCTCCCAGCTAAATCATCTTCTTCTCCGAACCTAAGCTCCTTGTATGTATAACCCTACATGGATAACCCTTTGAAGTTCAGGTCATTATCTGAATGCCACCCATTTTCTTGTGCACCAGATCCTGCTTCCTTAGGGTCACGCTTTTTCTGTTTATCACCATACCTCATTATCAGAAAAGCTATTTGTTGTTTCAACTTATTATGCCTAATGGCGTGTCCGCCTGTCTCATCTGCATTTGTGGACAAGTTCCATGCAGAAGTTGAAGATGAGGCCTCAGATGTCGGAGAACACAACAACTTTACGAATTAAGCCATCTGAAACACCTTTGAACTGGCGTACAATAGGATCCACAGCATCATCCACATTGACTGCTTCAATCAAATAAAAAGAATGACCATGAAAGCCTTGACTAACTCGATCTTGAAAAGCAATAAGCAGAATATATGAAATTGCCATAACATTAAAGGAAGCAGCCAAATCAAGATAAAATTAAAAATAAAGATACTAGGATTTAGGACCAAGGGCAATGATGCAAGACCCACTATCGGTTTTTACATAAAAAAAAAATTTAAAAAAAGGTTTTATAGCTTCCTGAGAATTAGCTTTGGCGATGGATAATTATATTTTAGTTATTAACTGTATTCTGTATAAAATAAATAAAAGAGAAAAGCCCATGTTCACTGAAGATAATTACTAAGAAGTAAGAACAATTGCCTTTTAGTGACTATACTATAATGAAAGGTTTCATGGTCCATAATATAAAACTGTTTATGAGCCTCTGAAAAATATTTGCTGCAGGCAGCAGAACAACTCCTTTTCAGCAAACAAACACTTCTAAATTAATTTTTTATCAGGATAGAAACTATTCTAAAAGATTTTTTAGAGGGGGTGCTAATCTGTAAAATATTGAAAAATATAAAGGACCAAAAAATTATGAGGGATAAAATAGATAAAGGACCCCTTAATAAGGTCAAAAAATGCTCTGAAGACATATCCTTCAGTTCCATTATATCACTTGTGTTCTTCAAACATGGACACTAATTTCTGAATGTAAACATGGACACCCCAAAAATATGAACAGAAAATATGCGAAAAACCACTGAGAATAACCACATACCTGCAAGAGCTCTCATCACTGAGGGAAATTTTCCAAAAGCGTAATTCTAAAACCCAAAAAAAAAAAAAAAAAAAACTGTTTTCCAAAAAAGAGTGAGAGAGAGACACATAGGTGGTCATCTAAGATTCTAGAACTAAGGTGAAGACGATGAATACCTTTGAGGAACCCACTTAAAAAATCCCACACTTCATGTTGTTCAGCAACATTAGCATATTGACAAGAGGATCCCTCGGGAAATGCAGCATGAGTAAAGCAACAAGAGGAGGGAAGAAAGTAGGGGGGTAAGAAATACATTGAAGAAGTTCTACAGCATACCTGCAGATATTTGTCCAGCTGAATACATCGTTGATGAACAAAAGCGTCCTCTGTGCTTGACGAAAATATTCTTTTGGGTGGCAAATGTAAAGTGTAATTTGGAATTTCTTTAAGTTGGCGATGTAATCGCTCAAAATCTACTATATCTGGGGGAGAAACAAAACTTCATATATGGGACCGGGTGATGGTGAAATAGACTTCAAGGCTTTACTGAACATATGTAAGAACAAACACACACACACACAGATATTTTCTCTAATGAGCATGTCTTCATTTAAGAAAAACAAGGTCCACTAAGTGGGACCACCCAGCAAGAGTAACTTAACAAAATCTGAATCTGTTTAGTCATCTAATTTTCGTTAAGTCTTTCTGGTAAACATAGAAATTATCATGATGGCGATCATCAGAGGGCTAAGACGATTCCGTTAGCTCAATTTTTTGCCATGATCATCGTTGATGGAAACCCAAAAAGTGAATGGTTTGGATCATGGGATTACACTTAAGGTGAGCCCCAACAAAGTAGTTTTTACTTTCTTTAAATTAAAACATACCGCATCAGAGGTGGATTCTGTATATGTTGTATGTGTCTGTAATTTTATTTTTATAGGAGAGAGAGAGAGGGGAGTGTGTGTGTGGGCCGGTTTGGGCATGTGCAATAGAAAGAAAATTGAGAAAAGAAAGGAGTAGGTGCCGGTATGATGATATAGGTGAGATAGAACCTCCTTCTTCACAAACCAAGTTCTGTTTTCTGAATCTGTAACTGCAATTGAATAAACTGCAAAAGATTTTGACCCAAGTTTCTCAAAGTCCGCGCCCATAACCTGTATAGACATATAGGACAAAGAGTCAAGAAGCCGAAATTGTTTACATCTTCAATACTTACGTATCTGCTAGCCCGTTGCCAAAATTTATATCTGCTAGACCATTGAATTTATATCTTCAAAATTTATGATATCTACTAGACCATCAAATTTCACAGAAAAAATGCTTACCCGGCATACTGAGCTTGGGGACTTGTTGTCCCACACAATGAACAACCATCTGTGAGGCACTTTACCGATATGCTCTTCTCTGGCCTGCCAAACTCAGCGCTATGGAACTCTGATATGATAGACCCTCCACCTTTCTATGAATGCCCTTTTTGTGTCTGATTGGATTTTTAAAACAAAAGTGTCTTTGATCTTTTAAGCCTATTTTATTTCCATAGCAGCAGGGCTTCCCAATGCCCTCCAATTCATCAACAAGATTCCCACCCTCAGCATAAGATTTTTTGCTCAGTCCAGAGGGAACTGCATCTCTTTTTTGGTCCCATAACTCGATTGAGAATCTAAACTTGTCTCACGTGTTAGCTTCACAATAGATTTATCCTCTCTCCCTCTGAAACTTCATGCCTGTAGGCTACCATTTCGTTCCCCAACTTTCTAGCAGGTACAGCACTCTCAACTCCAGAACTCACAGGTGTATGTTCCTGAGTTGCTCTTCTCTTTTTCTTTGTCTTCTTTTTCTTTTTTTGTAATTTCTCCCTTTTGTCCACATGTTTTCAAGATTTTTCAGGAGCAGGACCAACAGTACTTCTCTGTGGCGCGCCTCCAAAACCCTTGCCCCATCAGCTGGCCGTGACTACAAAGGATCTTCCTGGAATGGGTTATAATCCGGGGATTTTTCTCTCTGATTGTCAACTTTAGACAATATCATATCAGTTCTTTGATTAAAGGTTGCAATTTGTTCAATGGAGAATCATGATCAGGTACACCCCCTGCAGTTGACTGGTCACACGCTACCACTTTAGTGATTTCATCTTTAATGGCTAGCAAAATGTACAAAATCAATTCGTTCAGATACCTGAATAAAGGAAAATCTAAGTTAACATGGCTTAATTTGTCTAAGCGATAGGAAGGCGTATAGGAATGTGTCCCATTTTATATTATTAAATTAGAGGCACATATCATTTATTCCGCTGTTATACACATATACGCCCACTTATATGATCAGATGCTCCCTAAGCTCTAAATCATGGCATAAATAGATCATGATAAAATAACAAAAAAATAATAATAATCTAATACAGGGTTCCAACCACAGATCTGTAATATATGTATAAAAATCTGAAAAACAAAATAAATAAAGGTTTAGCCACAGCCCTAGGTGCTTTCTACAACTATAGATACTAAATGACAGTTTGATGCTTCTGAACAGTGTTGCGTGGCAATACCTTTCAGGAGAATTGAGCACCCTCAAGACAGAAAAGAAAAGAAAAAAACTAAACTAAATGGCAATACCTTTTAGGAGAATTTGACACCCTATAGACAGCCAAAAAACCTAAACTAAACTAAAAATGAAAAACAAAAATAAATAAGGTAATATTAAATTAAAATATTCAATAACATACCCGGGGCTTTGGAAATACAGAACAGGTTGGGTTTACAGCCTCGTAAGAAGTTCTCTGGCAATAGATCGCACCACTGGACATTCAGCTTCTCGCGGCCTTAAAACCACAGCTAACACTCCACCCATCAGCCGCTGGAGAACCTATGGAAGATGAAGAGCATAGACCTGAATCCAAGAGATAAAATCTAAAAACAAAACTTATTTCTGTAAGAACACTCCACTCACACCTTGTACTCACTCTCAGGTGATATCAATGCAGGATGGAGCTCCTTAAAAGCCATGAGATAATTATTTAACTTATCATCTCTCTCCTCTGAAGACAAAATTTTCATAACATCGACACCTATAGCAGCTTGGTTTTTTCTGAAAAGCTCCATATGATCCCCTATTAAATCGATTATATACCCTGAAACATACGAAACCTTTAATTATGTTTCTTTAATGATAAAGTTGTTTTAACAACTTGCAAATGATTCACTTCCACGAGAAACAGAAGGATACCTTGTCAGCAAGTCTACAAGGTTTATCTCTTTAACTCTTCCAGATACTTCACCAAGAGCATCCCAAGATTATCACACGTATTTGCTCTGGAGCCTCCTTGTCTGGTGTTATATCTGAATACCATAAATCAATCACGAAAACCTTTAAAATTTTGTCAATGAAAATCACTCATCGCATCCTCTTCGATTAGAGAACCGATTTTTCCTCTTCCACCTTCGAGGTGGAGGCCCCGTAGAAAGGCCATGGGTCATTGACCGACAATGTTTTCCTTCTCCAAATGAGACAAATATGACTGCGGTCGAACAGGTCTTTGAACCTTTCAATGGAATTCCACATTATTTAATAGAGTAAGTAATGCGGAAACCAACAAAATTGATATTGGTATATTCATCCACATTGGGTCACTCGAATCTGTGAGGGATGACAAAAATTGGAGTCAGGAAAAAAAACACTATTTAAGAGTGGAAAAGACCACATTTCAAGGGAACCAACCAATTTTCACAACACAGACTACCATAATTCTAACCTGCACTTGTTTACAGATAAATTTTACAAACTAGAAACTACGTCATGGCTTAAGCTGAGTGTGATGTACTATGATGAAGAAATCTCAGATAATATGTAAAACCCAACATTGTATTTTCACTTGATTATTTTCGACCAGTTTCTCGGAAGCCAAACACAGAGTTATTAGTTAGCTACTAATTCTTAATTCTTGGAATAAAAGCAACTTCGATAGAATCAGAAATCATCAACACCCCCAAGAAAAGCAATACATATTCATGAACACAGCGTATTTGTAACAAAACAGAAACGAAGGAAGAACAAAATACTCCAATTTGCATTAGATTGGAGTACTACGGGACAGAAAGTAGGTAACGCAGAAGACAAACAAGGCCCACCGAAACCACTCGGAGCTTAATCTCCTCGATCAGATCTTGTATGGTCTGCATGGGCTTAGGTCTTGTTCCCTGAAACTATAGAATCCCCCTAAAATTCACTAAAACAAGAACGAACTCCAACCCAATCAAATTCCGTATTCCGAGTTCAAATCCTTGAAAGTTTGAAACGTCGAAGCTTCGACACCAAGCAAGATCGACAGTTGACCTTCCCTTGCCAAAGGGTTCTGTCTGGTTCCCGAGCTAGCGGAAATTGCTTCTAGGAGTAACAGAGAAGAAGAAGAAGACGACGACGAAGACTCATCTGAACTCGTTTGGGTTCTTTGATTTTGTTTCAGCCTTCTTCTTTCTTTTTTATTACTTGATTAATTTCAATTTTTTTTTTCTCTATTTATTTTTCTTTTTTTACAAAATATGTATTATACCGTGAGCTGGTGTGTACGAAGGGGAAACGGACGAAGAATCAGATATAGGGAGAGAGGAGAGCGGTAGCATTTCAATTAACCGTTAACCCGGTTAACGTATGTTGTAAAGTCTCGGTGTCCGACCGGTAGGACCAGTTCGTTACTACGATTTCAGCTTCACTGGCTCCCACGTTATTGCCGTAATCCCAAAAACGTAAATAAGAGAAAGGTGGATAAAATAGAGAGTGGGGCCCTTTGAGGCAATTTGAGGTGAGTTTAAGCAATAATTATTTTCCAAATTGTGTTTTGTTAATGAAATTGGCCATGTGGGAACATTTTTAAATTAAATTACAGTTTTGTGATGACCACTAAGAGAAAGTGAGTTGTCTAAAAGCATTTTTGGCTTATTATTGTTTGAAGCTTGCCATAAATTGAGTGAGTTAAAATAATACTTTTAACATCTTCGTATGTTTATGTTAGTTAATAAATCGTGCTCACATGGGTTTTGATTCTATTCAGTTTTGAGCTAGGTAAAATTGAAATAGGATCGGTTGGGCCGGGCCTAGCCCTAGGCACTCTACATCCAAGTCCTACATGGCTCCTGGTCCATTATAACCTCAAAATAATAAGGATAGGGAATGAGTCCTTGTGGGTCCTCAACACCCGATGGGTACATGTAGGGCCCAATGAGTACCCGGATTATCCGTTAATATTTTAAGATGGTGGTAGAGTAAGATACACCAGGGCAAAAATTTTAGGGCTTCGAAAAAACTTAAGTTATAACCATAAACCAAAGTATTTTAAGACTCGTCAATGGGTTATTGAGTCATGCCTAATAATACCCAACCAAACTACAATATATGGTGGGACATTACCAAAAGTGTAGTATCACATACTCTCAAAAGTTTTTCCAACTATTATACCAATTTTTCATCGGTAAGGTGGGCTCTACATGGGTCCTGAAATAGTGTTATCACTCATAAAACCTATATAGTGTGGGTAGGTTGGGAACTCCTGTTTTTCCTTATAAATTTTTAAGATTAGCTCCAAGCATTGAGACTTCATGCGTTTACTTATAAGTTGTGTTTGTACAGCCAAGTAACTAAAACAACTTTAAGAGTGCAAAGAGTCCCCACCTTGAAATATTACAAGATGTGAAGACTACTCTCACATCTATAAAAGGAGACCACTCTTCACTTAAGAAGGATCCCTAGGTTGAGTATGATCTTTAGTCATGTGTTTATTCCTTTTTCCCTTATATATTTGGACCCGAACGCTTTTCTAGAATGTAAATACACAATTATTATAAGAGTAGGGAATTACTTCTCAATACAACGTAGCATTCATTCATTAAGGATGAACCACATCTGTCTTCTTATACGAATATATTCTCACTTGCCCAAATCTTCACACACATATTGAAGGTCATCACCTTCCGCACATCATCCATCACACCTCATCTCTAAGTTGGACATAATCTCCCCCCGTCCAATTCTTTTAGCATAAACAAGTAGTAATCTCACTACAACACAATTGTTCTTGTGTTATAATTAGAATTACACATCTATGGGATTAGCCAAGTTGATTAGAGGTAAAACCAAAGAAATATATGGCATGGGGAACACCTACATTGGCGAAAGCATTTTGACGTAAGGGGTGTGGTTATAACTTATGTGTCGGCATATCGATTTGATTTGAAAGAATTACAATCTGAAATATAGGACCACATATGGACTACTCTGGACACTTGTCTTATCATGTGTTTTTTAAAGCATTTTTATTAGAAGAACATCAAAGTTTGTATGAAAAACCCACATGTTTATTTTGGAAAGCAAAATGTTGGAAAAATGAGGGTTTAAATACTATAACTAAACATTTTTCTTCAAACAAAACAAAATATTATGAAATTGATACACGGTTTTTGAAAGAAACCTTTAATAGTAATAAAAGTAGAAGTTCGACTATGATCTTAAGAAGAATTGGGCCCCACACAAGTGCTTATATGGTTATATCCTGCCTCGTAACAACCACACTTTCCCAAGAGGTGCAACTATTCTTTCCAGTGTGTGAAACAAGGGACTACAATTATAAAGAATCTGGAACCAGATTATGTAGGAAAGCTCTTCACGTGTAATAGGTAATGAGTGACTATTCTTTAAGACTCTATATACAAGGTGAATATGCAGAGATTGAGATTGATTGGTTGATTGCGTGAGAGACCTTATAGATACTAGAGAGCCCTTACCGAAGGGGTGTGTCCCAAATTGAGAGCCAACCAACGAATTTATAGAATAAATAGGTGCATTAATATATTTTCAAAAGATCAACTTAAAATAGACTATTTATTAATGTCCATAAAATAAGAAATTAATATTAAATTTGTAAGAAAGCACTTGGAAGTTATTCCTTTATAAATTGCTTTTGTGACTCAGAAAAGCTTATAAATGTTTCTATCAAGCATTATTAGAAGTATTTTTTGTTGTTACAAAAATATTTTAACCAGTTTCATAAGCGTCCCAACTAAGCTCGTAAAAAAGGGCGGGAGCCCCATGGTCCCCTGAGCCCTATATGCCTACTCCAATTAACATTTCCTAAGTTAAGGTGAATGCTTTACCCACTTAAACAATTTAAGTTATTCAACTTTTAAGAGCTTATCACGTTTATGCAAAGACAAATTTATGAATCTACTACTTGAAGTTTTGCTTCTTTAATGTATTACGAATGATACATCGACTTATTATTATTATTTTATTTATTTATCAAAGTTAGGAAGGGAAAGTGGCTACTCAAAACCCAGTATCGATGTGTCATGGGATTCGAACTTGTAGACCATCTGTTCCATATAATTACCTTTTCTTTTTTTATTGGGCTAAACTGATTGTGATAAATACATCAACTTTTATTGCTATATAATTTTTATTTATTTTATTTATTCACGATTATTGTTCATTAAAATTTAAATTAATAAGGACTTCCTCCATTAAAATTGACTAATCACAGGTGATAAAATGATTGTTGACACCTAATGTACAAAGGTATATTGAGGTCCTAACCTCTCCCATTATTACTAAAAAAATTAAAACATCTACCCATGATCAAATAACCATTTTTTGTTTCTAAGGTCAAAGATCAAGATCAAATAACCTTTAAAATATTTCGCAAAATATAAAAAATCCTTGAAAATAAAAAATAAGATATTACTGTTATAAAATAAAATAATAAGAGTATGGAATTAACACTGAAAATTGATAGTGGAATTAATTTACCTTGTGGATCTATGATTGAATTTCCTCTTCAAATAAAAACTCAAATTTCTCTCTCTTTCTTACTTCTCTCTTCCTGATAGTCTACTCTTACAATTGATAGGAATAAGCCTATTAATAAGCGTTTGCTAAAATCTCCGATGAGCGTCCAAGTTCATTGCACGTGCACTTATCTCAATTTTCGGACCCATTGATTTACATAAGGATAAGTGAACGGTGGGTGACAAGGTGGAATTTATGCCTTATTTTTCGAACTCATTTATAAGTTGATTGTGGGCTCCACTTCCATTTATAACACTCCCCTTGGAGACCACATATCCCTAGATTAGTTGCCTCATTAAACCTTAGTTGGGAAAACCAGTGGGAAAAAACGAAGCGAAAGGAAAAAGAGTACGGCCTTCTCTGGACATAAGAGTAATGTGGAGTGCGCACGTGTTAACTCGTTAAAACCTCGTAGGGAAAACAGGATGGAAAAAACCCTAGTAAAAGGAAAAAGATTACAACGCGCTTATGTCCTGTGTAAGAGGACTCTGTGAATGCTCCCTGATTTTGCATGCTCTAACTTGATTGCTTGCGAGTTGCGTAATCCGATGCCATGCGCTTGTACACTCCCTGGAATGTGCACTTGAGTAAAGGGTAAGTGGGAAAAAATCTCCCAATATCGCTTAAGAACGGATTTGTACTTAAACTTTCATTTCTTGATTCTTCTCGAAGCTCGTGCGTGTAGAAAAACTTTGATGATTGTTTGGTCCGGTCACTTTAAATGTAACTCATGTGATTTGAGCAATACAGTGCATCATCCTCATTTAGAATGGTTGGAGTGTCCGTTGTTGAGGGCAAAACAAGGTGCTTCGATGTAATGAATCATCGGCCGTAACCGCATTACACGACTAGCTTCATGGAGGGCAAGTATTTCTAAGTGATTGGAAGATGTGCTACTAACGTTTGTTTGCTGAGCGCCATGAGTTCCAGTTCCTCCACATGTAAACACATACCCGTTTTGTGAGCGTCCTTGATGTGGATAAGAGAGATATCACTCATACAGCATCTCCAACAATATCGAGCATTGGTTGAGCTCGCTGGAAGAAAATAAGCCCATGTTATCTTGATTTGCCACGAAGATGTCGGAAAATATGTTTAACACGGTACAATGTCGGCTATTGGAGCAGGCTGTATGTTGCTAACAAATTCCTGAAAAATGCTATGTAAGGTCAGGTACATGCTGCTCATACATTAAAGCACCTATGCACTAAGATATGGCACTAACTTGGACCAGTACCAGTCTTAATCATCCCCTTTCAGGACGATATGGATATCTTTCTTTCGTGTCGAGGGGACAAAACGACCATTAGAGTACTAGTGGATGAGCTTTATCCATGCCGAACCGCTTTAATACTTTTCAAGTATAATTTGATTGATGCACCAGAATTCCAGTCGCAGCACTCTGCTAGATTCTAGGCTAAGACAATATTTTGTCTTTCCAAGATCTTCTAATCTCAAATTGACGTTTAGTAATTAGCGTCTTTTGAGCTCTTAGAGTTCCCAATTAGATTATATAGTCAACAATCAGACTGCCACTATAAGAAAAACAAACTCTAATTTTCTTTCATGGACACACATGGACGGCACAGGATCATTTGTATCCTTACTCTAGTAAATACTTCCTTAAGACGATGCTCCACATTCGACCAGCTGTTCAACCCGTATAATGATCTACTCAATTAGATTAGAGCATAGCCCGTGGTTTATACCTGGTACATAGGGCAGCTGGAGTAATTCCTGGAACTTCATGTATATGTTGTATTGAAATCTACAATACAGATAGTGCGTAATGACATACTGTCTAAATGTAAGTTTTCTGAAGCAAGAGCTAGGCTTATACAAGGTGGGACGTGATTGCCGTCCACTACTTGGAGAGTATGTTTCCAGATAATAAATTCCAGGCCTTTGTGAAAAACCTTGCGCAACAAGTCGTGCTTATACCTTGCAATCTCATTTCCTCGTTGCGCTTTCATTGTGAATCCCACTTTGTGACCTCGGGTACACATTGAGTGGGGTTGGAACAATGGGTCCAAAAACACTCCTTTTCCAAAAAATCTAATTCATCTCCTCGGATTACCATACTTCCACTTAGGCCAATATTGTACTCTCTGTGCATTCATAGATGGAGCAAGGCTCAACATCATTCAACTTTTTATGATCTCAGTACCGCTAAGAATATGCAAATATACTTCTCGATGATTATCTCATTTATTTTCCACACTTCATTAGTGGATGTATAATTTATGGAGATTTCTTGGCTTTCGGGTCCGGCTTCCACTACAGAGCACATGTCTCATCAAAGACATTTTCCTTCTCAAGAAGTACCCGTCCCTCTTGCTAAGAGATTCAAATCATGAATTATGGGCTCTCATTATTTCATCATTCATTTTGGCCATCGGCTTCCTCTTAGGAGGAACTGAGTCCTTTTTTGAGCCTAGTGATCTCCACGGTTAAGAGCGATCCAACAGATGAGCCGATCCTGACGCATGCCTTCTTCATTATGAACGTCGATCCTTCCAGGTGCATTCCAAGCTGGGATATGTGATTTCATCACCTCGATGCATAATTAAAACCATGGCATACTGATGTGCAATGCTTTGGAGGTGAACGATCCTTCTCACTTCGTTGTCGCATACGCGGACCCAAAGACTGGAGTAAAACAAAGTGGGTACATCCCATGATGATTCACGTCGTTCTCAACTGAACGAGTTTGCCTTGTTTAATAGGAACGGGTTTTTCTCCCCCTAATAGTGGGAGAATATTCTAATCAAAATGACAATCCGAAGTCGTCCCCTAAAGATATCACCGTCAGGGGCTTACGGGATATCCTGATGATAGATGGTGAATCAGAAGCCAACATGAATTCCCAAAATACGTAAGGGCCCATCTTAATACGTTCGTTGCAGATGGTACAAATAGGCACATAGACCGCACAACCAAAAACTCTTGAATGTGAAACATTTGGTTGATTGCCCGACACAAGTTGAATTGGAGTGTCGATTGTGAGGCGACGGCCTCAATCGGCACCGAGAGATCCTGCATGTAAAATGGCATATCCCCGGGACTGGCAACTTTTTACTCATTAGCAATGTGCGTGCTGGATATGAAGACGCTTAATAAAGCTTCTACCAACCATTTTTGAGTATGAACATGGGAACGGGATCAATGTCGATGCTAACGACATAAGAGTAATAATCAAAACTCTAAGATGTACGTCACGGCATTGTAAAAATCTGATTGACTTAATGGGATAATCTAAGGAAATAAGGCTAAGTGATTAAATTGTAGGAGCAAGAGGCCTAACAAATGCCGTATTTAGTGAATAAATAAAGCAAAAGGCAAACATGTGGCCCATCAGGGTAGATGCATCCACCAAGACCAGTAAAGTCTGAATAAGTGCAGAGGAGGATGGATGGGGCCCCCAAATGTTCCCCTAGAATTCTCTACTAAAATGATGGGGATTTCAACATTCGACTTTTATTGTAACCCTTAAACCGACTTCCCTTGTGAACAAGCTTTGACAAAAGCTAGTTGATACCGTAATATGTTTTGTCGATAAGGGATGTCCTACAAGAGTTGGTAATGATCCTACGCATCATGGTGATACAGGTGACCCAACAGGACATGCCAAAGCTGAAAGTATTTGAGTCAATGGACTTTTGGTCCATGATACTATGTGCCTCAATTGTCTGTATGGTTGTATCGTCTCAACCATGAATAAAGCGGCACAAGCTTTTCCAATATGCGATTCTTCGGTATCATTGGAAATAATACAAGATATTGCATGTTTTTCTCGTACTTTCTTAACATGGTAACCATTTGAACCAAATTATTTGAAACTCAACGGATTTCTTCTTTCGTTAGATGAATACAAGGCATCTTGAATTGACAGTCTCCCATTTGGTAACATAACTTGGGCTATAGCGCTTCAATCAGGCTGTAGTGGTTTTCAGATATGGTTGTTACCTTTACTTTTTGTAAGCACAAATTTTGAGAATACTTACGAATCTGAAGGATTGTATGAGTAGTGCACTCTCGGCAAGACAAATATCTTTGTAGAGCTTTTGTTAGGGGCATCCCTAATTACATCCATGCCTTCAAATAAAATAAGTTGAATCAACAATCATTCAAAATACCATTTTTATTGAATGCAAGAAGGAAATTTCAACCAAGAATTAGATAATGCAAATGGTCCATGAAGGAATTTAATCCAGGCTTCGAAACCCGTGGATTTCCGTTGCCCTTTCAGTAACAAAATGGGAAAGTGTAAGAATGGATCTTTGTCTAACAACGCGATGTTTGCCCGATGAGCCGTCTATGGTTGGCGTAAGTAAGCGTGATTTGTCTCCCTTTCTTTTTTAAGTGAAGTTTGATAAAGATCCGCCAAGTGCCTCGGCGTACGACATGTCGCATCCATATCCCCTTGCACCACACCTGTAACAAGCTCTTTCATTGTTTCTAGGCACATAGCTTGCTTGTTTCCCCGGTTTTTTTCTGGTGCATTTTTTGCCATTCGTTGGGTGAATCTCTTGGCCCAAAGCTCTATGAGTGAGCACCACGATTTTTCTACTCCCTTGCCATCGGCACCTGCCCCCTGGCCAACGTTTGTGGATACTACCACGGATTAGGTGGATTCACTTACCCGAGATGAACATTTATTTCAGGAAGTAATCCTAGAGTTCCTGTGGCGAATACATGATTTACAACAAAAGCTCATTGTTCTACTCAAGCTAGCAAGAGGCAAGATACAAGTTCTACAGCTTTGTGAAACCACTATGCCTATATGCTGTTGCCCAGGAGCACATTTGAGGCATGAAATGTACTCAAGTTTTTTTGGAAAGCATATCTTCCTAGATATATTTTTCACCACATAATTTCATAAGGGAGGTAAATCCTGCATAAGCTGGATTGTATTGGACACTCTTTAGAAGTCTTTGAAATCTCAAGTGTGTCCATTCATATCTAGCTTTAGGGGAGTGATATTCTGATGATTATATATCTACACAAGGGCTTTCAGGACCAATGGTTCACAAATAACCACATCTTCGCTCTTAGACGCTTCAGTGAATGTCACGGCGGAGATCATCAGCCTTCGCATTTTCCTTAAGAGTGATACATCACTTCCTGTTCAATTGCTATTCCCAAGGCCATTAGCACGCAGATGAATCTTGGCATCCAGAACCCATGATAGGTAATTGTCCCCAGAAAGCTCTAGGGCAGGGAACTCCAATTTCACCAAATTTACCGTCTCGGAAGAAGAATGAGAGCATTAGAATTCCAATTTACTCAAAATTTAGAATTTGGGGGTCTCGGGACATTAAGCCATTTATTTAATAGGAACTTAGCACTATAATTGTTTGCGTAACTTCGGCCCTCATTTTAGTTGGTTATAAAAATAAAGTGCTATAAATTCGGTAGACGATGAACCCGCACCATACTTAAATGAAAGTAAAATTTGAATAAAGTGATTGTAGGACGATAATCCCGCACCATACTTTAAAATAAAAGTAAATATGCGGTAAAGTAAATTGCTTGGTGTATGGGAGTTAATCCCGCACCATACTTTAAATAAAAGTAAATGTGCGATTAAAATAAATTGCTTGTTGTATGGACGTTAATCCCGCACCATCTTTAAATAAAAGTAAATGTACGGTAAAGTAAGCGGTGAATCCGTGGGCACTAAACTAGATACTTTTAATAAAAGAAATAAAAGGCAGGTGTGTGGACGATAAACCCGCTCCACACTTTAATAAAAACTGCCGTATGGGTAATAAACGTACACCGTACGATAAATAAAATAAGTGTGGGAATAAAACCACCAGTTAAAAAATATAAGAAGTACATATTATTCTATTTGTGGGCAATATAACTGCAGCACTTTATAATAGATGGGTTTTAAGATCACACCATCATTATTATGAGGATTGCGTTAGAACGCGATGGGTAATGAAATTACACCAGCCGTGAAACAGACGGAATGGGGTATAAAGCCGTGCCATTCCAAATTATATTACAAAGAAATGAATTAAGCAAACATGGATGAAACAACAGAAAAAATTGTGAGAACAGGAAAAAGAAAGTTGCATGTCGTTCGACGTCGTAGTAAGCGAGAGGAGACATGTGTGTGGCGAGAGGAAGAAAGAGAAATAAGCACGTGGTGTCGAGCTAAATTTAACAGTGAGAGGGCTCGATGGTAAAATACACGATCTTATAAAATAAAATAATTGGAATGGAATTACCACAGAAAATTGATAGTGGGATTAAATCTTCCTTGTGGTGTTTGCACAGATTGAATTTCCTCTCAGATAAGAAAAACTGAAATTCTCTCTTCTTTTTCTTCTTCTCCTAATGGTATATCTTACAATTGATAGAATAAGCCTATTTATGATTTTGAAAATATTGATGAGCGTCCCATAAGTCGCAGGTGCACTATTTCTCAAATTTGGAAACAGATGTAATCATATGGGTCAGTGACGGTGGAATTTATGCCTTATATAGACCTGTAATTGATTGTGGGCTGACTCAATTTATTTATAACAATATAGAAAAAAGAAAATATAGAAACTTTTGTCAGTACGTTGCCTCCGCAAAAATATCTACAGGGTAAAACGGTCGCCCTAAAAAGAAAAAAGAAGTAAGTGAAAAAAAATGCAGTGAGCTGCTGAGTGCATATGAACTCTTTCTTTTCTCTTCCGCGGATTCACACAAACCGCCGCGTTTTGTTTAACGATCCCAATTCGACAACCTATGACCCGTCCCATTCATTTGACACTTTCCACAAAAGTCACCCTCCTCAGTGCCTACCACGACGGAGCACATCCCAACCTCAATGATCTCAACAATCAACGGCATGAGTTCATCATTGTTACCGTCACACCGCTAGCATTGACACCACTAAAATGTATTAAAAACCAAGACTTAATTCTTATCCGCTCAGCCGAGGCCTTGCATAAATAGTATGTCCGATCCCAATACAGTCCAATCCAATCAAACCAATTTCTGAGAAGAAACTACGAAGCAAAGCAAACAAGAAGAAAGTAGGTAAAACTTTTGGGGTATTGTATGGACGCAATAATGGAAAGCGTAGTGCTTTTCGTTCTTTCCCTTCTTTCTTCCTCTGTCTTGAAGTCAACGAGAAGTTTGTAGCAACACGAGCTTCTTCACCGTCAGTCGTCATAAACGACTTCGCCAAAGTTCGCTTGCCACTGCTTTTTTTGCTCGTCCAGAAACCATGCTTATTCCAAAACTAAGCCTTTTTGCGCCCGGTACAAGCTTCATAGCCATTGCAACCACCTTGATTGGGAAAAATAAGAAAAGCAAGCTTTTTTATGGCTCGTACCATCTCCTGAATTCTCCGAATTTTTTTTATGTGTTACTTACTTCGGTTTGATCAAAGTGGTTTTGAAGGCATGATCTCGTTTTGATTTTTGTTATTACCCATCTGTAAAATCTTTCTTTGGGTTTTTTTATGCTGTTTACGTGATTTTTGTATTAACTTCGGTTTCTGCTTGAGAATATATGATTTTTTGTTTTCAGAGATTACTTCAAACGCTGGAAGGAGACGGTGTTTATGGCTGCTGGAAAAAAACGTGCTTTTTGACTCAAAGGGTGCTAAAGTACAGAAAAAGTTTCTTACTTGTTAAATTATTGTTTGGCTGCTGCAGTGGATGGAGGAAGTAAGTAAAGACCAAGAGGATACACATATTTTTTAAAATATTTGCTGGGTCAGAAGGAGATACCAAAACAGATGGAGAACTTGAGTTGCTTCAAGCAGGAGGTGTAAAGAAGGTTAAGTAAGAGGACTACTCATGGCATTGGGGGCAATTGGAGATCAGGATAAGAAGCATGGATTTAATTCAGCAAAGCCAGTCAGAGAATGTGAAGCGGGAAGGAAAGGAGAGACTCCCCATCCAGATGGGGTCGATGGCTCAGGAGATTGGAGAAGAGGAAGAAGAGAAAGCACAAGAAGTGCAGATTCACCCTTCACCACTTGCTTGGAGTGGAGGAGGCACCTGCTTGACATCTTCAGCTTACCTAACCATGAAACAAGATTTGATCAAACACGAAGTTTTGTTTTTGTTTTTATTGTGATATGTCTTTCGAGATTTTCTGGCTTTACAGAATATGGTGTAATGTTTGTAGTCTTTTAGCTATAGATGTTCGGGTTGTTTTGAGTTTTTAATTGTTTGATTTGAGTGAAGGAGTTCAATTGCTGTATACACCCAAGGCCGAGCCACCACCAACACCTAAGGTTGAGCCACCTCCCACACCTCAGGCCGAGCCACCCCCCAAACACCTGAGGTTGAGCCACCCCAAACACCCGAGGCCGAGCCACCTCAAACACCAGAGGTCGAGCCACCTCCCACACCAAAGGCCGAGCCACCACCGACACCAAAGGCTGAGCCACCTCCCACACCAAAGGCTGAGCCGCCTCCCACACCCAAGGCCGAGCCACCACTCGACACCAAAGGTTGAGCCACCTCCCACACCAAAGGCCGAGCCACCTCCCACACCTTAGGCCGAGCCACCCGAAACACCTGAGGTCAGCCACCTCAAACACCAAAGGCTGAGCCACCACCATCACCAACACCTACACCTGGACCAGACCCAACTACACATCTTCTGTTGCCAAACATTCACCTCCGCCATCATCTCCGGGAGGCCAGGCACCACCCCCACCAGGTATTCTCTCCACCACCACCAGGCACCAGTCCATTCCCCACCGCCACCTGTTCAGCTCCCACCACCTCCGATTCAATCCCCACCCCCCACCGGTCCAATCCCCACCACCACCGGTTCAATCCCCACCTCCACCGGTCCAATCCCCACCCCAGCCTCCAATCCCCACCACCATCGGTTCAATCCCCACCCCGGTCCAATCCCCACCCCACCGGTTCAATCCCCACCACCACCGGTCAAATCACCTCCACCACCAGCTCCCACTCCATCTCCTCCTTTACCTCCTCCTGCTCAGTCTCCACCACCAACCGAACCGGACTTCGTGCTGCCACCAAACTTTGGCGCACTCTACTCATCCCCACCACCGCCAATGTTCCAAGGCTACTAAGTGCTAGTTTATCATTTGACATGTTTCCCATATTTTGTATTTTTTTTTCTTTTTTCAAAAACACCTTCTACACACACTCGCTTTGTAACTTTGAGAACCTTCCTGAACAATGAAATTTGAAATTTGAACTATGTACCTTCCATTGCTACTTGATTAGTTACCTCTTTTATTCTCAATGCATGAAATTGTAATGTTAGCTTATCTTGTGTTTATCACTAAGATGGAAACTGAAAACAAAACGAAATGTAAAAGAAAAATGAGAGAGAAATTAAGGGTATGAAATTTGCAGTTTATCATGAATAAAAATTAATTTTATTATTAAGTATTTATTTGGGAAAACATGCCTTTATAATCTAGAAAATACTTTTCATTATTGTGCAAGCGCTATTAAAAGCGTTTTTAGTTATTTGAAAATGCTATTCACACCTCTAAAAAGCTATAAAATTATTTATCGTAGCGAGATATATAATTGCTTAGGATTATATTAACCATCCACAGTACATACGTATTAAGGCAATAATTCATGGGCTATTCTCTAGTGGGAACATCATTTTGCAAACCTCTATATGGGAACACCGTTGGATCAAATCTAACGGATGATAAGAAGCAACTGTAACTCAAACTGTGTAAAACGATTTCACTGGAACGTGGCTTTCTCCCTCCAAAACGGGACGCACTGTGCTCTTGAAGACCACAATATCTCCCTCCAAAAAAAGTTATGTTTCTCTGCCTTTTTCCTCTGTGTCTGCCCGTTTAAAGAACATGGTTTTCTTCTTTTTCTGGTTTGCTATTTTGTTTGAGGAAAGAGAGCTGTTCAAATCCCATGGGGAGAGCTTTAACCTTAACCCCTCCCCGCTCCTTGAGTGGTTGCACACTTTGCCACCATTTTTTCATCAAAAAAGAGAGATGTTCAGTTTTTTGGTTTGGTGATTCAAAACATACAAAGCAAGGTATTATCCCGATGAGCACATGCAATGTAATTCTTTTTGTGTTTTCATTTTTTGGTTTGATGATTCTGTTCTGTGCACTTGTGAAGCCTTGAGGACCCATCTGGTACCCATCTGTGCTCTTGAAGACCACAATATCTCCCTCCAAAAACAAATGCTCTCTTGAAGAACACAATTTTTTTTTTTCCTGTTTGATATTCTCCTCCCTCCCTCCCTACCCTACCCCTCTAATTCCTTTTTTTTCTTTTCTGTTTTGGTCATTCAAAGTCAGACCATACAAAGCAAATTACATCTACCCCTCATTTGTCTAGTTTGGTGATTCTGGTATGAGCATTCGTCAAAGTGGCCTTGAGTTCATTACTTGACGATTGGAGACCACAAAGTGAGCACTTGGCTTTGGTTCTATACTATTGGTTTTAAAATCTTTGAGTTGGAATCCACATTTGTACAAGCTTTGTTGTTGCTTCATTGTCATATTTAAGGAAGCTGGAAATATTTGGGGTTGAAGTCGAGCTCTGTTGCTGCTCCATTGTCATATTTCTACAAATTTGGAAGCTCCGAATTCTAAGGTAAGAGATATCCTGGATTTGTGAAATTGAGTATTTGAGGAAAATGTTTGACCAAGTATATGGCCATTAGTTACACAACTTTTCTTTTGGTTGAATAGTTACGCTACTTTGGATGTTGGTTGTTTTATTGTTTCACTAGAGACACACAAAGGCTTCCTATGTGGGGCAGAACGGTGTTTGTACATACTAAGATTGACCAAAAAAACAGATTACGAAAAAACTATAGTATTGTTGATTAGGACAACCGATTAATAGGAATGTCATACATCAGGAGTTTAGAACTCTTTCAGATTAAGAATAAACTATGCTAGCAACAAGCTGTGTTAATTGGTTGATTTGCCATACATCACAAGTTCAAAAATGGTTTTCACATATTAAGAATAAACTATGCTAGAAAGAATTTGTGTTCAAGGTTTCATTTTCCATACATCAAAAGTTCGAGAAGTACAAAAAGAGTTAAAGGACAACATGAGAAGGCAGCGGGATGATATAAACGTCGATGCATTGAGGGCAGGATAGAAGAAGATGTCCAAGACTTGCAGCCCGTAAGCAAATATATCGTATATATTAGTTGAATATATTTCCTTTTAACGATTTGTCATTATTTATGCATTTTTGTTTCGATGTTGCAGGTTCATGTCCTGACGCAGACATTGGTGCTCCAGTCCTGAGAATATGCAACCCACTCAGAGGGCGCAGAACAGTGAAGGTACTCAGCCAAGTATGACACATGCATTTATGCGGAGTTTGATTTAATTCACGACCCTGCGTTTGAGTATGTAGTGATACCTTTTGGCGTTGTTTTTGAATGTTTGGGAAGCTTTTGTGACATTTATGTAATCGGTTCATGTCTGTTAGGTTTTTTCTTGGTTGAAAATTAGCGATATTGATACTGAAGGTGCCTAAGGGACCCAGAACATTGAACGTATTCAACCAAGTATGACATGGGCATTTATGCATGCATTTGATTTAATTCACGAACCCTGAGTTTGAGTAGCTAGTGATACATATTTATGTTGGTTGTGAATGCTCGGCAAGCGTTTATGACACTTCTGTGATCGGTTCATGTCAGGTAGGTTTTTATTTCTTTGTAGAAAATTAGTGATAATGATCCTGAAGGTGCCTATGCAGAGGACCCATAACAGTGAACGTACTAAGCCAAGTATGACGGGTATTTCTGTTGTACAATTAAACACTCCAAAACCTTGTTTTCAATGGATTTATGAACAAATAATGTAAACAAGGAATAAAAATAGTGCACAAGAGATTTAACGAGGTTCAGCAAACTCTTGCCTACGTCCCGGAGAGATGATTTCTTCACTATGAGAATAACACCAGTACAAGATCCGTTTGAGTTAAATCAACATAAACCAAAACCAGCTACCCTTGTACACCACTCACAGTATTTTTAAGAACCCTTCTCTCTCACCCACAAAGATCACTCTCTGTTCTTCCTCTCACACCCGTGTATCAACCTTTGCATCTCCCCACCTAAAATGGCCGAGCTTCTGCCCTTTTAATAACCAGTAAAAGGAATGGAGCTGGATGCATGTGATATCTCCACTAGCTGCGTGAAAACCAAGGAGGCAAGTTGCCCTCGACCCTCACAATATCCTTTGAACATGCCTACAGCACTTATTAGTCAACAACTGACAAAGAAACATGCTGCACTATCTTTTATGGGTTTAATACTAATAATATTTTCACCAACTTTTAACAGGGATGGTTACAAGTGCCAAATTTGCAAGTCCCTCTCCTCATATAATCCTGCCACCAAAGAATCACAGCACATCCTATCCTGAAAAAAAAATTCACAGCACAATCAAACAAAGGAAATTCACAAACTTTCAAGGACTATCAAGATCTGCTAATTTTTCTACCATCAATTCTACAATTACCCTGCTTAGGATGGTTGAAAATTTATCAAAACTGTGAACTAGATACAATGAACCAACAACAATATACCCCTTTTTTTTTCAGAACAAGTATAGAAAAATTCATCAGGAAACATATTTAAAGAAAAAACAAATTGGAGTTTAGGAATTGATACAAACCAAGAGCGAGAGAGTTACTAGAACGAAGAGGGAGAGAGGAGACAAACCATCCTAGATTCTGCAAAAATAAAAATAAAACTTGAAACCCAAATACGAAATAAGAGATTGAATTCTTGAAATGCATACTTACAAAGCAATCATATTTCTTCTTGGAGACCATGTAGCCACACAGAGAGAGAGAGAGAGCAGAGAGTGGTTGTGGGAATTTTAAGGTTTGGGTCTGGAAAAGAGATAAGGAGAGAGGAGGAGGGAAGTGGTTTCGATTTGGGATGAAAAGAGAGAAGAAGCGTGAATATTTTTAGGATGAGGGAACGAGAGGGTTAGAGCGAAATTAGAATTTTCCCCAAAAAAAAAAGCGCCAGCGAAAAAAATGGGGAGAAGAAATCAATGTCTATGATGCACATGCCATGTCATAGAAATCAATGTCCAAGACTCTACCACGTGTCAATATATTATATTTCATATTATTTCTCTATAATTTAATTTCTAAAATTCATAATAAATTAATTTAAAATCAGAAAAATACCCAAAAAAATTCCTATAAACATCTTGTGATATTATCTTCTCTTTAAAGCACAAAAATGCTAATTCTAAATTATAAAAATACAAATCAATAATAAAAACTCAACTTTGTTTATAGATAAATCAAAACATTCTATCACATACACTCTTGTTTCTTTGATCAAATGATTCTCATTAATTTAAATATATGAAATCATGTTTAAGAATTGTTTAAGATAAAACACAATAAATTACAAAAACATGACACCTGTTACCATCTTATAAGGCCACACACGAGAACCGCTGATAGGGGTGCTCTTTAGAAGCTACCACATGTCAATCTATTATATTTCATATTATTTCCCTACGATTTGACTTCTAAAATTCATAATTAAAAAAATTAAAAACCAAAAAAATACACCGAAAATTCATACAAATGCCTTGTCATATTCTCTTCTCCTTAAAGCTCCAAAATTCTAATTATGAATTACAAAAATACAAGCACAATGATAAAAACTCAACTTTGTTCATAGACAAATCAAAACATTCTATCACATACACTCTTGTTTCTTTGGTTCAATGATTTCCATTGATTCAAATATGTAGAATCATGATTTTTGGTGTATTTTTCTTATTTGTATTTAATTTCTTATGAATTTGTTAAAGATAAAGACAATGAATAACAAAAAAAAAAAAAAAAGACATGCGTTGCTATCTGATAGGGCACATTTCTGAAATACTGATGAAGTGGCTTTAAGAAGCTGCCACGTGTCAATCTTCGACTATTTCATTTTATTTTTATACAATTTAACTTCTAAAATTCACAATAAATAAATTACCAATTAAAAAAATACACAAGCCATAACATATGGCAAATTTGAGAAATGACACAACTAACACCTTGTAAACCCTAAACCCTAACACTTCGTAAATTATTATTGACCCTAAAGGGTAATAAATTTTAAAGTGTAAAAATTAGAATTATGGGCTCATCCCTAAATGTGAATGATGCAAATGAATATACTAGTAGAGTTTGTAAACCCTAAAATGTTGTTTGTTTGATCACATAAATTCCGCATCAAAATTTAAATGGAAATGTGAAATTTGAAGTACGTGATCGTAGGAAATGTAGTACCGAGGCCGGCAAATTTTTTTGGGATTTGTTTGAATTATTATTGATTTTGAAATAAATTTTTAAGTGTAAACAAATAAATAATTGAAGGAGATGCGAGGTGGCGGCGTCCCATGCTGAGCCGTGGAGGTGGATATAAGGATAGTTTCATGCACTGACACGTGTCTCATTTGTTATAGTTTAATAATATTTTGTTGTAAAATCGTTAGAAAATGGAAATAAAAGGGAAAAATTCCTACCTATTTGTTACCCGAATACTTCGTATGCCAAGTCCAAAAAGTTGCTTACAATTTTCCATGTGTACAATTAAGGGCTCATCCCTAACTTACAATTTTGATGAGGCCATGCATTTATTCCGGTTAAAGCTTGCTATAGACTTGTTGGGGTATGCATGCCGGTAGGATATAGCTGTGTGATTGTGGGTGAAGGAATTGTTTAACTGCCTTAGTTTTAAATTTTCTTGGTAAGAATTGTTCAGGTATAAGGTTTGGAACTCGTGTGGTATTGCCAACCGTGTGAACACACATGCAAAACTGTTTTGAACACGATGAACGTGAATATATTAGCCATTGTTTTAAAATTCACTGTGAACACAGAGGTGCGTGATGCTTCAAACTGGTTTTTTTTTATGAAAAAAAACTTAGAAAATGAAGAAAATATTTTGGGTTTATAAACAGTTAAAATAAGCATGACTGGCTTCCCAATGTATCTGAAAGGTGGGTGAAGTAATGGTTTGGGTTTCTTTACCCCTTTCCCATTGAGCACTTTACAAACAAAATGCTTATAAGCATTGAAAAAAGACAGAAACACATTCTTCACGGACGACCAAGGTTTACCAAACTTAGGGATTCGCCGTTCACCATTGTCACCAGACCCTTATTATGCTTCATGTCGTCCTTTCTCCTATCAACCTGCATATCAGTCAAATCTACTGCAGCATATTTCTAAATAGGGACATACCAGTTATGCATCATAATAGATAGTAAATGAACCAACTGAGCATCCATAATTATTATCGTCCATTGAATCATAATAGATAGCCAATGCTTCATAATAGATAGGTAATAATACATCATAACAATACCAAAAACAACATAACATACATTAAATGCATCATACCATATACCAAATGCATCATAACAGATAGAACATGCATAAAAAAAGATACCAAATGCATTGTGATGAGCACATAAACTATCACATTTTTTATCCCTAAATATATTTGTTAGTAATTGATTTTCTTACAATTTTAGTTAATTAGGTTTGTCTTACAATTTTAGTTAATTAGTTAATTCGGGTTTTCTCGAGAACTTAAAAAATTGATTGAAGAAAGGAAGGAAGAAGAAAGAGGCTCCACTCGATCACGGAGAAGTTGAGAAATGCGTATTTGAGAAGTTGATAAATGGAGTTCAGAGATTTTGGGTCGTGAGATTTTGCACAAATGAAAACATTTTTTCTTTAATATGGGTTTTGGGTGGAGTTATGACCTTTTGGGTATTTGTGTTGTGAGATTTTGGGGTTTGTAGTTATAATTCATAAAATAATTAAATGGCGCAAGGAATGAACGAAAAAGGCGCGAGCGGCAAAAGAGAAGCTGCAGCGTACCCGACTTCTAGTGTGAGATTGTTTTTTTCCTCCAGCCGATGAGATCACTTCAATGGCTGAGATGGAGCCCCAAATAGAGGTTCGCAAAGAGATGTTCCTACCTGAGCCGCGCGATAATTCATTGAAGTTGCCAAACATGTGTGGCTCAGTCTTTAGAAAAACAAAGAAGGTAGTAGTTTTATGAGATCATATGGTATCCGGTATCTCCCTAGTTCCTCCCATTTTATTTTTGAAAGCTACATCTAAACCAACAAAAACATTTCTTTTCAAAAGAGTAAAAGGACTCCATTAGCTAATCATAACATAATAGTTGATGTATTAACTAACAACTAGTCATGATAATTGAAGTGCGTGCATATCTATAGTCACAGCATATGGAAGCATTACTCTTTTTAGAAAGGAGTGTATTAAGAACTAACAAGTACATAACATAGATATAGGTTAGGTTAGTTGGTTATGTCAGCGTACGTGTCCTTGCACTCAAGTTCAAATCTCATACTTCATAAATTAAAGTAATTTCAAAATCGGGTGCGCATTTGATATGTAAAACTCGTGATCCTGACCATACCGAACCTATATGGTTTGGTTTGATTTGATTAAATTATTATTATTTTTATTAATTACAACCCGAAACAAAAGTAGTGGTTAAAGAAGCAAGTTACATTCTCCTAACTACTGGAAATTTGTATAGAACTGAAATTTAAAAATAATTTTGTATTTAATTACTAATATACATGTAAACATTTAATTAATTGGTTTGATAAATAAGTCATATAGATATGGTTTTGTTTGGGAATGAGCCAATCCATGTGATACTTTGAACACAATGTTAAGTTTTAATTCCAATGTTGCGCCTGAAAGTAATTGATAAACAACCAAAATTGACCTTATTCAACTTCGTAAAGAAGAAAAAAAGCGGACCGGTACCAAATCAAACCGAACCGATACGTGCCCGAAGTATAAAATCCAGCCCTACCCGTTAGTGCCAAATGAGTGAAACCAAAAAACGGCGTCGTTATGGTGCTTGATTGCCTTCGAAAGCACGTTGAATGAAGCAGATAGTGAGGTAAGGTTTTGTTCATTTCAACTTCCTAGAAGTGACAAAACGCCCCAACAAATTTTACGCACATTCGAACTTCCCAACACTTCCCATTCAAAAAAAAATAATAAAAAATCTCAATCAAATTCCTCAAATTTCTAACTTCCAATTTACTCCAAAGGGCTTGAGATCTCAGACTGAGGACTGGTCTTGGCTGCAATCGACAATGGAGGAAGAAGACAAACAGCCACTGAAGGAAGAGAAAAGTCTTCTACAAGAAGAAAAAGAGGAAGCAAAAAAAGCAGAAGCAGCTGAAGCACAAGCATCACCAGCAAAAAGTGGAGGATGGGGAGGCTGGGGATTTTCCTCTGTTTTCTCAGATCTCCAGAAAGCCGCCGAAGAGATCTCTCGCAATGTAAGCGTCTCTAGCATTTCACAAGTGTATGTGAATCTCCATTTTTATTATAAACCTGCCTGATTTTTTTTCTTTCTATTTTTAGGAAATTAGAAACTAGGGTTTCTAAGTTTGGGAAAGGTTCATTATTGGATCTAATTTTGGTGTTTTTAGATGTATCCGATGTTAATTAACTCTTCAGACTGCGAATCTTAATGTAGGTTTAATTGGGTAATTATAAAATATGCAAAGATTTGTCTATTTAATCCAAATTGAAAAGTTTAGGTTTGCTGCATTTTTTAATTAAATGTGTGAAATGGTTATTTGTGGATGCAGGCGACTGCAGTTGCTCAGACTGCAGCAAAGAGCATTGCCGACATGCAAAACCCTGCAGAGGACTCGGAAGAATCTTCCAAGGAGGAGGAAGGGGATACTGAAAAGGAAAGCCAGGATGGGACGGAAAGCCAAGATGAGCATGAAAAGCAACGAAAGGCTGCTCTGGAAAAATTGGAAAAAGCTGGTGAAGATTCGTTTCTCGGTCAGGCAAGTCGTAAATTTTTAAGCAGTTGAACTTTCCTTTTTATATATTTGCAATTTTTGCGCTCATAATATTGCATATACTTCTATTCATCTCTCTCAATTTGATATAGGACACTTTGACATTACATTACTTTCTGTTCAACTGGACTGGAGCTGTTTGTTTCTTGACTTCTGTAACTATCCTCTGAAGCTGATACCTTTTATTTATATTTCACTAAGTGTGCCATTGCTATAAAATTTTCAGGGTTTGAAGGTACTTGATAGTTCTGTGGAGAATTTTGCTTCAGGAGCGTGGCAAGCATTAGGAAGTGCATTGAAAGGCAGTACTGATCTAGTCCACAAGTATGTTCCACTGCAGTTGAATGTTTTACTATATTTTACATTATGTTAGAGGGAAACAAGAGTAGTTCTTGCATTGCATGAGGGGACAGTTTTTTGGGGTTATTTTCTGGATTAAAATTAGTAATCAACAGATGCTAACTGGTCATTACTTTCTCTTGTTTCCCAGGAGCTGTGTACATATATATATATATATTTTTTTTCAGTTCTAGGATTGTAGAATGTTGTAAAGATGATCTAGTACTGCATGATGTAGTAAATATGGTTTCATAAGTTCAAAATAGGTGCAGTAATACAGTTGTATGGTGTTCTATTGACAGTGGTCAAGTTTGACTTTACCAACTTCTCTAATTACTTTCTACTAGCATTGTATTTTGTTATTGAAATAAGTTTTGTTGTTCTCTAGGCTTGAGAATTCAGCTGTGAATCTTGCGGGATCCATCCAGCAAGGTGGTTTGCCTACAGCTGCTGGTTCTGCTGCGCCATCCTTATTAGAGGTTTGTATTCTCCTGTTACATGGCTTGTTGAGTTATGTCGACTTCATTGCTTATATCTTGGTTTCATGTTACAGACTGGAAAGGCTTTTACCTCAAAGGGAATGCAAGTGCTTGAGCTTGTAGGCAAGGAAACTTTGGATCTATTGATCACAGAGACTGGTATAGAAGTTGAGAAGAATTCTAAACCCTCTGAACAGGAAGCCGAAGAGGATCAGTTATACGAGGAAGTAGGATTTGATCGATGCTTCTACATATATGGAGGTCCAGAACAGTTGGAGGTCATTTTCTTAATCCGGGAGGTTAAGTCTTGTTATCTTAAGGAATAAATTTATTGAAGCTGTGTATTGTAATTCTGTCAGGAATTGGAGGCATTGTCCAGCCATTATGCACTATTATTTAACCGGAGAAAAGGAAAATTATCATCAGAACAGAAATCTACTTATGATGGAAAGCTTAAACAGGTGCAGCAGATTTTCAGTTTGGATATTGAATTGGATGGAAGTGGGGCAGAGTCGGATAAAGGCAAAAAGAAAGAAACTGGAGATGATGGAAATAGCGATGAGATGAAGAGTTTGCATGATTCAAGCGTCAGCAAGGCTGCTGATATGGCGGCTGGGTATTTTACCTTGTTCAATTTCTATTTTTATGTCTTCCTTTTTCTTTTTTTTTTTTTTTTTAAAAGATTTTTTGAATATCATTAGTAGTTTTGCTTTCATGCATGGCTGTTTTAGGTCTATTGCTTCTTTTTGGACTTTGATCTGATTTTGACACATTCACTAGAGCCAGAATTAGATTACAATAACTGTAAAACTAGCTGTTCTTGCTTCTGTCAGAGTTACATTAGATAGATTTTCACTGTCACTGTTGATGATGCATCCTTTCTATACCCATCGTTCTTGTCAATGTGAATTGATTGGAGTTCATACAATCATAGTAGATGATTTCAAAATGAATTTCTTTATAATCATTTGCTAAAAGAGATTGAGTTTATGGGTCAGTTTGGTACTTGACATGCATGACATTCTCAAAAAATGTTAGTCTTTAAAAGGTGGGACTGGTGAAAGGCGAGTCCTATAATAAGTTATTGCAGGGTGATGATATGTCCAGTGTCTAAACTGATTGCAATTTGATCAGCCTCCTCATTATACACATTTTATTTTACAATTTGCTCCTCTTAATTATGTGACCTTGTCTGAAACATAGGAGCAGAAACATGCCTGGTCTTTTGTGCATAACTTTATTTTTATACATATCATGCCTTAACTTCTATTACTTTTGAAAATTTCTACTTACGTTCTCCTTTTCCACATCCCTCTAAGAATCTTCTGTATTTAACATTATTCAGGTTCACAAGTGCCTTAGCTGGACAACCTGTTAATGATATAATTCAAAGAACCGCTGGCCGATTAGAGAGTCTTCACTCAGAGGGGGTTCATGTATGGAGTTATCTGGGATAACTGTATTGTATTCTCTTGGCTCTGCTTTTGTTGACATGGGTTTAATAGTTTTGATGTAATCATATGTCTTTGCAGAGACTCTCGGAAATGTGCTGCTCTGCAGTGTCTCAACTGTTGATGCTTGGTAAATCCATCATATCTAGTGCAAACAACACTCAGGTAGAAGATGTGGATGCTGATGTCGAGAATATTGATTGGCCTGAAGATTCTGTTGAAAAAGCAAAGATAATCAGATCAAAAGCGCAAGCAATGACTGGATATGTGGAGGCAGTGTCCAGCAGTTTCATCACAGGTTGATATCCTCTAGCTCTGTTTCTTTGTGGTCATAAATGACTACTTTTTCCTAGTTGCAATATGCCGTTACAGTTCACCCTGTTGTGCTCAAAGTAAAAATACTCAGAGAGTACTCGGTACCTCAACATGAGAGTGGTTAGCTATTAGCTGACCACGGTTGGAAAGATAATCCGCATCTGCATGCAGCAATCTTTTGACCTGAATATAGCCATTGTATAAGCCATGAAGTCCATGTATATTATCTATAGGGAGCCTAATTCCTAAGGTCCCCAACTCAGAAAGCCTTGTGTCTTTTTTGTGTGCTTTTAGATTGAGGTCTTGATGATTTTCATTTCCAAGTTCATATCTGATATGCAAGACATGTATTGTAGCAGATATTTTTGTTGACAGTTTGAGTCTTTACGAACTTGACAGGCATATCTGATGTTGCCGAAGCTTATCTAGCAGCCATAAAAGGTGCTTCTGCGGAATCCCATGATGTGCTTCCACAGACATCAATCCAAGATAAAGCCAGTTCCTTCTCTAAACATCTCCGTGATGACCAGAACACAGCTTTGGGAAAAATCCAGGACGGGCTTCACTACTTGTCGTATGTGGTCGTTTCAAGCTCTATGCCCACTGCATGAGAGAACTCAGATCTCTGATCTTTCACAAGTTCTATTTGTTAAGCTTTGTAAATAGTGGTTTTTCAAGTGGGTTTGAGTTCTCTTATCATTTCAAGTGTTATACGAAATTGAAGGAAAATTCTTGTTAGAACTCTTAAACAGTCAGCAATCTGTAACAACGGGGGAGGTAGAGATTATGTATTGCGTTAATTAAGGTTAAGTTGATGGATCCTATTCATAGCTATTCTTGCTGCCTTGGTTTCATTAGTAATTTTGGATGGTCAAGTTGGCAAGAGTGCGATATTACCACTTACCAGGCTTGTGTAGTGTACTTATTTTCAAATGACAACTTGAAACAATGTAGTAGTATTCTACACAAGCCCTATTCAGCACGTGAATCATAAATAGAGATTTGAACTCATTCAACACAGAAAACAAAAAGAGGGATTTGCTCAACTCTGCAGCCTTTGAGCAAATTCCTTGCTCGGTTCTGATGGACGGGCGCTTTGCTTGCTTCTAATGGACAGTCTGAAGTGCCCGGGGGTGGCTTCCAGCTATTGGTATAATGTGTTGCAAATACTGACATGAGCGACAGCTCCAAACACTCTGCATGACTTTTAGCAGAATAATCCTTCAATTCTTAGTGCAAATCCCTTATGACATGCGTCCATATGATGTTGCTGCCATGATAAAACACTTCTTAGCCAACCCTTTTTGCAATAATCCTTGATAGGGTTTTTAACAGGAATGGTCCCTGAACTTGTGCCCAATTTGCATTTTTATCATTGAATTCAGAAAATGGCTGCCATTCCCACCATAGGCGCTCTATGAGCGCGTTGGAAGGTTGTGGCCTAGTCCTCCCTCACCTAATCAAGACACTACAAAAGCAGCAGATGACCCTAAATGCGTTCCACTAAAGAAAACAACCACGGTATACTTGTCGGTCTATCCTGCAGTGATACCTTCCAAACTCTCTACTGCTTAGTTTGCTTACCATATTGTCTTCATTTACCAAACCAACATTTTCTATTCCGAAACTGTCTACATTCATTGTCCAGAAGAGAAAATTATGCACAGAAAAATCCAAAAAATATATAAACCAACGCCACTTTCTTCCACCAGAAAACCACTTCCACTAAATTTTACAATCTATCTGTTCTTGAATCTTAACCAATGGGAGAAATTGATCCAGCCTTCATCCAAGCCACAGACCAGAGGCCCAAGCTCAAACCCACAAACCCAGTTGCTGATGAAATCCCCATAATTGACCTCTCAGTTTTAAGCAGCCCTGATGAGACCAGAAAAGTGGTATCAGAGATAGGCCATGCATGCAAAAACTGGGGATTTTTCCAAGTTATAAATCATGGGGTGCCATTGGAACTGGCCAGGAAGATTGAGGAGGTGGCTAAGACATTCTTTGAACTACCAGCAGAAGAAAAGAAGAAGGTGAAGAGAGACGTGGTGAATGCACTGGGGTACCATGATGGTGAGAACACTAAAAATGTTAGAGATTGGAAGGAAGTCTTTGATTTCTTGGTGGAAGATGGGACTTTGGTCCCAGCCTCACCTGAGCCTGAAGATAAGGAGTTGAGGAAATTGACTAATCAGTGGCCTCAGTACCCTCCTGAGTTCAGGTGTTTTATATTTGCTTATTTGAATTGTTCATTTTTAGTTTATCTTTGCTTTGTAATAGGTTTGCATAGAGTTGGCTGATTCTGGATTGCTTTAGTTGAACTGAGAACAATATTGAACTGAGAAAAATTAACATTTCGGCAAAAACTTGAACAAACTTGGACTGCTTTAGCTGATTGTGCAAAATTAAATTAAAATTGATTCTGGATTGCTTCTCTGATTTTTTCCCTTCTTAAATAAGCGGTGTTCTTTTATAACTTGATTCATCAGAAAATTTGCTAACTCTTAGAAGGTTTACAAGTTTGGAGACATGATTGGATACAAGAAAACTGATTTGACTTAGAAATCATTATAATCTAGTATAGGCTTTTAGTCCATGAGATTTGGGGGCCAAAATTGTTCAGGGAAATTGGGTTTGGATCCCCTCAGAAGCAAAACTGGTTCTGCATAAATTCTCACTTGGAAATAGGACCTTTTATTCCACTATGATAATACTGTACAATGCTAGCCTTTTAGACTTTAGTTGAACTGAGAGCAAACTTGAACTGTAAAAAAGAATATTTCTGCAAAAGATCTGCCCCTTCAAATTTCCGCCTTCTTACCATAAGAACTGCTGTTTTCATATGTGGTTCATTAGACAGGTTACTCTCAGAAGTTTTACAAGTTCGGATTCGAACAGATTAAACGGATTTGCCATGAATGCGCATGTAATACAGGCTTAACTCCACCAGGTTTACCAAAACTTCAGTGTAATTGAGTTTAAATCCCCTCAGAAGCACATGTTGGTTAAGATTCAAATAAAAGCAAAAACTTATTAGCTACATTTTGCTTAAATTCTCACTCCACCAGACTAATATCCCATGACGCTAACGTTTTGCCTTTACATTGGCATGTGGTCTATGTACTCTAATTGGATGCCTTGAGTAGAGAGGTCTGCCAGGAGTATGCTCGAGCGGTGGAAAAACTGGCTTACAAGTTGTTAGGACTAATTGCTTTCAGCTTAGACCAGCCAGAAAACAGGTTCAATGACCACTTCAAAGACCAGCAAACGAGCATGGTCAGATTCAATCACTATCCTCCATGCCCTTGTCCTCACCTAGCTCTAGGCGTTGGGCGCCACAAGGATGCTGGTGCCTTAACTGTCCTGGCCTAAGATGATGTTGGAGGACTAGAAGTTAAGCGGAAATCTGATGGAGAATGGATTCCAGTCACACCCACCCCAAATGCCTACATCATCAATGTTGGTGACATTGTTCAGGTACTATTCATGAACTGAAATGAAATTTCCCCATTATGTCTTATGAACGAAATTAATTTATTCATAATTATGAATGAGATTGTAATTGCGAGTGACCTTGTGCACAACACCAATAAATTTTTTAGACACTTGCATTGCATGAGATGTACGTTCACTTTGTAAACGGTGTTTTTATCTGCAGGTTTGGAGCAATGACAAATATGAGAGCGTGGAGCATAGGGTGGTAGTGAATTCTGAGAAAGAAAGGTTTTCAGTTCCATTCTTCTTCTTCCCAGCCCACCATGTGATGGTGAAGCCCTTGGAGGAGCTACTGAGTGATGAAAACCCTGCCAAATACAGGGAATACAACTGGGGAAAGTTTTATGCTACAAGAAACCGCAGTGATTTCAAGAAACAAGAGGTGGAGAACATCCAAATTCATCATTTCAGGTTACCAGAGTAGATAGGATATATCGGTGAAGTGAAATGTTATCCATTGCTAACAACATAAAGTCCTTTTAGCTTCTTGTGAATATTTTGCTATGTAATCAGGCCAGAGGCTTTCAAAACTTGCTTTTATAACAACATTAAGTCCTTTTAGCTTCTTATGTCTTTATGTTTTATGATTGTTTTTCAGGCAGTTTCTGAGTTTAAATTTATCACCAGTTACTCAGTCTAAGCAAGACATATTTATCAATGTGTACAGTTTTAAAAAATTTAATCATCAGCATGAAGTTCATACTAATCCTTAAAGCCAAAAGAAGAAAAAAAATTTGATGCAAAACTATGAATAAGGATTATCCAGAACGTTGCAGCTAATGGAGTGCAGCAGAGCCCAAAAAAGAAAACAGAACTGGAAAAAAGGTGCAATCCTTATAGCAAACAACTATTTAAGCAAGGGCTTGTAGCTCAAGTGGTTAAGAGTATTTACTCATGCACCGAGGCCCTAAGTTTGATTCCCCCTTCCCCAATATCACTTGTATAAAAAAAAAAAAACTATTTAAGCAAATTAGCATTCTTCTCAAAAGAAAAAAAGGTAAGAAATGATGGAATTAATTAAGACAGGCAAACATAACAAAACAGTACAAGACCTATTCGTTGAGCCCGAGATTCTTCAATATTGTTTGTTGTTAATGGTAGTGACGAGCTGCTTCCATTACTTACAGGGATAATATTCTTTCTGCTGCAGCTGAACCAGGGCAATTAAATTAATTTAATTCTAGCAGCCCCACCCATCAATGTTTAATTTTTTTTTTTTTAAAAGAAGAAGAAGAAGATGAGAATTTGGATTTTGTAGCAATTTGATTTTGTTGCGACATTTTCTGCTTTGATTTTTTATTCTTTCTTTAGAAGAGTGAGTATTGCAGTCGTACTTATTTAGAACTAATGCCGAAAAGAAATATTGGTGTCAAGTCAAACTTTGGTTCCAAATATGTTGCTGTACGTCTGCAATGGCATCATAGCAAAGAAAAAGACAACCATGCAAGCACAAAAGTTCACAACCCTCTACAAAGCAAAACCGTGCAGCACTAGGTAATCTCCACCTAGTAATTTACCCAAACCCTTGTCCAGATTCAATATCAAAGTACAAGCACTTGCATTATAAAAGCTACCAGTGTCCTTGTTGCTTCAAAGTGGCTTTTCTAGCAAAACAAATCATTTGTTAAACCAAGATCACCTGCCATGGGAGAGGTTGATCCAGCTTTCATCCAAGACCCTGATCACAGGCCTAAACTCTCCATCACCGAAGTCGAAGGCATACCCTTGATTGACCTGACTCCGATTATCTCCCCAGACTCCATTTCCGACCCTAAAGCTGTTGAAGCGGTTGTTAGAGAAATAGGCAATGCATGCAGGGACTGGGGGTTCTTCCAAGTGATCAATCATGGAGTAGTATTGGATAAGCTCCGAAAGATTGAGACTGCTGCTAGGAAATTCTTTGCTCTGCCTTTGGAGGAAAAGAGGAAGATTAGGAGGGATGAAAAAAGCGTGTTAGGTTACTACGACAGTGAACGTACCAAGAATGTCAGAGACTGGAAGGAGGTGTTTGATTTCACAGTGGAGGAGCCTACTCTAGTCCCGGCTTCGCCTGACCCCGAGGACAAGGAAGAGACAGAGTGGTATAACCAATGGCCTGAGCACCCTCCGGAACTAAGGTAACTAAATGATCACCAAAGGTAGTATAAGTATATATGTTTTAGCTAATTGTAATAGGAAAGGGAAAATTTGATCACCTATGATCATACCTTGCGAATTATAATGTGTATCAAACAAAAAACACTTGCTCTCATCACTTAGTAACTTATTCGGTTGTGCCGTAAGGACCCCGTGCTTTTGAGCTTCCTTTATATGATATAATACACTGCCTTGACCAGGGAGGTCTGTGAAGAATATGCTCGAGAAATCGAAAAGCTAGCTCTGAAGTTGATGGGACTTATTGCCTTAAGCCTAGGCTTGCCAGAAAACAGGTTCAGCAGCTACTTCAAAGACCAAACAACTTCAGTCAGACTCAATCACTACCCAGCTTGTCCTTCCCCTCAGCTAGCTCTTGGTGTTGGTCGTCACAAGGATGGTGGTGCTTTAACCGTGCTAGCTCAAGATGATGTTGGAGGATTGGAAGTGAGAAGAAAAACAGATGGAGCTTGGATTCGGGTTAAGCCCACCCCAAATGCCTATATCATCAATGTTGGTGACAGTATCCAGGTTCATCACTTCAAACTTTATATTAACTTGTTGTGCTCAAAAGACATTGAAGTTTGTCACGTTTGAAGATATGCTAATTAGTCTATTCCGGCTTTTATTGTTTTTTGCCAGTTTCTCATAACAAATGAACATGTTTATGCAGGTTTGGACCAATGAAAAATATCAGAGTGTGGAACATAGGGTGATGGTGAACTCAGAGAAGGAAAGGTTTTCTATCCCTTACTTCCTCAACCCATCCCACTACACCATAATCAAGCCTTTGGAGGAGCTAATAAATGAACAAAACCTAGCCAAGTATAGGCCCTACAGCTGGGGCAAGTTTATGACTAGCAGAAAGCTCAGTAATTTCAAGAAACTCAATGTTGAAAACATCCAAATTCATGATTTCAGGGTATCGGAATAAATGGATTAGAAGGACTGTTTCTGTATGACCAATTGATAGTAATGTTATTTCTGCTTCCTGTGCATATGTACTCATAAAATAATGCCATGCTGTATAAAGAAGGAAGTAACTTGTTAGGAACTTCTGAAACATGGCGTGGTTAATGTGGCAATAAGATCTGTAATATAATTATCTACAAGCACATGTTCTGCTTCAAAAACTAAGAACATCTCCTTATAAAGAAAAATTTGCATAAAGTTGACCAATTTTTGGTTGCTATAGTTGAACTACAAACTTGAACTGCAAAATTAGTGTCTGCAAAAATTCTGCCCCTTTGATCTTTTCCCTTCTTAAAAGTTTCGTAAGTTTGGACATGATTGGATTAAAGAAAACTTGTTTGAAGTTCAAGTTTGATGGCCAAAATGGTTCAGGGCAATCGCGTTTGAATCCCCTCAGAAACTAATACTGGTTCTGCATGAGTTCTCACTTGAAATATAGGACCCTGAATTCAGTTAGGCCTAACATTCTTCCTGCTGCAATTGAACCTGAACTTTTCTAGCATCCCCCCACCCATCAATGATTAATTTGAAAAAGGAAAAAAAAAGAAATTTGGGTGAGGAGGTATCAGTTTGATTGTGATGTGACATTGTCTGCTCTGGCTTTTCCTTCTTTTTCTTTATTTTGTAGTGTCAAGTCAGACTTTGGTTCCACATATGTGGCTCTACGTCTGCAATGGCATCAAATCAAATCAAAAGATGACCAAGCAAGCACAAACATCACAGCCTTCCAAACCTGTCCACACATCCAAGATAAAAGTTGAACCGCTCACATTATAAAACCTACCAATCAATAGCCTTGTTGCTTTAACTGCCTCTTCTTGCAAAGCAAATCATTTAACCCGAGTCCAGACATGGGAGAAGTTGATCCAGCTTTCATACAAGACCCTGATCACAGGCCTAAACTCTTCATCATCGAAGCTGAAGGCATACCCTTGATTGACCTGTCTCCAATAAACTCCCCAGACTCCATTACTGATCCCAAAGCCATTGAAGGTGTTGTTAGAGAAGTTGGCAGTGCATGCAAGGGCTGGGGGTTCTTCCAAGTGATCAATCATGGGGTTCAATTAGATAAGCTCCGAAATATTGAGACTGCTGCTAGGAAGTTCTTTGCTCTGCCCTTGGAGGAGAAGAGGAAGATTAGAAGGGATGAAAAAAACGTGTTGGGTTACTACGACTGTGAGCGTACCAAGAATGTCAGAGACTGGAAGGAGGTGTTTGATTTAACAGTGGAGGAGCCAACGTTAGTCCCGGCTTCGCCTGACCCTGAAGACAAGGAAGAGACAGAGTGGCATAACAGGTGGCCGGAGTATCCTCCAGAATACAGGTAACTGAATGATCACTAATATGTAAAAGAAATCTAGATCACCTCACCTGTGATCCTGGTCAGTTAAACTTTACATTCTGTGAGTTATAACTTATAATGTGAATCAATCACAAAACACTAGCTCTCACTTGGTAACTTAAATGATTGTGCTGCTACTGTAAGGACCTCATGCACGATGAGCTGAACTTGTATTTGGAACTTGATTTATATGATATAATAGACTGCCTTGACCAGGGAGGCCTGTGAAGAATATGCGCAAGAAATCGAAAAGCTAGCTATGAGGTTGATGGGACTTATTGCATTGAGCCTTGGCTTGCCAGAAAACAGGTTCAGCAGATACTTCAAAGACCAAACAACTTCTATCACACTCAATTACTATCCACCTTGTCCTTCCCCTCAGTTAGCTCTTGGTGTTGGTCCCCACAAGGATGGCGGTGCGTTAACCGTGCTAGCTCAAGATGAAGTTGGAGGATTGGAAGTGAAGAGAAAAACAGATGGAGAGTGGATCCGGGTTAAACCCACCCCAAATGCCTATGTCATCAATGTTGGTGACGGTCTTCAGGTTCTCCACTCTTCAGATTTCATATTAACTTCTAGTGCTCAAAACACTTTGAAATTGACTTGTCTAATTAGAGTACAACTCATTGCTACAGCTAAATGTATTGTTTTTGGCCACTTTCATATAACAAATAGATATGCCTATACAGGTTTGGAGCAATGATATATATCATAGTGTAGAACACAGAGCAATGGTGAACTCAGAGAAGGAAAGATTTTCTATTGCTTACTCTCTCAAACCATCACACTACACCCTAATCAAGCCCTTGGAGGAGCTAATAAGTGAAGAAAACCCTGCCAAGTATAGGCCATACAACTGGGGAAAGTTTTTGACTCACAGAAAACTCACCAATTTCAAGAAACTCAATGTGGAGAACATCCAAATTCATCATTTCAGGTTATCAGAATAAGTGGGTAAGGAAGGAGGAGTTTTATTAAATGTTATTTCAGCTTCCTGATCCTGTGCATACCATGTTGTATATCAATTCAGAAAATATTGGCATGCTGCGTATAGAAGTGACTTGTAAGGAACTTTTTTGAAACAAGGCCTGGTTAATTTGTCAACAAGATCAGTAATATAATTATCTACAAACACGTTCTGCTTCGAAAACTAAGATCATATTCCGGAGAATCATTTTACCACTTTCACTACAACAATTAGTCATTATTGTTATACCAAAAACTTAAAAATTGAAGTAGTTTAGAATATCGCCTTGTAAATAAAAATTATTTAGTCTGTATTTTCATGACCTGAATTAGCCGAGTCCAAGCGCGAAATTTTAGAACTCATGACCAAAAATTAAGTTACACTAAAAGATCAGTGGCACCTAAGGGAAAAAAAGAAACAAAGGCCTTAGAGTAAAACAATCATGTAAGCAAATTATCACGTTTCTCAGAAACCAAAATGTAAGGCACCCAAATCAATCATTAAATGTTGCAGCAGAAGAATCAAATTACAAACAGATATACACAAACAGTGCAAAACTATGGAGTGGCTTAGGTAGTTAGCTTCCAAATCAAAACTGAGCTTCTTGAAATTATGTGTTTCAAGAAGCTCAGTCATTTCAAGAAAACTCAAATCTGAATAAGTGGTTAATGGTGATTGTATCAGGTGAGAAATATAATGATATACAAACACATTTTTTGCTTCAAAAACTGAGAGCATATTCTTTTAGTAGTATCCTACACAATAATTAGTCATTATACATAAAACTAAACGTGTTCCTACTGGTTAATTTTTATAACAAACAATTTTTGCATTTTGAAGTATGCCCTCATCTGAAAAACAGAGTGTTCAAATGAATGTCCTGATGGAACTCAACAACAATAAAAATATTCGTACTATTTACTAATCACATCTGTCGCAAGGATATACGTAAGAATAGCATGTGATGAACAATATAATAGTCAATGGGATACAAATAGCATTACTCAAGGAACAAAAGACATTGGTTAGTCCTAATTCGAAATGGTCAAATGATTACATTACAGAATTGAAGAAAAATTTGAGTGATGCTACATTTACCACATTTTTTGATCCAATTCTCACCTCTATTGGACAAATTTTGCAGGTGATTTGTTATTCCTGTTGAAATAAATGCACATTTGTACTATAAAAAAAATAAAGATAATTCTAAAAAAGTCAAGAACCTACAAAATAGTTGAAGTCACAAGCTAGTGGGAATTATTTGACCTAATTGGGAGTTACTCAATTTAATTGGGAGTTACCCAATTAAATTGAGAGTTACCTAATTAAATTTGGATTGATTTGATTCCTACCACAATTAGGGATTTGATTTAAATCAAATAAATCAAATCCCTAATTAATCAAATCTCGCTTAATCGGGGAGGAATAATTCCTTTCCATCTCCAGAATTATTCCTCTGAAACCCTAGTCTCCGAGGTTCCTATAAATACTTGGCTTTAAGGTACATCTAAATTCCTATTGAAATTCTGCATAATTTATCCCTCACAAACCCTAGCCACCCTATTCTTTCTCTCTCTCACACAAGGCTCCGGCCACCACACAAAGCTCCGGACACCCGGTTTTCCTTGAAAAACCCAACCCAACTTAGGCATTGGAGGGCCTTTGGCCAACACCCCCGGATGTGGTCCTTTTACTCCGATCTATTTTGCAGGGAGAATGAACGGTGATGAAGGAAGAGGAATCTCAATCGAATATTTTCGTGGAAAGAAATTTGCTCCCACACTCACCAAGCTAATTAAAGGGACAAATAGCCTAGAGTCTAAATTGAGAAGATAGGTAGCCAATAGCTACACCAATAGGAGGCCAATTATAGCCTACACAAAGCTATGTACTATTCTCCTCCAAATTAATAAAAAAACACCTTGTTTCAACTATTGTTCTATATTTCCTAAACCCCTTCACCCTATAAACCAAGAATGGTATCAGAGCACATCACAACTCTCAAAATTCCAACAATTCCAAATACCAAGGGCCAGTTCTACTCATCTCTACTCATCACCAAGGCCGACTTGACTAACACTCAAAGCTCATCAAGCAATGGTTCACGCAAAAGGAAATAAATATGACCCCTTTAATTGACTTCAAAACTTTCCTTATTTCACAAGGTTTTGGGCCTTAAGGTGTAACCTAATTTAAACTCTTATCAAACTTTATATAACTTAGTATCTAGTGCAACAATCTAAATAGGAAATATATTGCTTCAAAGACTAAGAACAAATTCCCGAGAACCCTTTTAGCATTATTCATCACAAAACTAAGTTAAGATAAGTTAATGGACAATAGTAAGACCGTTGTTTTCAATATATATTTAAGGCTTTTTATCACAAATGGTTCCTAAAGTTTGCGAAATTATTACATTTCGTCTCTAACGGTTTTTTGTAACACTAATGATCCTTAAGGTTACCTTCTACACATCAAAATGGTCCCTGCCGTTAACTTCCGCAAAATTTTCTATTAAATTGTTGACGTGGCACGTGTGTGGAGCCCACACATCAAATGGTATAAAGCCACGTGACTTTAAATAAAATAAAATATATTTTAAATATTTTAAAACTTAAATCCATAAAAACAAAAACAAAAATACGGTCACCCTCTGCATTCTCACTCTTCCAGCTCCCTTCCCCCCGGCAGACCCACCTTTTGCCTCTCTCTCCCTCCTCTTCCTCCCTTCTCTTTCTCTCTCCCTCTCCCTGTTTTTAATTCTACAAAGCCAAAGGCTTTGACTTTTGCTTTGGCTAAGGCTGCAATGCCAAAGACTATATGTGATCTTTGGCTGACCCTGTAGAAGGCCTCTACTCTTGGACCTCCACAATGATCACATTATGTTTCTTGCTTTTGATCTCTTTCTTCTGCATCTCCTACTCTGTAAAATCTGTTTTTCCCTCCAATCTTTGTAGGCAACATCAATCTTTTACCATCCATGTCCAATCACAAGCAGAACCAAAAGGAGGGGCAATGTTTGGTTGGATTAGACTGTAAAAATGAAGGAAGATGAGGGAGAGAGAGGCAAAGGGTGTGTTTGCGAGGGGGGAGGCGCAGTGCTAGTAGAGGGACACTACTACAATTTTAGCTTGTACTGACAACCTAATACTGGCGAAGGAGAATTTCAGCCAGTACTAGAACCCATTACTGACTAAGTAAAGTGATTTGCCACTACTAAATGATACTGGCGAAGTCTTTCGTCACTACTAATTTTACTGGCGAGCCACAGTGCCAGCAGCTTCAAGGGTGAGGAGCGAAAACATCAGGCGCCCAAATTTTTAGATAGCGGGAAGCCAAATTTTATCACTGACAAGTTGCTTTGCCACTACAAGACTTTAATATAATTTTTTTAACTTTTTGGTTACAAAAAAGTAACTCTAAAAACTCTCTCTACTCCAAACGAACCATATCTTCTCTCTGTTTTTTTCTTTTGTTTTTTGGGTTTTGCTCTCTGTGTCACTCAGTCTCCCCTCCTTCCTTCCTCTCTTTTGTTTTTCCATTGAAGAAATCATTTTCTTCCTTCGAGCTATTGGAGTTGGAGGAATGGTGTGGTAGTGATTTAAGTATATGCTGGTTCAAATTGACAGAGGGATTAAATTTGAGGGTTTTCTTTGCTCTTTTCAGTTGTGGGTGATTTGGTCCTTCTTCTTGAAAGGAGGCCCATGTTCTGGTGAGACTTGTGTTCTTATTTCTTTTGTTTGTTTGATGAGTCTGATTTGTGGGTATGTGTTTATCTATTGCAAGATTGTTGAATTTTTTTGGACACTTAAAATCCAAGTCTGTTTCCCTTTTACCCTTTTCTATTATATGGTTGTTCTTTAATTATTGTTGAATAAAATTGTTCGTAGTATTGAGAGTATTGGGCTTTTATATATGTTTGAGTTGTTCTCTTATTTTGTTTTGGTTGCCTTGTAATTTGTTTAAGCATCCAGAAAGTTTTTTAAAGGTAGTTTTATTCATTTATGTTTTCTTGTTCATTATTCTTTATGTTCTTTTATTTGTTTAAGTATATGAAAACAGAAATGTAGAGATCCACAAGATTATTGTCCTATGTTTTTAATACATAATGCAATTCATCATTGTAGAGTTTATTGGGCTGCTTATTCTATGATGACCATAATTGGATGTAGAAAGATAAACTGAATATATATATATATAATTTATTTCTTAAGCTGAAATGCAGGAAAAGTTGAAGTGGATTAATTGAAGATGAATGTCCTGATAATTTAGAGACACGAAGAAGGGCTTATGCCGAGGCAATGGGTCTTGAGACAAATAATAGAGATCGTGGTGGACTTGGGGTGAAACCCCATCAGGTGCCTTGGATTCAGACGAAGGCAATGGGTCTTTTGTAGTACTGGTAGAATATTTCTTAGTTTTGTATAGGTTAGGCAACTAAAGTTTTTGAACTCTACTGATGTAGGCAGACCTTTGTAATGTTTGAATATTGTAATCGGCTTTATATCCTATTTATAAGGATGGTTGTTGTATGGTTCAATCTTTATAATAGTGTACTTATAATTATTATTACAATTTTAATATATCAATTAAATTTTATAGAAAGAAAAATGTATAGATAATATTACAAAACAAAAGGCATTTGAAAGAAAAACATATTTAATGGCGCATCAGCTCACAAATAAATTGACTCTTGACAAAAGCTTGTTTAATACTGGCAACTTGTTTTGTCAGTAATAATTTGGAGTTGTTAGTAAATAATTTGGAGTCCTTTATGACTTGTGTCAGAGAGAGACCTTTACTGACGAAATAAGTTGCAAAAGTTGGTCAGTAATAGTAGTATTGACAAGAGTTTTACTGACAACCCTCATTTTCGCCACTGCACTCGTCAGGAAGCCAATAGTGACGAAATTCTGTCAGTAATAGGCTTTCTACTGACCATAGAGGGTTGCCATGACAAGGGAAAATTGTAGTAGTGGGAGGACGCATAGGGGATGGTCATGGTGCTTTTTTTTAGGTGGATTTAAAGTTTTAAAATATTTAAAGCCACACGACTTTATATCATTGGATGTGTGAGTTCCAAACATGTGTCACATTAGCAATTTAATAGAAAATTTCATTGAAGCTAGTGACATGGACCATTTTGATGCGTATAGGGTAACCTTAACGACTATTAGTATTACAAAATAAGTTAGAGACGAAATGTGATAATTTCGCAAACCTCAAGGGATCATTTGTGATAAAAAGCCTATATTTAAATAAAGAAATAAAATTTATGTCCTTCCCTCTTGCAAATGAAAAACCGAAGTATTTTGAATTCCAACACCCGTGGAGGAACATATAGAAAACCAGTTTCAGCTAAGAGAAAAAAAGAAAAGAGAGAACAAATGCATTTTTCTTCTCAAATCAGTCATTACATATTGATTTGTCTAGAAGGAATCAATTTAAGTTGATACATATGCAAACAGTAAAAAACAGCACAAGATCTCTTGGTTAAGTCAAAAAATCTGCAATATATTTTCTCAGTACACTTCTGCAATACTGTTTGTTGAAAATTTTAAAGAGTAACTTTGAGATAAAATAAATAAAAAAAGAGAGTGAATGTTGGACTCTTTGGCATTGTCTGTTTTTTTTTTTTTTGGTGCTGAGGAGGGCTAAAGCCCAAACAAAGAGACAACAATTAAGAAGGAATTAAACGAGGACTAGCCACATTGCTAGTATCAGCAGCAAGGGACAGTGCTAAGAAAGACAGGGCTCCGAGGAAAAGATATGAAGACCAAGAGGGAAGTCATAGCTTTTGGTAGCCAGAAGATCAGGAGCACGATTTTTGCTCACGATAGATATGGGCAAGAGAGCAAATCCAAGTCACCATGAATTTTCAGATGACAACAGTTTAGAAGACTAAAGAGGGGATGATCATAGATATAGGAGCATTCTGAAGAAGGGCCACCACAGAGCTAGCATCACATTCAACTTCCACATTTATGTAGTCCATATTCCAGGCCAAATTGAGGCCCCAAAAGACACCCCAGAGTTCAGCCTCAAGGATTGTCCCAATACCAAGATTCCCAGAAAAACCAGTTAACCACTTGCCAGTGGAGTCTCTCAAGATACCACCAGCACCAATACAACCCGTTTCAGTTTTCCTGCTACCATCAGGATTTGATTTTACAGATCCCACGCTTGGAGCAATCCAATGCAACTGAACCAGATGCTTCACAACGAGATCAGGAGTATGACTACAAGCAGTAAACCAATCCATAGCATAATTCAAGATGATTTGACGAGAGTTAGGCGGAGTCGAAAAATTCTGCTCAAAGACCACCTTACAACGCCATTTCCAAACAAACCAGAGGTAAACTGTGAAAACCAACGACCAAGGAATACTATGAAAGGTTATGTGGGATTTTAAGTTCTTCAGGAGCCAAGAATCAAAATCAATCATTGGAAAATTAGGAGCCTCATCATCCTCCCAAAAATCCTTCCCAATTAATTGGGTAGTACTGCAATCAATAAACAGATGATCAAGGGATTTCACTTGAGAATGGCACCTCGGACAGGAAGTGTCTTGACCAAGCCCCCTCTTCTGTCTTTGAACATTAGTAAGAAGTTTCTTATGACAAAGAACCCAAAGAAACGTCTTGATTCTAATAGGAATGTGAAGCTTCCAAATAATGTTCCAAGACCACATCAGGATCATCAACCATAGTGGAAATGTCATAAGCCGTTTTAACAGAAAACTTACCATTAGTAGTGAGTTTCCAGATGCATCTATCAGGTCCACTCTCATGGAAGCCAGCATGCACACAAAGAATCAATTGCACAATATGAGCAGGCAGACACTCCAGTAAGCAATTAACATTCCATGTGTTATCTGCAAAGTAGTCACTAACCTTTAGAAGCAGCATATCATCAGAAATGTCAATATAAGCATATTGGATCAAAGGCCCACAGCTAAGCCAATTGTCAGTCCAGAATATGATATTATCACCAGAACCCACCCTCCATGTGGTACCATGAGGAATAATCTGGGCACCATAAAGGATACCCCTCCACGCACTAGAGCTACAAGAAGTGTGACCATCATTGGCAGCCAGAAGATCACAATTCCTGAGATATTTGGCTTTTAAAACTTGAGCCCAGAGACCATTATCATCGTGATGCAGTCTCCAAGCATTCTTAGCCAGTAAGGCCTTATTCATCAAGGCAGCACTTTTAGACCCAAGCCACCGGTGGTTTTGGGTTTACAAACCATCTTCCAATTGACTAAGTGGACCTTGGCCTTATCATCAGGATATGACCCCAAATAAAATTTCGATTCAATGGTCAAGCTTGTTACACACCGACATAGGCAATTGAGCAGTTTGCATAGTGTAGATAGGGATGGCTGAGGTGACAGATTGCACTAGAGTATTTCTGCCAGCCATGGATAGCGTGTGACTCTTCCAGGAGGAGAGCCTTAACTGGACTTTGTCAAGAATCTCATGATAAGTGTCTCGAGTGATTCTTTTATGGATAAGAGGGACTCCAAGGTACTTACCAAGACAATCAATAAGAGGGGACCCGCTAATGGTAGTAATAGAGTGAGCCAAATCAGCAGAAATATTAGGAGAGACACAAATAACAGACTTTTCAAAGCTCACCCTTTGGCCAGAGAGATGACAAAATTCATCCAAGCAGTTCTTCATTATATGAGCTTGATTAATGGATGTTTTTCCAAACAAAATAAGGTCATCAGCAAAGAAAAGGTGGGAAACAAAGGGTCCTCCCCGACTAACCTGAATAGGCTTCCAATCGTGATCATGGATCTTCTTTTGGATGATATGCGAAAGTTTTTCCATACATAAGACAAAAATGTAAGGGGATAGAGGATCTCCTTGACGAATGCCACACTTAGGAGAGAAGCAGCAGTTAATTCACCATTAAGGATAGCTTTATAATCCACAGAGTTGATACATTGCATTATTAGCTCAAGGAATCTGCCTCTCAAACCAATCTCCCATAACACATCTTTGATAAACCTCCAACTTAGACGATCATAAGCCTTGGAGAGATCAACTTTCCAAGCAATGAGACCAGTTTTACCTTTTGTCATTTTGAACTTATGCAGAACTTCCTGAGCAACAACAATATTATCAACAATTTGTCATCCTGGAACAAAGCTCACTTGGGTGGGGCTAACCAATTTGGACATAAGAGGTCTGAGCCTGGCAACGAGGATCTTGGAGACCACCTTGTAGAGAGTGTTACACAGACTAATAGGCCTCAATTGAGACATAGTCATAGGTCTTTCAACTTTAGGGACCAAAGCAATTAAGGTAGAATTCAATTGGTCAGGAAGCGAGGCAGTAAGAAAGCAATCCTTAATAAGGGAAATGATGTCATTAGAACAAAGATCCCAATAAGTTTGATAGAACACTCAGGAAAACCATCAGGACCAGGAGTTTTTAAGCCACCAATAGTAAACAAGCTATCTTTTATTTCAATATCAGAGACAGGAGCATTCAATCCCACCAAAACAGTTTCATCAGGCTTTGGGAATGATTGCGGTAACAAAGAATAATCACCAAGAATGATATTTCCACAGAAAAGGTCTTGAAAATAATCAGTAATAATTTGTTTCATACCTGATTTTTCAGTGATCCATATACCATCAACATTATTCAATCCCTCAAGTTTGTTTCTCCTCCGACGAATAATAGTTGACAAATGAAAGAATTATGTTAGTGTTTTGGGCAGGCAGACACTCCAGTAAGAGAAATATGTTAGTGTCAGTCACTATTTGTACCAATTATTTTGATCTACGTATGCAATGGCATAATAGTACAGAAAAAGACAGCCCATGAAAGCACAACAGCCACAATCTTCCAAAACAAACCGTGCAGCAGCACTTAGTAACCTACCAATCTCCACCTAACAATTGACCAAAACCCGTCCAAGTTCAAGATAAGGCTTCCATTATAACTCTTCCATTAGCTCTTCTTGCAAAAAGTTAAAATTAAAACCACAAAGTGGCTTTACCTTCCAAATCAAAAATCACCAGCCATGGGAGAGGTTGATCCAGCTTTCATTCAAGACCCTGAGCACAGGCCAAAACTCTCCATCATTGAAGCTGAGGGCATACCATTGATTGATCTTTCTCATATAAATAGTATCCCTACCTCAGATTCCATTTCTGAGCTTAAAGCCATTGAAGGGCTCGTTAGAGAAATAGGCAGTGCTTGCAAGAACTGGGGTTTCTTCCAAGTGATCAACCATGGAGTCGCGTTGGATAAGCGCGAAAGGATTGAGACAGCTGCTAGGAAGTTCTTTGCTCTGCCTTTGGAGGAAAAGAGGAAGATTAGGAGGGATGAAAAAAGCGTGTTAGGTTACTACGACAGTGAACGTACCAAGAATGTCAGAGACTGGAAGGAGGTGTTTGATTTCACAGTGGAGGAGCCTACTCTAGTCCCGGCTTCGCCTGACCCTGAGGACAAGGGAGTGACAGAGTGGTATAACCAATGGCCTGAGCACCCTCCGGAACTAAGGTAACTAAATGATCACCAAAGGTGGTATAAGTATATATGTTTTAGCTAATTGTAATACGAAAGGGAAATCTTGATCACCTATGATCATACCTTGTGAATTATAATGTGTATCAAACAAAAAACACTAGCTCTCATCACTTAGTAACTTATTCTGTTGTGCCGTAAGGACCCCATGCTTTTGAGCTTCCTTTATATGATATAATACACTGCCTTGACCAGGGAGGTCTGTGAAGAATATGCTCGAGAAGTCGAAAAGCTAGCTCTGAAGTTGATGGGACTTATTGCCTTAAGCCTAGGCTTGCCAGAAAACAGGTTCAGCAGCTACTTCAAAGACCAAACAACTTCTGTCAGACTCAATCACTATCCAGTTTGTCCTTCCCCTCAGCTAGCTCTTGGTGTTGGTCGTCACAAGGATGGTGGTGCTTTAACCGTGCTAGCTCAAGATGACGTTGGAGGATTGGAAGTGAGGAGAAAAACAGATGGAGCGTGGATTCGGGTTAAGCCCACCCCAAATGCCTATATCATCAATGTTGGTGACTGTATCCAGGTTCATCACTTCAAACTTTATATTAACTTCTTGTGCTCAAAACACTTTGAAGGTTGTCGCTTTTGAAGATATCCTAATTAGTCTATTCCGGCTTTTATTGTTTTTTGCCAGTTTCTCATAACAAATGAACATGTTTATGCAGGTTTGGACCAATGAAAAATATCAGAGTGTGGAACATAGGGTGATGGTGAACTCAGAGAAGGAAAGGTTTTCTATCCCTTACCGCCTCAACCCATCCCACTACACCATAATCAAGCCTTTGGAGGAGCTAATAAATGAACAAAACCTTGGCAAGTATAGGCCCTACAGCTGGGGCAAGTTTATGACTAACAGAAAGCTCAGTAATTTCAAGAAACTCAATGTTGAAAACATCCAAATTCATCATTTCAGGGTATCGGAATAAATGGATTAGAAGGACTGTTTCTGTATGACCAATCGATAGTAATGTTATTTCTGCTTCCTGTGCTATCAACTCAGAAAATAATGTCATGCTGTATAGAGAAGGAAGTAACTTGTTAGGAACTTCTGAAACATGGCGTGGTTAATGTGGCAATAAGATCTGTAATATAATTATCTACAAGCACATGTTCTGCTTCAAAAACTAAGAACGTCTCCTTATAAAGAAAGATTTGCATAAAGTTGGCCAATTTTTGGTTGCTATACTACAAACTTGAACTGCAAAAATAGAGTCTGCAAAAATTCTGCCGCTTTGATCTTTTCCCTTCTTAAAAGTTTCATAAGTTTGGACATGATTGGATTAAATAAAACTTGTTTGAAGTTCAAGTTTGATGGCCAAAACGGTAGGGGAATCGGGTTTGAATCCCCTCAGAAACTAATACTGGTTCTGCATAAGTTCTTACTTGAAATATAGGACCCTGAATTCAGTTAGGCCTAATATTCTTCCTGCTGCAATTGAACCTGAACTTTTCTAGCATCCCCCCACCCATCAATGATTAATTTGGTTCAAAACCTTGTTAGAACCAAGGTACCAATTACTACTATAGGGTAGCAATTTTAGCACTCGCATTTTGCGCAATTGCGTTTAGCTCCTCTACTTATTTTTATACTTTCATTCTCCATTTTATGCAGGTTTGGAGCAATGACAGATATGAGAGTGTGGAACACAGGGAGTTGGTGAATTCAGAGAAGGGAAGGTTTAAAGAGTAACTTCTGCAATATATTTTCTCAGTACACTTCTGCAATACTGTTTGTTGAAAATTTTAAAGAGTGACTTTGAGATAAAATAAATAAAATAAGAGAGTGAATGTTGGACTCTGTGGCATTGTCTGTTTTGGGTTCTCTAGGAAGAGAAATATATTAGTGTTGTTCGCACCACTTTTGCAAAATCCAAGGGAATGTATCATATAGTAGTGTAGTTCGGAAGTCCAAATTTCGATATCTACAAGAGAGCAGTGTAAAGAAAATGACAGAGATGAAAAAGAACAATTATGATTGAAAAGTAGATTTATGCAAGATTTGATTTCAAGAAAATTCAATTGATTAAAACACTAAGGCATTGGGTTTCCACTTTTAACATAAGCATGCAACTCTTATTAATTTGATCCAAAAATATTTTCCATTGTAGTTATTCAAAATAATTAAAGCTCTTTTTAATTTCCTTTAGAAGTATTCTAAGCATAACTTGTACCATTGGCAACAAACTATCAAAAAATTATCTTCATCAAAATTCTATTAATCTAAGTAATTATCTTCTCTTTTAAAAGCATGAAAGTTTTTACTACACAATGGGAAAAACATGATTGAACCCATGAAATAGATTATCAAACATTCATCAATTAATTAAAAAGAAAACTACAAATTCACATTAAAGCTTAAGTTTGGATCAAACTAATAAAAATTACACACTTATATTAAAAGCTTTCTCCCTAGCCTTAGCTAGGGAGTTAGTTCCCCATAAAATAAAACTAAAACAGAAATTTAGAACTAGAAGAATTGGAGGAAGGAGAGAGAGCTCAAGAGAAGATTGTGAGCTTGGTGTGGTTTGAAGGCTTGTAGAGCATCCTATTTATAGCCTTAAATCTCAACAACTAGGGAAATATTAAAATCTAAAATTCTCATCTCATTCAATGCACAACCGTAACCTTCATCTTAATATTTCTTCTTTTCTTCAATTGTTGCTCTACTTCTACTTGCTTTTGTTATTCAATCCTTTCTTTTGGTTAAGTGTTGCACCTCTTATCATCATCTTTCATTTCATTTGCTTAACTCACAATTTTAATATAGTTCATGATTCCACATCTTCAACCACTTGCCATCAAACCAATTGCCAATTTGTTTCCTTTATTTATTTCATAGTGTTGATGACTTCATTCTCCAAATTCTTCATCTTTTTGTTTCATTGGTTGTTGCATTCATTTGCCTACTAGCATCCAATGATCTTCTTCAACCTTAAGATAAAATAATGAAATCATCATCAATTATGTAATGGGTATGTAAGCAAGTGCAAAAGTGAAAAACAAACCTAATTAACTAAAATTGTAAGAAAATCAATTACTAACAAATATATTTAGGGATAATAAATGTTATAGTTTATGTGCTCATCAAATACCCCCAAATCTATAATTTGCTAGTCCTCGAGCAAACTAAAAAAAACTAAGCATAAATGAAAACTAACTAAGCCACTTTCGTAGAGATCTCGATTGCATTTAGCGCATGCAATAAGCCTTTAAACCCCTAGGTTGCCCTAGTGGACGAGTTGTAGTCTCGTGAGGGTTTTCAGGGATGATACCCACAAACATCTGAAATTTTAAGTAACTCTCCTGCCAAATCATCATCAAGAATGTCAAAGCTCAAAAACCAAGATTCTCAATTCATGAACAAATTTAAAAGAGCGAACACAAATCCAAAACTTTAAGTTCTCCCAGTCTAAAGTCAACGTCATTTATCACCATTTAATAAACTTTTCATTTGCTTTCTTTGGTGTAAAGTGAACTAACACATTTGAGAAGACAAAAATTCAATCATAATCACACCATCCTTGCTATCTTAGATTTTTTATTTTTTTATTTTTTAATAATAAATATATACATGCTATTATGTGGATTGTGCAATGTTTAGCTCCCTTAAGCTTTCTAATTAACCCATGTAGCGAGTGTTAGGCCAATGACTCTCAAACACAAAGGCTTTAAGGCATTAGGTGTTGAAACACCCCGATGAACTTAATAACTCGAGTTAAAAAGGCTACAAAGCTAAACAAGTCACACATGTTTTTTTTTTTTAAAGAACTTCACGGTTTGACGCGAACACTCACTACTAATTAGGCAAGAGGCCCGGTTACTAAGTGAAAGTTCTCTTTTTATTCTTTTTATTTTTTTTTATTTTTTTTATTTTCCTTTTTTTAAGACAACAAAGATAAATACAATCAATCTCAAATTCTATCTTCTCAAGCGCATTAGTGTGAGTGTGAATTTTTCAAAGCCTAGCTCATAAATTATTCATTAAGTATAAATAAATGAAAAAGACTATAGACTGGATTAGTTATCATATCGCTCAAGTGTTCTCAATTTTAAACTCATGCATGAATATCAAATCTCAATTTAATGCAAATATATTTCGATGACAACAAGCATAGAAGTGTTTTTTTTTTGGAACAAAAATTTTTAGGAGAAAATTTTAGAAACAAATTGTGATAACTAATTCCACTCCCCCCCAACTTGAATGAAACATTGTCCCCAATGTGAGCATGTATAATACATTAAAGAGAGACAAATGATTATAATTGAGCAAAATAGAAGGATTAGGAAAAAGATCACCTGAAAGAAAAACAAAAAGTCTTCAAAATATATCCTACAGCTTGTTAGAATCCATAAAACATAAATGAATAAATAACACAAATAAATACCAAATACTAAACTAAAGACAGTCTGAAAATTCAATCCTGATAAATAGGATTCTCCAAGTGAATCGTATCATTTTGCAAAACAAAATTCTCCAAAAATGGTTTAAGACGTTGACCATTAACTTTAAAAATATTACCATTTTTTGGATCCTCAATCTCCACTGCTCCAAAAGGAAAAACTCTTGTGACCACATATGGACCTGTCCATCTGGAACGAAGTTTACCAGAAAAAATATGCAATCTCGAATTATATAAGAGAACTTTCTGTGATGGTTCAAAGTTTTTCCTCAAAATATTTTTATCATGAAAAACCTTCATTTTCTCTTTGTAAATTCGAGGGTTTTCATAAGCATCATTCCTTAATTCTGCCAACTCATTCAACTGAAGCTTCCTATTCGAACTTGCTTCATTTAAACCAAAATTAAACATTTTAATTGCCCAATATGCCTTATGTTCAAGTTCAACTGGTAAATGACAAGCCTTACCGTAGACAAGTCTATACGGTGACATCCCTATGGGGGATTTGTATGCTGTACGGTATGCCCATAAAGCATCAGTTAATTTCAAATACCAATCTTTACGGTTAGGACTCGCAGTTTTTTCCAAAATTTGTTTTATCTCCCGATTAGCAAGTTCAACTTGACCGCTTGTTTGTGGGTGATTTGGGGTAGCGACTTTATGAGTGACACCATATTTTTTCATTAAAGCCTCAAAAAGTTTATTACAAATGTTTTCCCCCATCACTTATAATAGCTTGAGGTGTTCCAAATCTTGCGAAAATATTTTCTTTTAAAAACCGCAAAACAGTTTTATGATCATTATGTCGACAAGGAACAGCCTCTACCCATTTGGAAACATAATCAATACCAACTAAGATATAAAGATATCCAAAAGAAATAGGGAAAGGACCCATAAAATCAATGCCCCAACAATCAAATATTTCAATTACCAAAATTGGGTTCAAAGGCATCATGTTTCTACGGGTAATTGCCCCTAACTTTTGACAACGGTCACAAGTTCGACAAAAAGAATTAGTGTCTTTAAAAAGCGTAGGCCAATAAAATCCACACTGCAAAATTTTTGTAGCGGTTTTCTTTACAGAAAAATGACCGCCACATGCTTCATTATGACAAAAAGAAATTACTGCATGGATTTCATTATCAGGTACACACCTCCTAATGATCTGATCAGGGCAATATTTAAACAGATATGGGTCATCCCAAAAGAAATTTTGAACCTCTGTAAGAAATTTCCTCTTGTCTTGAGCAGTCCAATCAGATGGAATTTTACTTGTAGCAAGAAAATTAACAATGTTAACCAACCAAGGTAATTCTGAAATAGCAAATAATTGCTCATCTAAAAAGAATCATTAATTGGCAATGCTTCAATGGAATCCTCAAAACTCAATCTAGATAAATGATCAGCCACTACATTTTCTACTCCCTTTTTGTCTTTGATTGTGATGTCAAATTCTTGAAGTAGTAGGATCCACCTAATCAATCGAGCTTTAACATCTTTCTTTTCAAAAAGGTATTTTAAAGCTCATGATCAGTGAAAATAACAATAGGTGATCCAACTATATAAGCACGAAACTTATCCAAAGCAAATACCACAGCAAGGAATTCTTTTTCAGTTGTAGAATAATTCATCTGAGCACTATTCAAGGTTCTACTAGCATAATGGATGACATGTGGCCTCTTATCCTTTCTTTGCCCCAAAACGGCTCCAACCGCAAAATCACTGGCATCACACATAATTTCAAAAGGTAAAGTCCAGTTAGGTGGTTGCATAATTGGAGCAGATGTGAGCATTTTAATTAATTTATCAAAAGCCTTTTGACATGAATCAGACCACTCAAATTTACTGTCTTTTAATAGGAGATTACACAAGGGTCTAGATATTGCACTAAAATTCTGAATAAATCTCCTATAAAAACCAGCATGACCTAAAAATGATCTGACATCTTTAACAGTTTTTGGAACTGGCAATTTTGAAATTAATTCAATTTTAGCTTTATCCACTTCAATTCCTTTAGATGAAACAATATGACCAAGAACAATTCCAGAAGAAACCATAAAATGACATTTCTCCCAATTTAAAACAAAGTTTTTCTCCTGGCATCGAACCAATACTTTTTCCAAATTACTCAAGCAATTATCAAAAGAATCACCGAAAACAAACATATCATCCATGAAAACTTCAAGAAATTTCTCAATCATATCACTGAAAATACTGATCATGCATCTTTGAAAAGTAGCAGGAGCATTACATAATCCAAAAGGCATTCTACGAAAAGCAAAAGTACCAAAAGGACATGTAAAAGTAGTTTTTTCTTGATCTTCAATGGCAATTTCAATTTGATAATAACCTGAGTATCCATCTAGGAAACAATAAAATTCATGACCGACTACCCTTTCTAAGATTTGATCAATAAAAGGTAAAGGGAAATGGTCTTTTCTAGTTGCAGAATTTAGCTTTCTATAATCAATGCACACGCGCCAACTTGAAACAACTCTAGTAGGTATCAATTCATTCTTATCATTTTAACCACAGTTATGTCAGATTTCTTAGGTACAACTTGAGTAGGACATACCCATTTACTATCAAGAGATGGAATAAATAATACATGCATCTATTAATTTCAACACCTCAGTTTTAACAACATCTTTTATGATTGGGTTTAACCTACGTTGTGCTTCCCTAGAAGACTTGGCTTCATCCTCTAAAAATATTTTATGAGTACAAACAAGAGGACTAATTCCCTTAATGTCAGCAAGAGTCCAACCAATAGCAGATCTGTGAGAATTCAACACATTAAGTAACTTACCTTCTTGCAAAGAGTCAAGTTCAGAAGATATTACCACTGAAAAAGTGTTGTTGGACCCCAAGAATGCATGTTTAAGTCCTGTGGGTAAAGGCTTCAATTCCAGCTTAGGAACTTCCACATTTGATGGCAATGTTTTTTCCTTCCGAGGTGGAAGCTTCTCAAACTTTGGCGTCCATTTATTCACCTCCAAGGATTTAAACAATGAATTAAGATAAGCAATTTCCGGATCCTCAAGTAATTCAGATTCTTTAGAATTCAATAAAAGAGCCTCTAGAGGGTTAGAAATACTGGTCTTCTCAAATTGATCTTGCACAAGAGCTTCAATCAAGTTCACCACTGCACATTCATCATTTTCATAAGGCCGCCTGAAAACATTAAAAATGTTAATTTCCAATGTCATGTTACCAAAACTGAGTTTCATTACCCCACTTCTGCAACTAATGTGTGCGTCACATGTAGCAAGGAAGGGACGTCCTAAAATGACAGGAATTTCATTTTCAGAATGCAAAACAGGTTGTGTATCCAAAACAACAAAGTCAACAGGGTAGTAAAATTTGTCCACTTGGACCAATACATCCTCAATTACCCCTCTTGGCACTCGTCCAGAACGATCAGCAAGTTGCAACTTCATTGTTGTGGGCTTCCATTCACCAAGACCTAACTGCAAATATACTGAATATGACAATAAATTTACATTAGCCCCCAAATCAAGCAAAGCACAATTGATGTAATTTTTTCCAATTACATATGAAAGAGTGGGACTTCCTGGATCTTTGTATTTATGAGGGACCTTATGTTGCAACAATGCACTCACATGTTCAGTCAAAAATGCAGTTTTCTTCACTTGATGCTTTCTTTTAAAAGTGCACAGATCTTTTAAAAATTTAGCATAAGAAGGGATCTGTTTAATAGCATCTAACAGAGGAATATTAACTTTAACTTCTTTAAAAACATCCAAAATTTCAGAATTTTGATTCAATTTCTTTGGAGGATTTAAAGCTTGGGGAAAATGAGCAGGAAAATGATATTCATTTGATTCACTCAATTTGGACTTGTTTAGTTCATCATTATTCTTAGATTTTTGAACTTCCTTTGGTGAATGTGTGTTATCAATTATTTTACCACTTCTAAGAGCAATGACAGACTTAGCATGTTCAATTGAGGTTTCACACGAATTAACATTCGTTGGATTTTGTTGAGTTTGGGAAGGAAATTTTCCTTTTTCATTTATTGCAAAAGAATTTGTCAATTTAGAAATTTGGCTTTTAATTTCTTTATTTTCTTCAACCATTTGACCAAACAAGGTATCATACCTTTGATTTTGCTTATGCTGTTCCTGCATAAATGCTTGAAGAGTATCGCTCAAAGAAGGTCTAGCATTAAATGTATTAGTTGCAGAAAACTGATGATTGAAAGAATTTCTATCACTTACCTGAGGTTGTGACTCATTGCTCCAACGAAAGTTTGGATGGTTTCTTGTTGCTGGCTTGTAAGTGTTGGAAAAAGGAGAATACCGTTGTTTGAAGTTTCCAACAGCAGCACAACGCTCCTCATAAGCTCCTTTCATTTCTTGAAAAATTGGGCAATTTTTAACAGTATGACCAATCTCATAACAAGAATCACATACTTGATTAACATCAGCTTGAAAAACAGGTTGAGGCAAATTTGATTTTTCCGTTTTCAAAGCGGCTATCTCTTTAGTCAAAACCTTAAATTTTAATTTCCAATCATCTTCTTCTTTTAATTGATAAATTCCTTTATTAGTAGAAGATGCGGCAATTCTTGACCGATCAGTGGTCTCAACTGGACTAGGGACAGTCCATTGATGAGCTTTTTCTGCAATTTCATCCAAAAATTCTAGGGCATCATCAGGGTCTTTTTGCATAAAATTTTCATTACACATAGACTCAATAAATTGGCGATCACGAGGGAGAAGTCCCTCATAGATATAACTAGCAAGACGCCAGTTTTCAAAGCCATGGTGTGGGCACAAATTCAAAAGCTCTTTAAATTTTTCCCAAGTTTGATACAAAGTTTCATTTTCTTTTTGAGAGAAATTATAGATTCTTTTCTTAAGAGCAATCGTCTTGTGATTAGGAAAATATTTGTTAAAAAATGCTTGAGTCATTTCCCCCCAAGAACCTATGGACCTAGTCCTTAATGAATACAACCAACTTTTAGCATTTTCTTTTAAGGAAAAAGGAAAAAATGTCAACCTTATGAAATTAATCCTATCAAGTTTAACATTGTAAAAGGTGTCAATTGCTTCTTCAAATTCCCTAACATGCACATAAGGATTTTCACTTTCCATGCCATGAAAAATAGGTAGTAATTGAATGATTCCAGGTTTGAAATCATAATTTAGCATGTTAGGTGGAAACATGATGCAAGATGGATTTGGTGCACGAATAGGATGCAAAAATGTCTCTAAAGTTCTAGGTGCAACTACTTCTTCTCTCATTTCATTATTCATAATCTGAGCATTAACCATTTGTTCATTATTCGCAATTTCTTGTTCATTATTCACAATTTCTGTCATGCTTTCAGATTTGTTGGATATTTCAGTTGAAGAAGTTGAAGCAGAATGTTCTAAATTAATAATTTCAAGCTTTTTAACAAATCTTCCTAGATGATCTCTAGGTCGCATAAAGAAAATAAATAAATAAACAAAACAAAAATTAAAATTAAAATTAAAAAAAATTATTAACAATAAGATGAAAGTTTGAATGAGTGTACCAGATGTGAAGAATTCACATAACCAGCAAACCTCTGACCAAGGGATCTCTGTTCCCCTTCTGACAAGCCGCTCCCCGGCAACGGCGCCAATTTGTTCGCACCACTTTTGCAAAACCCAAGGGAATGTATCGTATAGTAGTGTAGCTCGGAAGTTCAGAGTGTCGTATCTACAGAGAGCAGTATAAAGAAAATGACAAAGATGAAAAAGAACAATTATGATTGAAAAGTAGATTTATGCAAGATTTGATTTCAAGAAAATTCAATTGATTAAAACACTAAGGCATTGAGTTTCCACTTTTAACATAAGCATGCAACTCTTATTAATTTGATCCACAAAATATTTTTCATTGTAGTTGTTCAAAATAATTAAAGCTCTTTTTAATTTCCTTTAGAAGTATTCTAAGCATAACTTGTACCATTGGCAACAAACTATCAAAAAATAATCTTCATCAAAATTCTATTAATCTAAGTAATTATCTTCTCTTTTAAAAGCATGAAAGTTTTTACTACACAATGGGAAAAACATGATTGAACCCATGAAATAGATTATCAAACATTCATCAATTAATTAAAAAGAAAACTACAAATTCTATTTGAACAAAAACTACAAATTCACATTAAAACTTAAGTTTGGATCAAACTAATAAAAATTACACACTTATATTAAAAGCTTTCTCCCTAGCCTTAGCTAGGGAGTTAGTTCCCCATAAAATAAAACTAAAACAGAAATTTAGAACTAGAAGAATTGGAGGAAGGAGAGAGAGCTCAAGAGAAGATTGTGAGCTTGGTGTGGTTTGAAGGCTTGTAGAGCATCCTATTTATAGCCTTAAATCTCAACAACTAGGGAAATATTAAAATCTAAAATTCTCATCTCATTCAATGCACAACCGTAACCCTCATCTTAATATTTCTTCTTTTCTTCAATTGTTGCTCCACTTCTACTTGCTTTTGTTATTCAATCCTTTCTTTTGGTTAAGTGTTGCACCTCTTATCATCATCTTTCATTTCATTTGCTTAACTCACAATTGTAATATAGTTAATGATTCCACATCTTCAACCACTTGCCATCAAACCAATTGCCAATTTGTTTCCTTTATTTATTTCATAGTGTTGATGACTCCATTCTCCAAATTCTTCATCTTTTTGTTTCATTGGTTGTTGCATTCATTTGCCTACTAGCATCCAATGATCTTCTTCAACCTTAAGATAAAATAATGAAATCATCATCAATTATGTAATGGGTATGTAAGCAAGTGCAAAAGTGAAAAACAAACTTAATTAACTAAAATTGTAAGAAAATCAATTACTAACAAATATATTTAGGGATAATAAATGTGATAATTTATGTGCACATCAAGTGTCAAAGTCACTATTCGTACCAATTATTTTGATCTACGTTTGCAATGGCATAATAGTACAGAAAAATACAGCCCATGAAAGGACAACAGCCACAATCTTCCAAAACAAACCGTGCTGCAGCACTTGGTAACTTACCAATCTCCACCTAACAATTGACCAAAACCCGTCCAGGTTCAAGATAAGGTTTCCATTATAACTCTTCTATTAGCTCTTCTTGCAAAAAGTTAAAATTAAAACCACAAAGTGGCTTTACCTTCCAAATCAAAAATCACCAGCCATGGGAGAGGTTGATCCAGCTTTCATTCAAGTCCCTGAGCACAGGCCAAAACTCTTCATCATTGAAGCTGAGGGCATACCATTGATTGATCTTTCTCCTATAAATAGTATCCCTACCTCAGATTCCATTTCTGAGCTTAAAGCCATTGAAGGGCTCGTTAGAGAAATAGGCAGTGCTTGCAAGAACTGGGGTTTCTTCCAAGTGATCAACCATGGAGTCGCGTGGGATAAGCGCGAAAGGATTGAGACAGCTGCTAGGAAGTTCTTTGCTCAGCCCTTGGAGGAGAAGAGGAAGATTAGGAGGGATGAAAAAATTGTGGCGGGCTACTATGACACTGAGCACACCAAGAATGTTAGAGACTGGAAGGAGGTGTTTGATTTTGTAGTGGAGGAGCCTACATTAGTCCCAGCTTCCACTGATCCTGAGGACAAAGAAGAGACAGAGTGGATAAACCAATGGCCTGAGAATCCTCCTGAACTAAGGTACCTCAATCTAAGAAATTGCTAAGCAACCAACCAAAGGGTCAATTACATTTTTTATGTTCCTTGTAATTCCAAAATCACCTTTGAACTATAATGCGTATCATGTAAAGAACTGCTAGCTTTCTCACTTGGAAACTTAACTGTTCGTGCTGTAAGAACCCTATGAATTGAAGTGTTAAACATAAACTTTGGAACCTGATTTATATATGAATATGATCTAATAGCTATACTGCATGCCTTGACCAGACCGGCATGTGAAGAGTATGCTCGAGAAGTAGAAAAGCTAGCTCTGAAGTTGATGGGACTTATAGCCTTGAGTCTAGGCTTGCCAGAAGACAGGTTCAACAGCTACTTCAAAGACCAAACAAGTTTTATCAGACTCAACCACTATCCACCTTGCCCTTCCCCTCAGTTAGCTCTCGGTGTTGGGCGCCACAAGGATGGCGGTGCATTAACCGTGCTAGCTCAAGATGATGTTGGAGGATTGGAAGTGAAGAGAAAAACAGACGGGGAGTGGATTCGGGTGAAACCTACCCCAAATGCCTATATCATCAATGTTGGTGATGTTATTCAGGTTCCACTCTTCATACTAAGTACTTGTGTTCAGATTACTTTTGAAAGTTGTTACTGGCCAAGCTTGCTTTCCACTTTTAACAGCTTAAGAACCTAAAAGGACACACACACACACGCCAATCTAGATGTAGAATAAAATCAGTTGTCCAATTAGAATTACTTTACAGGATATGTTAATTAGTCAATGCACGCTATATATTGTTGTGCACATAACAAAGAGATGTTTATACAGGTTTGGAGCAATGAGAGATATGAGAGTGTGGAACACAGGGTGATGGTGAACTCAGAGAAGGAAAGGTTTTCCATTCCCTTCTTCCTCAGCCCAGCACACTACACACAAGTCAAGCCCTTGGAGGAGATGACCGATGAACGAAACACTGCCAAGTATAAGCCCTACAGCTGGGGCAAGTTTATCACACACAGAAAGCTCAGTAATTTCAAGAAACTCAATACTGAAAACATCCAGATTTATCATTTCAGGGTATCGGAATAAGTTTGGATTACGAGTTTTGTTGAGTGCTACTATTGTTATTTTAGCTCCCTGTGCATACCGTGCTGTATATCGATTCAGAAAATAATGCATTGTTGTATAGAGAAGTGACCTGTGTGTAACTTCTGAAACATTGTGTGGTTAATGTGTCACTAAGATCAGTAATATAATTATCTACAAAGATTTATTTTGCTTCAACAAAGAGAACGCTCTGGGTATTGATTAATTTGTGACATTGGCTGTTTTGGGTTCTTTAGGATGAATGAACTTACTAACCTGCTAAAATCTATCTCAATCCCATCCCACATTTAAAAACATTTTGAATTGCAGTACAATTTAGAAAGAGCTACCACTTAATTAATCCATTTATGGACAGTTCCTTTTCTGACGTGGGACAATTGTATTTGATCCACCATTCCTAACATAAGCACAAACTGTCACAACCTTCCAAATCAAAACCTTGCAGCACCTACTATTCTCAAACTACTAATTGACAAGAACCCATCCAGATAAAACTTCAACCACTCACATTAAAAAACCTACCATTCTTCTATTAGCTTTCTTGCAAAAACAAACAATAAAATACCATTGAGCAGGCTTCCAAATCAAATTCACCATCCATGGGAGAGGTTGATCCAGTTTTCATCCAAGACCCTGAGCACAGGCCCAAACTCTCCGTCACCGAAGCTGAAGGCATACCATTGATTGACCTGTCTCCCCTAAACTCCTCAGACAACATTTCTGACCCTAAAGCCATTGAAGGGGTTGTCAGAGAAATAGGCAATGCATGCAAAGAGTGGGGGTTCTTCCAAGTGATCAACCACGGGGTTCTATTGGATAAGTGCAAAAAGATCAAGGCTGCTGCTAGGAAATTTTTTGCTCAGCCTTTGGAGGAGAAGAGGAAGATTACGAGGGATGAAAAAAGTTTGTTTGGTTACTATGACACTGAGCACACCAAGAATGTAAGAGACTGGAAGGAGGTGTTTAATTTGGCAGTGGAGGAGCCAATGTTAATGCCAGTTTCCCTTGATCCTGAGGACAAGGAAGAGACAAAGTGGACTAACCAGTGGCCTAAGTATCCTCCAGAACTAAGGTAACTCAATGATCACTAAGAAGAACATGCTTATTTTAGGTAATCATATGATTATACAAAGATGAAAACAAAAAAACAGAGAAGCAATAAAATGGTTAAAGAAATCTAGAACACCTGTGATTCATAATGAAAATGCTTAGGAGCTTAGGAGCTAATCAAAGAACACTAGCTCTCAATTGAAAAGATAACTGATTGTGCTGTAAGGAACCTTTGCATTAGAGGGTTAAATACAAATTTGGAACTTGATCACTTATATGATCTAATAACTAGACACTGCATGCTTTGAGCAGGGTGGCGTGTGAAGAGTATACTGAACAAGTAGAAAAGCTAGCTCTAAAGTTGATGGGACTTATAGCCTTGAGCCTAGGCGTGCCAGCAGACAGGTTCAACAGCTACTTCAAAGATCAAACAAGTTTTATCAGACTCAACTACTATCCACCTTGCCCTTCCCCTCAGTTAGCTCTCTGCATTGGGCGCCACAAGGATAGCGGTGCTTTAACTGTGCTTGCTCAGGATGAGGTCGGAGGATTGGAAGTGAAGAGGAAGAGAGATGGAGAGTGGATTCAGGTTAAACCTACCCCAAATGCCTATATCATCAATGTTGGTGACATTATTCAGGTTCCACTCTTCAAACTTCATACTAAGTACTTGGGTGCAGATTATTTTTCAAAAACTTGTTAGAACCAAGGTACCAATCACTACTATAGGGTAGCAATTTAACACTCGCATTTTGCGCAATTGCGTTTAGCTCCTCTACTTATTTTTATACGTTCATTCTCCATTTTATGCAGGTTTGGAGCAATGACAGATATGAGAGTGTGGAACACAGGGTGTTGGTGAATTCAGAGAAGGGAAGGTTTTCCATTCCCTACTTTGTCAACCCAGCACACTATACTCTAGTCAAGCCCTTGGAGGAGCTGACCCATGAACAAGAAGACCCTACAAAATATAAGCCTTACAGCTGGGGCAAGTTCTTGAGTCACAGACAGCTCAGTAATTTCAAGAAACACAATGCTGAAAACATCTAGCTTTATCATTTCAGGGTTTCGGAATAAGTTATGACGTGTGCTATTCTTTACAATAATTAGTCTATGTACACAAAAATAATTGTCGGCTAACATGGATTTCTTACAAATTTTTACATAGTCAAAGGCAAATTTGAATGATGCTACATGTACAATATTTACTTCCCGCATTGTATCCCATATTTCTAATAAAGTGTGTATCCACTCACAAACTCTATTAAATATGTGGCTTACAAGTTACAACATAGTATTGGACAAACTTTGCAGGTGATTTGATAACATCACAAAGATTCCAACTGTTGGGAAAGTGGGAAACATACAAAAGGCTTTGTACATATGGTCATAGTGGTTGGCTAGTGATGACTCAGACCCAGCATTAGCAGTTATAGTATGTAGTGACCCTCCCACCAAGCCTAAAGCATCAACAAAAGCCAAAACCAAAAAGATACTTTCTTGGCTTTGACAAAAGGTGGAAGCTTTTACAAGTGCTCTCTACCTTGGCTTTTGAGATCGCCATATCTGAGAGTTTTTTTTCATCCAAATAAGCTTATTTTCATCCAATCAAAGGATATCAAGTACAACCATATTGCTGCTCTGGCAAACCTCAAGTTTGCAAACCATAAGAGGAAAAGAATAGAGTACAAAAACAAGCCAACTAGTGAGAAAATCTAACCCTATATTGTTAGGAAACACAATATTTTATCGATATATGAAAAATGGTACAAAAATAAGTACACGAGTTACTTTGTTGCTCAATGTAATATAAACAGAGTCCCAAAGGCAAGTAATAGGACATATATTATCAATACTTGGTTTTCATTATAGAACTGGAAAGTTTCAGGTAACATTATCAAGAATGCTATTAATAATAACCGACACATATAGCCCAAGTTAAGTATATACAATCGAAAAAACGTTCTTAGAACATGTGCATCTACTACTAAGAATGAACCTTAAGAGCTAGATAATGGAATTCTAGAACAACATCTGCCCATTTTTGTTTCAAAATCCCAGTTTCTCTCTCTCTCTCCTTCCTGCAATCTGGTAAAATGAACATAGGATCGTATGACAGAAGCAGAGTGATAACTCCTTTTCCAGATTCTAAAAACTATATGCTTGCACAAGCATTATATTCTAGGAAGCCTGATACAAAAAGGTGGAATGCTGATGAGAATGGACTTAACTTGTCTACCATGGATCTTCAAACTGCATTATGATATTCGTCCATTGTTTCTTTCATTGCATCCAACTGTGACATGACATATTCCAGTTTCTTGCAACAGATTTCATTAGCTACTCTTGAACTGTAATCACACTTCTCAAACGGACGGTAATCGCATGCACTTTTAATTTCATCCCGCAGTGCCACTTGAATATCCTGATTCACGAAAGAAACAAATATTCCAAAATAAGAACTTAGAGTAAGAATAATCTCATTACCAAAAAGAATAATCCATCCAATTAACCAACCTTCTCACTGAGACCAAAACATTTTGCACCAGAAAATATTTCCATACCAAAATAAAATTAGACAAAAAAAATTTATACTTAAATGAAATTTCCAAATATACTCTAGGTACTATGGTCCTTGGTTAAATTTACATTATTGATCCAAAATTCAATATAGCATCCAAACCACTGAATCAAATATACTCCTAATTCAATTCTAGACTATTAAAAGCCCAACTTTCTTGAACCCAAAACCCTCGTCCCAAAATTTTCCCCTGATAACATTACAAATGCCAAATCTGCAATCTACTTCCAGGCAGAGTTCAATTTTTGGGTCCCATTAGCAAATCTCAGATTCAATGACAGCTCCACAATTACAGATTTTATTTTTTTTTCGGTTACAGATTACAGACATTTTCAGCTATATAAAAACACATATATGTATGGATGCACAAACACATGATATACCTAGCTACGCCCTTGATTAGCAGAATAAAACAAAAGACAGACCTTGATCAATTGCATGAACTCGCGGCAATGGTTGTTGATAAACTCCTTTCTGGGACCACTAGGGTTTGCAAGCTCGTCCATGACACCTCCAGCTAGCTCCAAAACCTTAACAATTCTCTGCGCAATCAGGCAAAAAAATTCTTATTATAGATATAGTCGGTTCCTAAAGGCAATTACATTTCAGTATTTCATTGCTTACCTTCTCCACATTTTGAAGCCTCTGCAGCGAGGTGTTCTGGGTCTGCGAATCCATGGGGTTCATCTACGTTTCTGTTTAAGAGAAAGTTCATAAGTACCATAGTATTGCAGAACCAACACCATGTGCCATAAATTTGGGAAGGAGAGAACAAATTCCCAGGAGCTGGGATGCTTTTCTAACTCAAAGCATAGAACTACAAATCAATGTTTTTAAAGGCATGCCTTCGCGCGCGTCGGAGAGCGCGTCGGAGCGAAGCGGCAGGAAATCACCCGAGGCGGTCAGCTATTTCGCGAGTTGCACGTTTAGCGCGGGGAAGGCGTAAGGAGCGTTGCAAGGCGAGCCAGATCTGGACACTTCTGAACCGGAAGAAATTTTGCGAGTCTGCAAATTGGCGGCGACTCTGCGAGGAAGACGACTCACGCGTTTGTTTTTTAGGTTTATTGTTATGAAACGACGTCGTTTCGATTGCAGTGTTTTAACTTTAAATGAAACGACGTCGTTTTGATTGCGTTTTAAAAAAAAATCCTAACTGAAACGACGTCGTTTCACTTGGAGTGTTGCGATTGTCAGAGCATTTGGCATCAGCAACCTTGATAGTAAGAGACCAAAATGCTTGTTTATTGAAGAACTAACAAGTCTTCAGAGATACAATTTTAAATTGAAGTCAAAATTCAATGAAAGGAAAAAAAATTGGTCAAAACCTAACCCTCTCAGTACTTTTAAATCCAATAAATAATATGGAGACATATACAAACAATGAATATATATTTCCCAATCAAATTGGGGTGACCAAACCAGAAACATAAACACATGGATCAAAGAAAGAAAGTTTTGATCAAATCAATCTCTACTTTGCTGATCATTCTTCTCTGTGCAGCAAATATAACAGAATCAGAGCCTACAAACCCTAGCAAGAAGCACTTTGTACTGGTTCATGGTTCTTGCTTTGGTGCTTGGTCATGGTACAAGCTTGTGACCTTAATGAAGTCATCTGGTCACAATGTCACTGCCCTAGACCTAGCTGCTTCTGGGGTTGACCCTCAGCAGGCAAAAGATCTGCAATCAATTTCTGACTACTTCAAGCCCTTGACGGATTTCATGGCAGCTCTTGATCCTCCACATGATAAGGTCATCCTTGTTGGCCACAGTCTTGGTGGGTTGGCCATTTCTTATGCCATGGAAAGATTTCCAGATAAGATATCTCTAGCTGTTTTCGTCACTGCCTTAATGCCTGGCCCGACCCTCAACATCTCCAGTCTTAATCAAGAGGTACGTATTACTTTCATTAACTTACGTTGTTGAAAACTGCTTTGAGATAACTAAAAGTGTTTTTTCTTTTAATAACTTGCGGAAATGAACCAAAGTACTTAATAAGAAATCACATAATCACTTTAAGCGCTTCGTAAAGAAACAATCATAAGACAAGACGCATGTGTTATTCACATAATGTGCTTCCATTATTTTTATTTTATATGCACATAATTTTATAAATATGTATCTTTGAATTATTATGGGAAGTTCCTTGTCCTTTTATGCTGACTAGCCTCTCCGCACGCGCTTCCGCGCCTCGAGAGGCTTTTTAAAAAAATTTAAAATTTATTTTAGAATTAAAAAAGATAATGGGTAGTTGTGTTTCTATAAAAATAGGCCATTATTCCAAATTTTCTTTTAATTTTAATTTTTTTTAAATATGAAAAAGTGTGAATTTACCATATTATCCTCATTTAATTAATAATTTCAATTTTTAATGTTTGCATTAACCAAGGGTATTTTCTGGTATTTTGAATGTTTCACCATTCTTTACCTTTTGCTTTATATATATAGATTATATCTTTTTTTCTTTGATTTGTTTTTCTCTTCTAATTGGAATTGTAAAGTCGTTCGGAAGACAAGGATCTCTATTAGACAGCAAATACACATATGACCAAGGCCCAAACAATCCTCCAGCCACTCTCATATTCGGCCCATTATTCTTGGCAACAAACGTGTACCAACTGAGCCCAACTGAGGTAAGTGAAATCTAACCGTTGGATCATCATCAACCAACAAAATCCGACCGTCCATATAAAACGGATCATAATTTGGTGCAGGATGTAGCACTAGGCACCATGTTAATGAGACCTCAACGCTTGTTTAGTGAAGAGGACATGTCCAAAGAACTCAAGCTAACCCATGAGAAATACGGGTCGGTCAATCGGGTTTACGTCTTATCGGGTGGAGATTTGGTGGGGAAGAAGGATTTTCAACGGTGGATGATTAAGAGGAACAGGCCAAACAGTGTGGTGGAAATCGCAGGATCTGATCACATGGTCATGATTTCTAAGCCATTAGAGCTGTGGGTGCATATCGAAAGAATTTCTGAAAAATATTCCTAATTGTTAAGTTATTTTGTAAAAATAAAAGCCATGGAAATTGGATTTCCTATTAGCCTAATATGCATCATGTACTTGTTGTCTTCTAGATATCCAACCAGAAGCATCATTTGTCTGGAATCAAAAATTTAGATACATCCAAAGATATTTAATTTCGGAAATTAAATCATTTAGCATCATTTGCCTTGGAGTTTAGTGGATGTGTGACCTTTTTGTAGTGAACTTCAACATTTGTTATAAATTATGCTCTGGACTTCACATATGAATACAATCACACCTGCCCTACTCATTGACAAGAACCTGTCCAGATTCAAGATAAAACTTCAACCACTCATATTATAAAACCTGCCATTTTTCTATTAGCTTTCTTGCAAAAACAGAAAACAAAATACCATTGAGCAGCTTAGCTTCCAAATCAAATTCACCATCCATGGGAGAGGTTGATCCAGCTTTCATCTAAGACCCTGAGCACAGGCCCAAACTCTCCGTCACCGAAGCTGAAGGCATACCATTGATTGACCTGTCTCCCCTAAACTCCTCAGACAACATTTCTGACCCTAAAGCCATTGAAGGGGTTGTCAGAGAAATAGGCAAAGCATGCAAAGAGTGGGGGTTCTTCCAAGTGATCAACCATGGGGTGCTATTGGATAAGCACAAAAAGATCGAGGCTAATGCTAGGAAATTTTTTGCTCAACCTTTGGAGGAGAAGAGGAAGATTACGAGGGATGAAAAAAGTATGTTTGGTTACTATGACACTGAGCACCCCAAGAATGTAAGAGACTGGAAGGAGCTGTTTGATTTCGCAGTGGAGGAGCCAATGTTAATGCCAGTTTCCCTTGATCCTGAGGACAAGGAAGAGACAAAGTGGACTAACAAGTGGCCTGAGTATCCTCCAGAACTAAGGTAACTCAATGATCACTAAGAAGAACATGCTTATTTTAGGTAATCATATGATTATACAAAGATGAAAACAAAAAACAGAGAAGCAATAAAATGTTAAAGAAATCTAGAACACTTGTGATTCATAATGAAAATGCTTAGGAGCCAATCAAAGAACACTAGCTCTCAATTGAAATGATAACTGTTTGTGCTGTAAGGACCCTTTGCATTAAAGGGTTAAAAACAACTTTGGAACTTGATCACTTATATGATCTAATAACTAGACACTGCATGCTTTGAGCAGGGTGGCGTGTGAAGAGTATTCTGAAGAAGTAGAAAAGCTAGCTCTAAAGTTGATGGGACTTATAGCCTTGAGTCTAGGCTTGCCAGCAGACAGGTTCAACAGCTACTTCAAAGATCAAACAAGTTTTATCAGACTCAACTACTATCCACCTTGCCCTTTCCCTCAGTTAGCTCTCGGTGTTGGGCGCCACAAGGATAGCGGTGCTTTAACCGTGCTTGCTCAGGATGAGGTCGGAGGATTGGAAATGAAGAGGAAGAGAGATGGAGAGTGGATTCCGGTTAAACCTACCCCAAATGCCTATATCATCAATGTTGGTGAGATTATTCAGGTTCCACTCTTCAAACTTCATACTAAGTACTTGTGTGCAGATTATTTTTCAAAAACTTGTTAGAACCAAGGTACCAATTACTACTACAGGGTAGCAATTTTAACACTCGCATTTTGCGCAATTGCGTTTAGCTCCTCTACTTATTTTTATACTTTCATTCTCTATTTTATGCAGGTTTGGAGCAATGACAGATATGAGAGTGTGGAACACAGGGTGTTGGTGAATTCAGAGAAGGGAAGGTTTTCCATTCCCTACTTTTTCAACCCAGCACACTATACCCTAGTCAAGCCCTTGGAGGAGCTGACCCATGAACAAGAAGACCCTGCAAAATATAAGCCTTACAGCTGGGGCAAGTTTTTGACTCACAGAAACCTCAGTAATTTCAAGAAATACAATGCTGAAAACATCCAGCTTTATCATTTCAGGGTTTCGGAATAAGTTATGACCCCTCAAAAGAGAAAGACGTGTGCTATCCTTTACAATAATTAGTCTATGTACACAAAAATAATTGTGTGCTAAGATGGAAATTTTTACATAGTCGAAGGCAAATTTGAACGGCTACATGTATCATATTTACTTACCATTGTATACTAGATTTCTAATAAAGTGTGGATCCACTCACACTCTATTAAATATGTGGCTTACAAGTTACAACATAGTACTGGACAAACTTTGCAGGTGATTTGATAACATCACAAAGATTCCAACTGGTTGGCTGGTGATGACTCAGACCCAGCATTAGCAGTTATAGTATGTAGTGACCCTCCCACCAAGCCTAAAGCATCAACAAAAGCCAAAACCGAAAAGCTACTTTCTTGGCTTTGAGATTTTTTATTTTACAGGAGAAAAGGTGGAAGGTTTTACAAGTGCTCTCTACCTTGGCTTTTGAGATCGCCATATCTGAGAGTTTTTTTTACTTGGGGGGTGTCTACTCACCAATCTCAATTGAGTGCTGGTTTAGTTCTTAAATAAGCTTATTGCTGCTCTGGCAAACCTCAAGTTTGCAAACCATAAGAGGAAAAGAATATAGTATCCTTGTTGGTCAGAGTCTTGGCAACCATATTCTCATATTGGACCCGTTGTTCTTGGCAACAAAGGTGTACCAACTCAGCCCAATTGAGGTAAGTGAAATCTAACCGTTGGATCATCATCAACCAACAAATCCTACCGTCCATATAAAACGGATCATAATTTGGTGCAGGATGTAGCACTGGGCACCAAGTTAATGAGACCACAACGTTTGTTTAGTGAAGAGGACCAATCCAAAGAACTCAAGCTAACCCATGAGAAATACGGGTCGGTCAATCGGGTTTACGTCTTATCGGGCGGAGATTTGGTGGGGAAGAAGGATCTTCAACGGTGGATGATTAAGAGCAACAGGCCAAACAGTGTGGTGGAAATCACAGGATCTGATCATATGGTCATGATTTCTAAGCCATTAGAGCTGTGGGTGCATATCCAAAGAATTTCTGAAAAATATTCTTAATTGTTAAGTAATTTTGTAAAAATAAATGCCATGGAAATTGGATATCCAACCAGACAGTAAAGCATCATTGTCTGGAATCAATAATTTAGATACATCCAAGATATTTAATTTCAGAAATTAAATAATTTAGCATCATTGTGACCTTTTTGTAGTGTACTTCAACATTTGTTACAAATTATGCTCTGGACTTCACATATGAATACAATCACACCTGCCCTATCCATCTACCTTCTTGATTAAGATATTACATATATGTATACTATATAAGAAAAATATATTAGAGAACTTCAATTAAGAAATATCTAAAATATGCTTATTTGATAAACAAGTTTGTAGAACGCATTTGCAAATGATCCAAATTATCTATTTTTTCAGATATTCCTTTGAAGAAAATATCTATATAAAAAATTACTTGAATAAAAAATCATGTAACAAGCAACTCAATAGTAGTCGTTTTAGTGTAAATACCGTGTTTATCTATTTTGTTGATCACATTTAAATATCTTAATAATTTTTAATTTATCTAACTTTTTATAAGGATAATTTATAAATAATAGACAATCTGAATTGCATAATTAAAATTCACAGTGAACTTTACAAGTTATCCCTCAATAAAAGAAGAAGATATTTTTGGTTTGATAAAGACCCTCCTCTTAAACAATTCCAATTAGAGTTTTAAAATATTCAATGAAAACAAATTAGGGACAACAACTAAAAAAGTAGCTGAAATATCCTAAACCCTAATTAGCTTTTCAGAACAGATGCACAAACGATCTATTTTTGTTGTGCTTTATAAAGTTTGCCACATATTACAAACTCTTGTCTTATAAACAAAGGTAAGCATCATTGCCATTAATAAACAACAAAAACACTTTAGTTTGTTTTTTGCCTCAAAAAGCACAAATATAGAACAATGCCTTGTTTGGTGGGGAAAAATAACTCAAAATTTAACTAAAAGTTGAGAATTTAATAGGTGAAATTGACAATTTCCTTATTTGGCAACTTAAACGTGGAATTTATTAAATGATGCGCGGAAAAAATCGTAAAAATTGAGTCATTAAATTCCCGAGTTTAATTTCCATCAAAATAAACATCATTTCACAATTTCCGCCATTTACAAAATTCGACATACATAAATTCAAATACTGAAATCTTCAATTGCCAGAAACTGAAATGATGGAAATATAAATTCCGTCATTTTAGAATTCTATGTAATTTTCAATTACTTCATCCAAACGGAGGGTTAGTGAAAATGCAATCCCATAGACATGAACTATCAAGTTGATAAGAACGGATGTGCTCCCTACTCCCTACTCTGCATCCGAGTTCCAATTTTCCCCTCCCTCCGTAATTTAAATTAGATTAATAAAAATAAAAATAAAAATAAAAGGCATCCCATGAGCAATATGAGTAACCAAATTAACCAGCCAGCCATATTGAAGCAAACAGTACCATACTAAAATTCCCAGAAGCATAAAAAAAAAATATTAAGCAATGGAGATTGAAAATTGACAATGGTCTCAAACATTACCATATGAGTTGTAAATCATATGGCCAAAAAAATTCCATGACTAAATTCACAAGCATATATATATGGGTAGATTTTTCTCACAGATGAATTAAGCTTCAAATCTCTACTGGAAAAAGGAAATCAAGCTCTTCAAAAAGTGCAATTAATTAATTTGTACCAACCTAAGCTTTACATGAGAGATGAAAATGATGAATATAGCTTAAGGAAGAAAACCAACAAAATGAACCGGAGCACTGCTATAAGCCGAATAGCTGGTGAATGGAGACATGTTGTGCTGAAGGGCTATCTCCACTGCCTGAGCTACAACGAGGACAAACTCCAGAGCCAGTTTCAGCAGCTCTAGACACATTTCCAGCCTCTGGATCACCATGGCTAGCTGTCGCTTGAGCTTGAAGATTATTTTTGTGTCGTTTTCTTCTTCCTCCTGTATGTTCTCCCCTTATCCCTCTTCCTTATCCATATTCATTGACAAGTCCCTTGCATTTATATACTACAAAATTAACATGAACAGCAAAACGCGTAGATCAGTTAATGGATAATATCTGGTTTATAGAAGATTTGGATTTTGGATATCTCCGGAATATTAAAAAGAAAAGTACCACTAAACTTAATATTTAGTTCCGATACGTAATTTTCGAGGAATTATACGTTTTCGGAGTTTATTTACAGCATTAGATGCTAAGCAGATTCTCAGAAAATTTTGTTAGGAGTGAAAAGAGAAAAATATATGGTAGTTTGAAGTTGGTACATACCTTAATACCTTAATATGGCTTTTGGTGAATGCCAAGGGAGACACCAGCATCTCTCTCTCTCCTCTCTCTCTCTATGTGAATGCATATATTCCTAGTGAACCCACAAGAAGTATTCTTATTAAGCCAAGCCGAACTGTCATTCTTATCCGTTACGATTCTGTAAATGTCAAAGATGATAATAATGTGGGTCCAAGTCTACAAGAGGATGATGGTTAGGTGCGGTAGCACAATGTAATTAACAAAACGTCGGTTAACATAAAGCATTACACTAGTGCTCTTACAGAGCAATAGCCCCCTTTTGTAACATCAAGAGCAAGTGATAGCCGTTGATGTATGTGCCAACTCATCTTCATCTGTGGTTTGGAGTCATCCACATGTCGAGAGTAGCAACGTGCATTGATATTGTCCATACCCTGTCAACGTTAATGCTTTTAAGAGTTACTGTTGATAGGCATTATCCCTAACATATTGAGGGAATTCTTTAAGATTTGAAGGACAAATTGTGGGGTTCACTACACAGTGTGCATTAATAATTTGAACGGTCTATATTTTTTAAGTCATTATTTAAAGATTATTTTTACAAAAAATTTAAACAAATTGAAAATTACTCACGAAATAGACAATACGGTGTTTTAAAAAAAATACCAAAATGACAACTATTTAATTGAGTGATTAAATAATTACAAAGATGATCTTTGAGGTAATACATAAAAGTAGATGGTTCAAATTATTACGGCACAATGCCGAGTGGGCTTATAACAGATTCCCTCAAATGTTCTTATTTAAGGAAACACTCGATTGAAACTATATATATATATATATATATACATGTACAAATTGAGTAATATGGGCGTCCTAAAACAAAGTCTTCAAAGAAAATACTATTTTTTTTAAAAAAAAAGAGCATATATATTGGAATGTTAAACAAATTATTCAACAAGGAGCATCAAATCAAAACCCCTTTATTCATCAAATTACTAATTAAAATAAAGCAAAATCAAAAAGACAATAAACCTATGTAATTTTAATATATTAATATTTATGTGGAATCAACTTAAACAAAGTGGTGGATATATCATATATTAAGTGCCCGTTTGATATTGCTTATTTTGGGCTATGAGTGATTTTTTTTGAAATTTTTGAAAGCCCAACATGTTTGGGAAAAGATAATAAAATCATTATTTTGAATAATTGCTGTGAGAGAAAGCAATTAGGAAAAGCATGTGATGAGCTGCTTTCATTTTTTAATTATGCAGAAATCAATTTTGAAGAGGCTCTGAGTTTAATGAAACTTTCAAAATTTCATAAATAACCCCGTTTTTTTCTTTTTCCATGCTATCGTCTCTCTTCTCATTCCCATCGTTTGTCTTTACGCCCTCTCTTCCATGTTCCTCAGTTCTAGAGCTATCACTCTTCTCCTTCTCTTCTCCTTCTTCAATTTTTGTTGTTGGATCGATTAAAGTGTTGAAGAATAAAGTCCCATATCGGAAACTTGACAAAATAAAATATAACATATAATAAATGGTTCCACTACTAATTGTACCGAGGCCTTTTGTGATAAAACTTCACACTTCCTGGGCTTTGTAGGTGGTTAAGTTAGGGACAATATCAGTATTGCTCAGTAAGGCCAATGACTTGTCTCTTTGAAATTTAACATTGTATTAGAGCGGATTTTTTGTCTGGGTCTAAATTACTGGGCCTTTACCTTTACTTCTTACCCAACATGTGGTATTCACATGTTGAGCTTGAATGTTTATCATTACCCCTTACCCAATATGTGATGTTCACGTGTTAGGCTTGAATGTTTGACTCCACGTATGATCCACAATGTGGTGGTCCCACGTGAGGGGAATGGTTCCACTATTAATTGTATTGAGGCATTTTATGATAAAACCTCACACCTACTAGGCTTTGTAGGTAGTTAAGTTGAAGACAATATGAGTGTTGCTAGTTGTGGGCTAATGACCCGTCTCTCTAAAATTTAACATGATATCAGAGCGAGTTTATTGTCTAGGCTTGAATTACTGGGTCTTTACACTTACTCATTACCCAACATGTGGTGTTCATATGTTGGCCTTGAATGTTTACCCTTACCCCTTACCCATATGTTGTGTTTACATGTTGAGTTTGAATGTTTGTCTCTGATATGGACTTGGCTCCACGTGTGACCCACTATGTGGTGGTCCCACATGAGGGGGCGTGTTGAAGAATAAAGTCCCACATCTGGAAACTTGACAAAATAAAATATAGCATATAATGAATGGTTCCACTACTAATTGTATCGAGGCCTTTTGTGATAAAACCTCACAACTACTAGGCTTTGTAGATGGTTAAATTGGGGATAATATCGGTGTTGCTAGTAATGGGGCAATGACCCGTCTCTCTGAAACTTAACATAAAGTACTCTCTAGAAGTCATAATATTTAGGTAAGAGACATATTAGGTTTATTTTTCTTGTCAATTTCTTTCTTCTCAGTTAGGGTTAGAAAAGCTTCTCAATATATAATAGGTTTAGAGCATCCACAATGGGCTCCTTAAACCACATTCTTAGCTAAAATTTAGGGAGGAATTAAAAAAAAAAACCAACTCCAACCATACTCCCTATCCAGCTCCTAAAATAGGGAGACCTTTAGGAGCTCCTAAATCTAGGAGAGAGAAAGTACTCCTAGTGACTCCCTATAATTAAATGCTTTTACATTTAATATTATTCTAAGCATTTATTTAATGCCAACTATTTTTTATAATTACTTTTGTGTCTACACTTTATTCAAAAATTAAATTAAAATGTATTAAAAACATTTATGACTCCTTAAATTATTAGGGAGTATGATTGGAGTTGAAATTTTATAGAGGGCTCCTAAAATAGCTTTCTAGTGTTTTTAGCTAAATTTTAATTAAAAAATAGAGAGCATGATTGTGGATGCTCTTATTGTACAAATCAAACTGATAAACCATGAAATTAATCAATTGCGTTTTTCTTTTGAAGAATTTCTGAGCCTGCATCAATGATCCTTAGCTTGTTTGTTTCAATCAACCAAATAAGTGATTAAATTGTATTTTGGCTTCTTTTGTTTTGCATCTTGTGAGACCATGTCGTTGCATTTGATAGCTATAAACACAACCTGAATCTTGCAACTTCTTTCAACCAATAAACTCAATTTGTCTTTTCTTAATAAAGTAAGCCTGCACTTTCGGTTTTGGTTTCGAACCCCTGCCATTGAGGCACTAGGTAGCTTGTCAGCTGGAGGTGACAGTTTGCCAACTGCAAGCATTAGTATTTTGTACGAACAAATGAGACATTATATATTTATTGAGTTTATAAAGCCTTGTATTTATAACATTATTAATAAGAGATGAAATTTTCGTACATGGTTAAATTTATGTACTATTTATTCTTGATAGCACCTTAATGTTGCAATGATTTAACAATTTCAATAATGATACTTTATTTATTTATTTTATGATTAAAAAATTTATTAGGTGTGATGGTTAAGAAACATATTTAAGTGAAAATGAAAATGAAAATGCTTTATTTATTTATTTATTTTTATCAAATACTTGAATAGAAATATCATTTCAACATGACACATTTTTTAGTCATTATACACAACTCACAACACTTTTACACAAAACGTTACCAAACACTCATAAATTAATTATTGTACCAACAACACTTCTAACAAAAAATTTACCAAATCTCAAACAGCTTTTTTTTTTCACAGCTGATTTATCTCACAGGAAATTGACAATGATTATTTTTAAAGCACAACAATGTCAAACTAACCCTAAATTAAAACAAATATATATGACATAATAATATATAATATATATGGTGAAACAAAATTTTGGGGCCCTAATGTATGGATCATAATTATTTGGGTTAATTACAGTTTAGTACCCTGGAGACTGTAATTACACCCTTAAGACATGTTAGTCCCTATCTTTTCAATTTTTACAATCACATACCCCGAATTTTTAAATTTGTTATAGTGTGGTTCCGCCGTTAGGACTTCCGTAAAATCTCTCCGTTAGTTGCCTGCGTGGCATTTATGGGTCCCATATTTTTCTTTTTTTAATTTTAAATTGATTAATGTACGAATAAATTATTATTTTTTTTGGAAAAATTGAAGAAAAAGAGAGAGAAAAAAAATCTTAGTTTATGCTACTAAGGTTTATACGGAAGACCAAACATTTTAAAATATTATCTTAGTTCTTCTCCCCCTTTCCCCATGACCACCACACCCTCCTCCCCCCTTCCTATCCTGACTAGCCTCCAACCACCACTATACCAACCACGAAGACCTTCCTCATCTCTCTTTCAATTAATCTGGAGAACCCATCACAAACCCGCGCCCCTTCCCCCCGCCCCCAAGACAATTTCTTGTGATTTTTTCTCCCCCATCATAAACCCAGACCCATCCCTCCGCCCTTCTCCTCCACCCCTCCAACTCCGAATTTCTTCTCCGCAACCCTCAATATCCACGAACCCAACCACCAATCGCATCTCTCTCCCGTCTCCGATTCTCTCTCTCTCTCTCTCTCTCTCTCTCTCTCTCTCTCTCTCACCTCCCAATCTAGGCACCATCTCACTTATCAGATCTCACCGAAGTCGTTTTGAGTTATTGGGTCGGTATGGGTGCACTAGGGACCATGGAATATGGAGTTTGAGTTTGCAAGGGAGGATGAAGAGTTTGACCTCTTGTTAGATTTCCTTAATACACAATCAAGATCTTTCACACAAATATGTAATAAGTATAAAGACATGAAGACATACCTAAAACCATCTTCCTTGAGTACACAACCTCTGAACTCATCCAATCTGGAGTGAGGCGCAGCAATCCTAGCAAGAACAGGAACATCTCAAGCCTTCTGCTCTCTCTAGGAATCTGTTTAAGCTCTCTCTTTATGATGAGAAAAGGGTTAGAGAATGTGTCTGATGAGAGCGAGTCTTAAGCTTATATAGGATTAGGTCAAGTCGTCTCTACTCATCACCGATGGCTGACTTGACTTATCTTCCAAGCCCACCAGATTGGTTCACACATAAAAGGAAATAAATAGGACCCCTTAATAGGCCTCAAAACCCTTCCTTATTTCACAAGGTTTTGGGTCTTAAGGTACAACTTAATTTAAACTCTTATCAAAACCTGATATAACTTAGTATCTAGTACACCGATCTAAATAGGAAAACATAACACCTCTCTCTCTAAAATTTTTTGCATTCAACTTCCAAATTCTGAAAATTTTCAAGTTTTGATTTTGTGTCACAAATAAAGAGTTTTCATTCAATATCTATGTCACAAGTTTTTGGTTCCCTTCCCCAAATTCTCTGATTTATGGGTTTAGTTTTTGCTTCTCCATTGCTTGAAAATAGGAGAAATAAAAAAGAGTATCTGGAAAAATGGGTCTTGATAAAAAGGTTGCAACTGACAAAGAAGAAGAAGAGGGTTCAGATTCTAGGAGGAGAAAATGGGTGGTGTGGTGTTGGCGATGAAGACAAACACCTGTTTCTTTCTTTTTCCATTGGACGATGAAGAAAATGGGCGGTGTGGGTTTTTTGCCCTATTTTTTTAATTGATTTTTAAAAATGATATGAATATTTTATTACACCTAAATATAAAAAAAAAATGTGGGACCCATAAATGCCACATAGGCAACTACCAAGAGAGACTCCAAGAAATCCTAACGGCGGAACCACATTGTAACAAATTTAAAAGATTGGGGGTATGTGATTGTAAAAATTGAAAAGATAGAGACTAACATGTCTTAAGGGTGTAACTAGAGAGTAATAAACTGTAATTAACCCTAATTATTTTAGGTTTTCTTTCAAGGATTATTCGTATTTTCGTTTTAGTTTTATTTAATCAATTATGTTTTTTCAACATTCTAGATAGACCAAACAGTTTGAATTTGTGCACATTAGAATCACTTCTAAATGAGTCCTTAATAAATTAACGTGACAGGAGATTTGAACTTAAAAATCCTCTGCTATTATAAAGTGAAATATCAGAAAATCAAGAGTTTGATTGCCTTATGTTTTTCATAGTTTTAGTTTGAATTCGAATCTCATATTATAGGGCATGTGGCATGTAGCCGTTGAAATTTGAATTTACAGTCATAATTAATATACCCCTCATATTTCCTTTTTTAACCAAAAAGCCCTCGTAATTCGAATCCCAAAACCGCGACTTCATTTGCGGGATGCGCAATTTCAAATTTAAGATTACATCTCAACCGTCCCTTCAAGTCTTCAACCTTTTAGCTTTCAGAGCTCTGTTCAAAACCCCGAACAACTTTGAACTTCCACAGTGAGATTGAGAGAGAGAGAGAGAGAGAAATGCTCGAGCTCAAAACCAACAACACAAAAAGGAAGAGATGAGCTATTGAATCAAGACCCACTTCCAGAGATTCGTCAGCAAAATCAATAATAGCAATTCGACAGCTTCATATTTTGTTTTTCAATTCATCTTTCAGGTACGTATTTACATAATTTTCACTAATAAATCCAAAAATATGTAAATCTGTTTCTCTGATATTCCCATTTCCTTGTCTTGTTGAATTTCTGCACATCAGAATGTTGAGGGATTTCAAATTCCTCCGCTCAAATTCCCAAAAGAAAGAAGAGCCCGAGAACGTGCCGCCGATGAACCCAAAGGACTTATCGGCGATCCGAATCAGCTCCGAGTCGTCGAGAGCTCCATTTAACCCGATTCAAGAGCTCACTCAGCTTCCCAAGCCAGAACAAGAAGTGGGTATTCGGAGCAGGGTAGAAAAGACACCAACTAAGGCTTCCAAGGCTAAAACTTCTGATCCCACGTTGCCTCTTCGGACCCCCGACAAGCACGGACCTGGGTTTCCTACCCGGAAACGATTTGGCTGGGCCCAGAAGACTGAACCCAGTTGTATGACCACCAGTGATTCGCATGAAGATGGGGCTAATTGTTCGACCCAAGTGAGCAGAGGAGGTGGTGGTACTGGAAATGTGGGTTTGGCAAATGTGACTCCTCGGGTAATGAGGACCGCTGGGAGGGCTGTTTCGAGTTATACGGAGAGTAATTCGACGCAGACAACACCGACCAAGAGTGTTTCAAAGCCTCCGAATTCGGGTTTTCGGAATAAAGTTGATGGAAGTGTTGGTCCTCGAGGAGGGAACTATGCCGCAATGTATAAAGGGATTCCCATTTCTTGTGGTCCATCTACGGTGGTTAATACAGTGGAAGTGCCTCACTTTGATCTCAAGGAAGATCCCTCTTTCTGGATGGATCACAATGTACAGGTAAAAAGCTCAGTTTGTAATCCAATTTGGACATACATTTATTGTTTCACAATTGAGCTTATTTTTTATTCAAGTAAAAGGCAAAAATATGTTACAAATGAGCAATAGTGGATTTTTCGTTTAATGGTTTCTAGAGTTTTTATGTTCGTTCTATTTTTCTATTTTTATGATTGAAGGAAATGGATTGGGCCAATAAAATTTGCATACTTTCTGTAGTATATTGCAAGTTATGCTAATGGGATTGTAAATTTGATTTAGGTTCTTATTCGTGTCCGTCCTCTCAATAGCATGGAGCGGAGTATGCACGGTTACAGCAGGTGTTTGAAGCAAGAAAGTGCTCAGACAATTTCTTGGATTGGGCAACCAGAAAGTCGGTTCACATTTGATCATGTAGCCTGTGAAACAGTTGATCAGGTGTGATTCGGGACAAGAATATATTCTGATATGCTATATTTTTTTTTCTTATGCTTCTACTCATTTGTACTAGTTACATGTGGTTTTTAAATTTGTGAGTTTTGCAGGAAATGTTTTTCAGGATGGCTGGTCTCCCGATGGTAGAGAATTGCTTGTCAGGGTATAATAGTTGTATGTTTGCCTATGGTCAGGTAATCTCATGGAGTTGGGTACTGTTTAACCCGGAATAGAGTGAACCGTTAGTAATGTGAAGTTAATGCAACCATGAAAGTCACACTTATGCTCTACTGCATTTGGCCCTCATTCTTATCATCGATTTACATGAGCACTGGTTAAACTCGACTTACTATTACCTAGCAGAGCTATGCAAAATATTGTATTAGGGAAAGTAAGATGGCTTAAATTTCTCATCTAGCACCTTGAATTTTATATGTCATGCTACTAGATAGAGGCAGAGATATCTTTGATGCCTACCTAGTCCTATTTGTACAATCCAATTTCTCTATACGTTTATTCTGTCTAGTATGTCATTCCTATTATTGCTTCACATGGTCAAAATAGCATGAATCATATGGCAGAAATTTCCCAACCATGAAGGCGTAGATAACATGGATGCGTATGCAATAGCATGTTGTATACTTCTCATAACTGAAAGATTGTACTTATTTAATTGAGACAGTTTAATCATATGGTAGTTTGTTATTATTCCAACGTGTTTATAATGTTTGAGATTTGATCTTGCAGACAGGAAGTGGAAAGACATATACAATGCTTGGGGAGATTGAAGACTTAGAAACCAAGCCCAGTCCACACCGTGGAATGACGCCCCGCATTTTCGAATTTTTATTTGCAAGGATTCAAGCTGTAAGTTTTTTTTTAAAACTTTTTTCTACTTTATCTCTTAGATTATACGCGAGTACATAGAAGTTTTTCACCATATGATTTTTACTTCATCTTTGTATATTCAGGAAGAGGAAATCCGGAGGGATGAGAAATTAAAATACAATTGCAAGTGCTCTTTCTTAGAGATTTACAATGAACAAATTACAGATCTCCTTGATCCATCATCTACCAATTTGCTTGTAAGTTGATTCTTTTACAAATGCATGACGTTTGATTATCTTGAAGTATTTCTCATTATGTTATCATTTACCTTTTTTTTTAAGCTGCGGGAGGATGTTAAGAAGGGTGTTTACGTAGAAAATCTCTCTGAATTTGAAGTTTGTACTGTGAGCGATATCCTGAGGCTTCTAATCCAGGTTTCCACTAATTGATCATAATCTTTCTCAGTTGTAGACACACGTTTCTCTTTCTGCATTATGCACGCATGCAGGCATGTGACTGAATTAAACTGTAATTTGTTGCACATAGGGTTCTTCAAATAGGAAAGTTGCTGCAACAAACATGAATAGAGAAAGCAGTCGTTCACACAGTGTCTTTACTTGTGTAATTGAGAGTAGATGGGAAAAAGATTCCACAGCTAATCTACGTTTTGCTAGACTGAACCTAGTTGATCTGGCTGGTTCAGAAAGGTATGTTGTCAGACCCAAGCTTGTTGTATATATAATTATATATATATTTGCATGTCAATAACCCCTGACCCAATTGTTTTTTTGTAGGCAGAAAGATTCTGGTGCTGAGGGTGAACGGTTAAAGGAAGCTGCTAATATTAATAAATCACTATCTGCACTGGGGTATGTTTTTTTAATTCCTATCTTGGTTCTCCTATGCGTATTCATGTGTTTCTTGTTCTAGCCCTTATGTTAATGGGTGTTATTTCATTTGCAGTCATGTTATAATGGTTCTAGTGGATATGGCACATGGGAAGCTGAAACATGTACCGTATAGAGACTCTAGGCTAACCTTCCTTCTACAGGTTATTTGTAATTCCATCTTCTCTTCCTTAAATCAACTGTAAATTTCTTAGACAGAATGTTACTCTTGGTACCACATAAATGCAGGACTCGGCTCGGTGGAAACTCCAAAACAATGATCATTGCAAATGTCAGCCCTTCTATCTGGTTTGTTTTCTCTTCTATTTTATTTTAGTTAGTTTTCTAAAATCATTTGAATTCATACACTTCGTGACAAAACTTTGGTGAACCTTTTTTTGTAAATTTTACTAATATTTGGTCTATTGGTTACAGTTGTCAAGCTGAAACACTGAATACCCTTAAGTTTGCTCAGAGAGCAAAGCTTATTCAAAACAATGTAAGCTTCATACTGTAACTAGTGTTTTTTAAATTATTAAGCATCAGCCAATTCATTGACCAATATATTTCTTTCTTTGTCATTGCGCAGGCTGTGGTGAATGAAGATGCTACAGGCGATGTCATTGCCCTACAACACCAAATACGGCTTTTAAAGGTGGTACTGATTATCTCTGTTCTTTTATGTTCTCATATATCAAATAATTAATAGTTCAAATGGTGTGCTTTCTGGAATAGGAGGAGCTTTTCATTCTTAAGCGTCACAATGTCTCCCGATCTTTATCATTTGGTTCGACCAATATTGAAGACACACAAGTACGAAACATTGATTGTAATGGAAATGTATGTGAAATGGACCTCGAGTGTGATGATGATTTTCTGGAAAATGGATCAAAAGGAACTGTGAGACTTTCCACCAAACAGGTATGGTTGCTTTGCTAGCTTCTATGTTGTCTAGAAACTGATCAACTAAATACCTAAGCATGTGAATAAATCTATGTGTGTGTCTATGACTGTTTCTTCTTTAGCATCATGCTAAATAGCTGGTTGTTCATGTTAATGACATTACAGGGTGCACATACATTAGGAATGTCTCATATATAAGCATCCCAAGCAACAAAAGAAAAACACTTAATCACTGTTAGATTACACCTTTCTATTTTTAGTTGTGGGACTGCTGTACTATTCTTGGGTTTACCATGAGCCATGTCACTAGATTTTCCTTGTTTTTGGAATCATCACATTGGCTGAATATTACGGTGAATCAGTTAAAATCTTTGGAGACAACACTTGCGGGTGCCTTGAGAAGGGAGCAGATGGCAGAAACTACCATCAAGCAACTTGAAGCTGAAAAAGAGCAGTTGAACCGTTTGGTATTTTTAGGGGTCTTTGTGCATTCTTTCTTTATTATTTTTCCATATGGAGATTTGGTGATTGTGGCTTAACTCCTTAGCATTCATTACTCTTAGGTTCGTCAAAGAGAGGAAGACACCAGGTGCACTAAAATGATGCTTCGGTTTCGGGAAGACAAAATTCAGAAAATGGAGTCACTTATTAGTGGTTCTATTCCTGTGGAGACTTACTTACTGGAGGAGAACAAAACACTCTCTGAACAGATTCTGCTACTTCAAGCAAAACTTGATAAGAATCCCGAAGTAACTCGCTTTGCATTGGAGAATATAAGGCTTTTGGACCAACTTAGAAGGTAGTTTTTTTCAAAATCAATCAATTTAAGAACTCTCCTATCCATTAAACTAATCTCTTCACTGTGGCATTCACAGGTTTCAAGATTTTTATGAAGAAGGGGAGAGAGAGATACTCTTGGATGAGGTATCTAAACTGCGAGATCAGGTACTTACAGAAATAACAAAAATATGTTTTTTTTAATCCCCATTTTAGCTGTTGTTTACGGCCGGTATAACAAATTAAATACACTTTTTGTTTTCAGTTGCTTCAATTTCTTGATGGACACTCTAAGAACCATAGCATTCCAAATTTGAGTATGAAACCTCAGGTTGGTTACTATAATTCTATTTGGTAATTCTTTATATTTTAAGTTTCATTCATTTCGGAATATATGGTGTCAATGAAAGGAAAATGGGAGTGGATTTCTGTTTGTGGCTTCCTCAAGCATTTTCCTTACCTCAAGCTTCTCCAGGAGCCAAATCCAGGGCTAGCTATTATTAATATACGTATATGTTTGTGTGTTATCTTTTTTCGCTAATTATATATCTTTTATTGAAACAGGAAACCATGTGCACGAACAAAGAGAATGATTCCCTCAATTCAGAGGTAGAACTTACTCATGTCTCTAAATAGCCGCTTCATTATTTTACTCATATTAACATGTTTGGTTTCATGGTTTCAGTTAAAGAATACTCTCCATGAGTTAGAGGAATGCAGGCGGAACTTAAATAATTGTATGGAGGATAATGCAAAACTCAGCAGGTTAGAAAATTTTGTCCTCCTGTTTTATCAATACATGTGGTCATTGGTACACTTAGTTTCTGCCTTTATATTGGAATCCTTTGACTTAAAGTAATATACTCATGTGGTTTTGTTCTTTCCCATATGTTGCAGGGAAATTGATGATCTGCGCACAATGCTGAACAATCTCAAGCCCCTTGATCAACATGGCGGTGTAGCTTTGGAGGTATTTCTGTCTTTAAAATGAGAATTTGTTTTATGGCAGCCAGTAAATTGTTTTATGGTAGAATGCAATAGAGCCTTAGTGTAATGAATCCTGTGGCCTAGTTTTACAATTCTTTATGGCCGTCAGTAGATTGTCTATTCAGGCTTATGTGACACGTGTGTGTTTGCTTTGCATCTTCTGTTGTGTGCATAGGCATGCTTTAGATTCTTGTATTCTATGTACAAGGTTTACAGGGAAGCAGTAGATATTACTTTCAGGATTCACTAAATCTACCTTTTGAATTCAGGTGCACAATGCAGTTCAAATTGAGGAGATGGAACGGAAGGATGACCCTCTAATAAAACATGCGGAAGAGATTTTGAATTTACAGCTAGAATTGGATATACTGAAAATCATTCTTAAAGAAGAGAGGACTACTCAAGAGGAAAGGGTGTTTTTCTTAAATAGAGATCTTCAGCTGGCAAATGAAGAACTTTTTCTGATAAGCAAACAACATGATGATGCAAACAGCGAATTGCAAGAGGCTAAGTCCATTATTGAAGCTCTCGAGTCTCAGCAAATTCTGTCAATCAATGAGCTTGAGGATATGAGGAATAGTAATAATCATTATGTGCAGCTTTTGAGTGAACAGGAGCTTGAATTGAGGGCTCTGAAGGAACAACGTAATTTTAAGGAGTTCAGAGACTTATCACCTTTGAACTGCTCAAACAATCATGACTCACCATTACAGGGAAATTTGAAAAGGATGCAAGATTCCCTTGAAAAAGCAAAGAGACTGAATACGTGGTACCAAAGTGATCGTGCATTTCAAGTGTCAAATGAAGAAGAAATGGATGAAGTCTGCAGGCAGGCTGAGGCTGAAACTGCTGAGGTGATTGTCTGTATGCAGGAAGAACTTGGCATGCTTCAGCAGCAAATTCACGATAGCCATTTGAAAGAATTGGAGATGAACAAAAATGTAATGATTCTGGAAGCTGAACTGAAGGATGTGCGAGAAAAGTTGTACATGTTGAACAAAGATAATGAAAGGTTAGGTAAAGAGCTTGAGGAGAAAGATGGGGAAGCAAGAACATTATCAGAAGAATGGGCATTATTGTCCAGTGAGATTGAAGAAGTTCTTTCTGATGGGTGTGAGGTACTAGACGGTGCCTCTGATCAACTTGACCATATATCCAATTCCTTTCCGCAGAAAAGGATTTGGATTTCGCAACAAGTTGGAAGAATTGTACAAACCATCTGTGAAAAGGAATTTTTGATTGAAGAATTGAGGAAGTGTTTAGAGGATGCAAACAACAAGAAAAGTGATGTGGAGCGCATGCTGAAGTCTTTGAGAGGAGCGGCACTAGTTATTACTGAAGCACATGAGCAGGAATGTCGTGAAAAGGAGACAGAAATGGTCATGATGACAACGCAGTTGAATGCAAAGACATCTACAGTGGAAAAGCTGGAGAATAGAGTAAAGCTGCTTGAAGATCAAATCAGAAAAACATCAGTTTGTGCAACAGGTGCTTTCGTTGTTGTGAACAGATTAGAAGAGATGAAACTTGATTATGAAGACGCTTTAAAGCGTAAGAATATTCAGCTTAGTGAATCAGAAGACTTGATCTCAATGAAGGTTGCCGTTCTCAATGATCAGGCAACTGTGATAGCAGAAGGAGAGGAAAAAATTCAGTCTTTAAGTGGGGAAGTTGAAGAGTGGGAGAGAACCTGCACCAATCTAAGGCAGGAGCTTTCTGAGGAGCGGCAACGTGCTTGCACTATAGAACAGAAGCTTGAAGATGTTGAAGAGAAAAACATTTTGATGACAAAGGAGAAACTAGCTGAGCTAAAAACTGGTGTATCCACACTCAGGTCATGCATGAACACACATGCAGAGCATCATACAAGTTCTGAAATGAACACACATGCAGAGCATCATACAAGTTCTGAAATGAAGAATTCACAAGTATCTTGTAAGACTTCCAAAGGAGAAGGAGGTGGATGGGTAAGTTAATGTTTTGCTTCCTGATAGCTTGATTGAGGTTCACGTCTATGTTGTAGAGGAATTCTTTGAAGAGTGCTCTGTTTTGTAATTGCTATGCCTAAATATTGTTGCAGATAGCTACGGGAACAATTATAGACCAGAATGGAAACAACAAGTTTGTTGAAGACCTGAGAGATGATTTATCTGAGTGTTCTCTTGAAGCCAGGAAGCGTATTAGCGCTAATATATGCACTTGGGAAAATTTGAAGTCTGACAGACCTTCCAAGGAAGTGAGTGGTAGAGATGTTACCATTATTCTTCTGAAAAAGGAAATAGAAGCTGCCCTTGATAGCTTAAAAGAGGTACAGGCTGAGATGGACAAACTACGTGAAGAGAACAAAGCGATGTGCAAGTCCGAGCAACAGAGTCGGGAAAGCATGAAATATCTCAAAACTCAGGTCCTTAATCTGCAATCAACTATGAATAACTTAGAAAGGCAATCGAAAGTGAAGTTGGAAGCTCACAATCATAGACTGGAAGCATTTCAACAGATTGTGCAGGAAGCTGGCTCTCATTGGTGCCAAACGAAAGAGGTAAACCATTGTATTTTCAAATTCAATTCATTTTTGTTTCTTGGTTGAGCTACACCCTACTGTCTGACAAGACTTCCGCTTATCTGTGTGTACCCAGAAAAACCAAAAGCAACCTTCTTAGATAATGATAATATCTGCTCATACCTGAATCCATTGTCCTTTTCCATCCTCTTATGTTTTCTTTTTTGATAAATCCTCTTATGTTTCCCTGTGTTGTACGTAATTGTAAATTTATTTCTAACTCACTTGTGCGTATATCTTGGCATTGAACAACTTTATCAACTTCTTTGGTTTTTTTCCCTCGCAGCTAATGGAAATAGAATTTGATGATGCAAAGTTAGTTGCAGATCAGAAAACAGCTGAGGTCTCTTGCATTCTTCCTAAGTTTGAAGAGGCTCAGGATATCATAAAGGAAGCAGATATTATGATCAATGAACTGATGATATCAAATGAAACAATGAAGCTTGAAATAAAAAGGCTGAAGAAAATGGAAGCCTCAGTAACGAGTGACAGGGATATGTTACTAAATGAGGTTCAAAGCTTGCAGTCCATCAATCATCTGAGCAATCAACAATTTGCAGAAGTTGAAGAGTTGCTTGCCTCAGATATAAAGGAAACAAAGGCTCTGGTTGTAGAGCTGGAGGGCATGCTTGCAGAGGTCCAGGCTAATTACAACGAAAATTTCATGCTTTTAGCCTCTGATTTCCGCAGTGTGAAGTCTCTGCTTTCAGACTCCTCAAAGTTAGTTCGTTCATCACTTGAGGACATCTGGTCTGAGATAATTGTGAAGGATTGTGCAGTTTCAGTTCTACACCTCTGTCACATGGGACTTTTGCTGGAAACAGTGACTGGGCTGAATGCAGAGAACGGTCTGCTTCAACGTGGACTTTGTGAATCAAGTTCTTGTATAGCTGATCTGAGGCAACACAACATTAGGTCAAAAAGAGAGCTCGAGATGTGTCAGATTCTAAAGGGGAAATTACTGACTGACATTAAGAACAGTTTTGATCACATCACAAGGAGAGAAGAGGAAGCTGGGAAGCTTAATATGAAGCTCAACACTTTCGAGGAACAGATATCAGAACTTAAGTTTCAAGAGGAGTTAATGCTGCAAAGGTCTAATTATATGGGATCTCAGCTTGCTATTCTAATGAAAGAGTTCGATTTGAGCAACTCAAATTTTGGTGCATCCCTTCTGGATCAAGAGAAATTTCTGAAAGATAAAGAGGAGGCACTTGAATCTCAAGCGGAGTGTTTCATGATAGATTGGTGTGTGAAAGACTTTGAGGCACTTATCTTGACATCAGAATTAGAAGAGATGGCTATGCAAAAAGTTGATATGGAGAGAGAGCATATCACTTGTTGTGTGATGCTTGAAGATTTGAAGAAAGAATTAATTCTTTCAAAGGTTGATGCACTGTTGAAAGAACAGTCCTTAGTGGATGAAGAAGTTGAGGTTGCTCATCTGCAAAAGGAAGCCCAAAATGAGAGGCAGGATTTGTTGTCACAGCTGAACCAAACACAAATAAATGAAGTGAACAAGGCTCTTGAAAAAGATATTCAGTTGCTAAAGGATGTTGCTCTTTCAAATGATGCCTTGAAAGGTGAACTTGGTGAAGTTAAGCAAACAGAGGTGAAGCTGTCGAGCCACGTTCAGGCACTAGAAGCTGAATACCAAAAACTACAGGAAGATTTAAAAATGAAGGAAATGAACTTAGAACTTTCTGCCCGACAGATTTCTGTCCTTGATCAGGACAACCAAAGGTTGCAGAATGATATTCGCATGTTGCAAACCTTATCATATGGACTTCAAGATGCTTTAGAGAAGAAAGATGCCGAGCTGAGCAGATTGAGTCACTTGGAGATGGAAAATGAGTCACTTAAAACTGAGATAGGGAAGTTAAATACAGAAAACAGCACGACCCTAAAAAATTTGGAGGAGAAGAATTCTGAATTTGCATCTTCATTAAACCGTATAAATGTCTTTGATAAAGAAAACTGCAGGTTGCAAGATGAAATTATCTCGTTGGAGATTCATATTACTAATCTGGAGACTAATCTAAGGGTGAAAAGTGCTGAACTGTATAAACTCAAACAATCACAGTCTGCCATTATGGAAGAACTGTGCTCAAAAAGCCAGGAGTTGCAGATCTGTCTTAGCAAAACTAATACACTGAAGGAAGAGAATGTTCTCTTCAGGGAAGAACTTTTGTCTCTCAAGAAAAGCAAGGATGAATTCCTCACCATGTCAAATGTGAACAGTAAGAAGTGCATTGATTCAGTGGAAACTGTGGATTCAGTGAGTAACATATTACGTAATTGTGGACAAAATGTTTCAAGAAATTTGTGAAACTGGAGAGAGAATATCTGAGTTCATAGAGCAGGTTGATTGCTTAGAGAGCCATGCTAAGGAACTGGTATCTGAAAATTTGTCTCTTCAGGCTGAATTACTAAGGAAGGATGACGTTCTTAAAGGATTGTTATTTGATCTGAGCATGTTGCAGGAATCTGCATCTAAGAATAAGGATCAACAAGATGAAATTGAGGAAATATTGTCTTCTTTGGAGGCTTTAGAGGATGAGCTTTCAGCAAAATCATGCGAGCTTGGTCAGGCCATTGCTAACAGCCAAATGCTTGAAACTCAACTGGAGGAGAAAACAAACGTAATCTCCACTCTTGAGTTGGGTATATTGGAAGAGCGCGAGTCTGTAAAATTGCTGTCCAGTGAAAACCTGGAGCTGAGAGCTCATATGGAAGATGCTTTGGAAGCAAAGTATTATGTTGAGAAGGAGTTGACAGAGAGACAGAAGATGACTGAGAGCTTGAAAATGGAACTCCTGGAAATGAGTAATGCTCTTGACCAAATGAATAACTCGAATGAATCCTTGAGGAGCAATATGCATGAACTTGCTAGTGAAAAGGATCTTCTTCACATTGAGATGCTTAAGTTGAAGGAAAAGCTTGAAAGAGAACAAGCACGAGCGGATGAAATTGAAGCAATTGCAAATGAAGCTCAAGAGGTACATGCTTGTTCAGCACAAACAGTTTACTACTTTTTCTTCAAATTTACATATACTGATTCTAGTTTGCTGTACTAATTTTCAGATAGCTGAATTAAGAAAGAACTATGCTGACGACAAAGAGGCAGAGGTGAAGCTCTTAGAGAGGTCTGTTGAGGAGCTTGAACGTACTGTAGATGTGCTGGAAAACAAGGTATGTCTTTTTTTGCGATTAAGTCACATGAATCTTGTTCAAGTTCTGTATATTATCTATCATATCATCACCGCAACCTGTGGACTCCTGCATAGGTTGATATTGTTAAGGGAGAAGCCGAACGACAACGGTTGCATGGAGAAGAGCTTGAATTGGAACTTCATGCTGTGAAACATCAGATGCAGAATGTTGAAAATGCTAATGTTGACATGAAGAGGTTTAGAGCACATCCTCCCATCAATTGGTTTCAAGTGCACAAACACACTCAACTGTTTTGATAAATAGACACTAAATAATGAATTTTATTTTTCTTTTGAAAATAGATATTTAGATGAGAAAGAGAAAAGCCTTCAAGAAGCCCTACAGAGCATACAAATACTTGAGAAGGATATAGCTGAGAAGGATGCAGAGGTGAAGTTCTTGTAGCACCTGTACTGCAATAAATTCTAACTCTGATCTGAGCTTGCAGTTTTCTCATATGACTGTGGAGTGCAGACTCAATCATATCTATTGTGATTATAGTTTTGCAATATCATGGTTTTGTTTTTACCTGACAGATTGCCCAATTTAAAGCACATATCTCTGAGCTGAATTTGCATGCAGAAGCACAGGCTTGTGAGTACAAGCAGAAGGTATGGGAAAAGATTGAATCTCATTGTCTTGATGATCTTTTTAAAAACATATTTTTCGTAGTTCTTCAATTATGTAACTACAAAATCTGCAAACAGTTTAAGGCATTGGAATCCATGGCTGAACAAGTCAGACCTGAAGGCCATTCCACTCATGCCACAAGTTCATCAAACAAGTCAGAGAAACATGCCACAAAGTCTAGAGGCTCTGGGTCCCCATTTAAATGCATTGGCTTGGGCTTGGCACAACAGATAAAATCTGAGAAGGATGAAGAACTTACAACCTCAAGGGTCCGCATTGAAGAGCTTGAATCCTTAGCATTAAGTCGACAGAAAGAGGTAGGGCTTTACTGTCCTATTTGGTTCTTACAAGTACGTTCGTCTACCACAAATTAATCCTGTTTTTCCATTTTGGTGGTGCAGATATTTACTTTGAATTCCAAATTGGCTGCTGCTGAAAGCATGACCCATGATGTAATTCGGGACTTACTGGGAGTCAAGTTGGATATGACCACTTACGTGGTAAATTATTGTACACAATATAACAAATATCAAAGAATTATATTACTGATGCACAATTATGATTTACTTTTTTAACAAAAACGAACTGCTATGATCATCTCACTTTTTCCCTTTTTGTGAATGCTAGTCACTATTGGATAATCAACAAGTGCAGAAAATAACAGAGAAGGCCCAGCTTCATAGTGTGGAATCCGAAGAAAAGGTATTCAGCTTTAATTATATTGAAACTCGGATAGATAACTTTTGTTGTGTTTTGTTGTAATTAACTCTTTCATTCAGGAGCAGGAGGTAGTTAAGCTGAAAAAACAGCTGAATGAATTCATTCAGGAAAGACAAGGGTGAGCACATAGTACTTCAAAACTTCCAAATTTTCCAGTAACTTTTCTATCTTCCATATGCCTAAGTTTCTTTAAACCTCATATTCCAGGTGGCTCGAGGAAATTGACCAAAAACAGGCTGAACTCATAGCTGTGCAAATTGGTTTGGAAAAACTTAGGCAGCGAGATCAGTTTCTAAAAACTGAAAATGAAATGCTGAAGGTTGAGACTGTTTTTGAAACATTATTCCTTAAATAAAGTGAATGCTGTATCTTTTTTATTTCTTGGCTTATTACTTTTGATCTGTGTAGGTGGAGAATGTAAATCATAAAAAGAAGGTGATGGAACTTGAAGGGGAAGTAAATAAGCTGTCTGGTCAGCAAAACCCGCAGCAACGGATTCATCATCATGCAAAAATCAAGGCAAGATATTTCCAATTAAGATATTCTTGCTAATGAAGTCTTTCTAAGCACAGCATCTGTATTTTCTCTACTTATCATTTCTATTCCTAGCCAATCTGAGTGAGTCTTGTCTATAATGCAACAGGAAGAAAATCACAAGCTAAAAGTTCAGAATGAAGAACTAAGCACTAAGCTCCGGCGGACAGAAGTTATTCTTTCTCGTGTCAAGGAAGAGCTTGCTCACTTTCGTGCTTCCTGTGGGAGGAATGCTTATGTTGATTTTGATGAGGAGCAACGATTGAGTGCCAAACTGAAGGTTAGTGTTGTCTTTTGTGTCTGTATGTGTGTGTGTGTGTGTGGGTGTGAGTGAGAGAGAGAGAGGTACAAAATCAACCCATAGTTTGATGCCTGACAACGGAAGTGAATCTGCTACAGGAAACTGAGGAGGAGAAATTGCAACTAGCACAGAAATTGTTAGGCCTGTGTACTAGTGTTTTGAAGGTATGTTAAAAGGCCATGAGGTTACTTAATTCACTCTCAGAAATTAAGAAACCAAACCTGGACTTATATTTCCTTTTGAACTAACTTTCAGGCTGCTGGAATAACAAAACCATCAACCCACATAAACCCATCTGTTGCTGAAGAGGCACTCGAGCAAATCAAGAACAAGGTTACTTCGATGGATAGAGAATTGCAGGATTTGAAGTACAAGGTATATAAAATTTTAGCACTGCAAAAGCATTTTGTTCATCTTTGAGCTTGTTTTGCTATACAGGAATGTACAATGTATACAAAAAAACTATGTTATGATCCTAATATTTTGTTTCTACAGAACAAAATAAGCAGTGAAAGAATTCGATTGTCAGAGCTCATGCCACAAGCTTCACCAATAAGCACAAGGACGGATGAGAATCGTCAAACTCCAAAAAGAATGTCCCAAGCTCCATATTTTTCTGCCTTAGATCGATGACTTTATTCTTTGATGTAAAGAATCAGAGTCTGGTTAGCTTTCTGCTAATATTTATATGTATACAAGTTCTCTGTCTTTCGAATATTTATATGTATATTATTCTTTTGCGGTTGTGTAAATAAAACAGATGCGAATACACGTTAATACAAATTCAGATTTTTCCATTGTGCTCCTCTCTGTGCATATATTGGATCATACAAATTTGGTGGCCTATCAATCTTCACTTCCGAGATCTAAAGTGTTTCTAACAAATGTGAACAAAATAATGATAGCTGGATGCTTGGTTTTGGTGGTGGTGGGATTGATGGATCTGTGCATGTCTGCGTGTGTTTAGAAATTGAGAGAGAGATATATATATATATGGAAAGGAAAGAAAAGGGTGTGGTAAGTGAAAGAACAAAGCAAGAAGGATCATCAATGGTGAAAAAGTTCAAACGCGGTGTATTGGTAGGGAAAATAGGAGAGCTTTGTAGCACGCCACCGCCAATTTGGAGACTCGACGAGTTTTACTCTCAGCAAAACAACAACAAACCCAGTTGAATTTCTCAACCTTACTCCCACCCACAACTCTTCCGAATTTTACAAGTTTAATATTCGGAATTTCATCCAGTTTTCGAATCAGACGATAATTCTTCGGAATTTTACGACGATGATGATGACGACGAAGAAGAAGATGGTGATGGCCGGGAGGGTGGTATGGTTTAAAATATTTTATTTATCGCGTACCTTTAAAATATTTAAAATATTTAAAATATTATATTCACAGAGTAAAGCCGCGCCGCTATACTTCTAAAATATTCTATTAATAAGAGTCCAAGGGCGGCTATACTATTTAAATGTTCTATTTACAGAGTATAACCGCGCTATACGTTTAAATTTTCTATAGTATTGTCTCCTGGCCTGTGATTGTTTTTTGTTTAACATTAGCTCACCTCTTTTGACTGAAAAAACACATTTAATAATTTCTTCATGCTCTATGTTCCCTAGTAGCCGTAAACCCCCTTTCCCTTTTTGCCAAAATAAACTGTAAACCCCTCTTCTTTAGCTCTATTTTAAATATTTTTACAAGTATCAACTAATTAAGGTGGTTTTGAAGTTGAAACTCCAAGGCTTGAGGTTAAATAGTGTCTAATCCCTGTGTAGTTTGGATTGCTTATGTTGAATTGCATTTGCATTGCTTCTTCTAGTTGCATAGTATTTTTGAGATAAGGAGAAAGGTTTGTTTTAGATTTTTTTTAAAGATGTTATTTTATTATTTTATTTGTTACTTTCTGGTTTTGAAATATTTTAAATGTTATTATATTACTATTTTTAATTTTACTTGGAGTCTCCAAAGCCAAGAAAAATATTAGCCCACTTTCCTGAATCCATCATTCCCCCTAAAACTCATTTTGTCTCACTTTACTCCATTTTCCACACATATAAGCCTCACTTTGCCTCGAATTCCGGTGAAGCCAACAATTTCTTGTCAAAATATTAATTAAAAATTAAAAAGTCAATTTTAAATGAGATTAAATATTTAAAAAATAATTTATATTAATTGAGTTTTTAATTTTTAATTAATATTTTGACCAGAAATTGTTGGCCTCACAGGAATCTAGACAAGGTGAGACAAATACGTGTGAAAAAAAGAGTAAAGTTAGACAAAATGAGTTTCAAGGGGCAAAGTGAGACTCAAATACACATTCATGGGGCTTATCATAAAATAAGCCTTAATATTTCGGGAGCTTTAAGCCCTATTTGGTATCCTACTTTAAAAAGTAAAATTCAAAAACTATGATTCTTGTTAAAAACTTTAGTTTTCAAAGAGTGATTTTAAGATCATAAACTTGTTTGGTATTGAACTCCAAAGTATTTTCAAGATTTAAAAAAATTGGAATTAAATGAGCACAGAGAACATGTGTTGTATGACAACATAAGTTAAGAGTTTTCCTATTTAAACCCCACACTTTTCTTTGTTCACCCCAATACTTAAATTATTAAGCTCTAAGTTTTATTATTGTGTAAAAAGACAAAAAAAATCATCCAACTTAATACTTAACCCTAGTACATCTATACACACACCCCACCACTCTTCATATTAAGTTTTAGAAAAACACAAATTCCTCTACACCCTATTGCCAAATTACTCATCTTTCAATCTAAGAAACCTATGACACTCTCTTATTCTCTTCACAAAACCTCCTAGTTCATTCTCAATGTTGCTACACATATAACAACAATGTTTTTATCTCTTTAAATAATGCAAGGTTAAGGTGAACTTAGAGTGGCGAGCGGCAAGATGGATGGGTGTAGGGTGTGGGGTGTGAGGTTGATGAGTTTTTTATTTTTTTATTTTTTCTGCTGGGTGTGTATTTAGGGGTGGTTTGGGAAGATAGTGGGGTTTTATTAGAAATTGTGAAATGTTGAATTAGAAATTGGGGTGAACAAAGAGAAGTGCGGGGTTTAAATAGAAAAACTCTAAGTTCAATGAGCCCAAGAAACACTATGGCTAAAATATGAGGTTTTGCTTCATCTTTTTTATTGGCTTATATAAGCCACGCTTAAATTGTTTTCTTTGTAGGGTTTGAAGAATCCAACTTTGGAGTGGGTTTGAGAGGAGAGAAATCTCCACTCTACCATGCTAGAATCGGCCACCAAGAGGAGAGGGCTAGTACCTTACCTCCTCTTGGTCATCTTCTTCATCTCTTACACTATGTTTGTGTGTATGAACTAGAGGGTATCTACTTTAGTACCTTGTGAAGACTCTATGAAGCAAGCAACAAGGAAGAAGGTCTTTCCTCCCTTTTCTTTTGTGCATAAGTGAGATTAGAGCTAGAAAGATACTTGGAATTTGGTAGCATTAGGCTTAATAAGATCTAAAAGTCGCTTCCGCCTCTTTGAATGTTTGATTCATGTATGTTGTAGCTTAAAATCCATGAGTTTAAATTTAAATGCATGTTTCCTTCAAAGGCTGAATTATGGAGTCTCCTTAGAGGTTTGCAAATGGCTTGGGCTAAGGGTATTAGGACCCTTGATGTTTAATGTGACTCTTTTATCTGTTGTTTCTATGATGGCTAGGCTTCTGGAGAAATGAGGAAACAAGTATGGAGACAGTGAAGAAGTTCTTGGAGAAAGAAGGTGAAATGGGAATCACCATGGATGGGCTGCCAGAGAAGTTCTTTGAGCCCTTTATCATGAAAGGCATTCAAGTCGATCTCCTTGAACTCGGTCGTATTGTATGCTCCTTCAAAGTACCCCCATCGTTTAACAAAAGGAGGCAATTTAATGCATGGTGGAGCCACAACAACCCTTGTGGATTTGATAGGGTCAGCTGCAAACCTCATCGTTGGAACTCCCAACTTTGGAGTTTCAGTGGAGATCATGTTAAAAGTTGGTGAAAATATTATAGTATTAAACCCAAAATATTTTCATAAGTGCAGCATGTGTCTTTGTCTTTTGACTAATAAGTGTTGTCGGCACTCAAAAGACATTGTGAGGCTGGAGGAGGGCAACTTGCCTCCTTGGTTCTCACGCAGCCAGTGGAGATATCACATGCATGCAGCTTTATTCCTTTTACTTGTTATTAAAAGGGCAGAAGAGAGGTTCTTGGGAAATACTGTGAGTGGAGTACAAGGGTAGCTGGGTTTTGGGTTATGTTGATTTAACTCAAATGTATCTTGTACTGGTGTTATTCTCATAGTGAAGAAATTATCTCTCCTGGGACGTAGGCAAGAGTTTGCTGAACCTCGTTAAATCTCCTGTGCACTATTTTATTCCTTGTTTACATTATTTGTTCAACTGTGGTTTGTGCTCTGGTGTGTGTATTTCTGAATTTTCAGTTTATCAAAGGTGACAAAGCACAACAAGTGGTATCAGAGCTTTGGTTCGTGTGAGATTCAGATTTGTTCACCATGAGCACTACAAGCAACTTGCAATTTTCAGTTGAGCAGTTTAATGGGAAAGGCAGCTTTACTCTTTGGCAGAGGAGAGTAAAGGACCTCTTGGTCCAACAAGGTTTGGCTAGACCTTTGAAGGGAGCAAATGGAAAGCCTGAAGGAATGAAAGATGATAAGTGGGAAGAGTTGGAGTCGAGGTGTGTGAGTACAATACGACATTGTATTGCTGATAATATCATAAATAATTTTATGGATGAGGATTCTACTCCTGCTTTGTGGGAGAAGTTGGAAAAGCTCTATATTGCTAAGAGCTTAACCAACAAGCTACATCTGAAGCGGCAATTGTACAAGCTGAAGATGGAGGAAGGCGGGAATCTCATGGACCACATGAACGTGTTCAACGGATGCATGGATCAACTGCGGAAAGTTGATGTTAAAATTGAGGAAGAAGATAAGGCCCTTTTACTTCTTACCTCACTTCCTGATTCCTATGAAAATCTTGTTACAACTTTATTGTATGGTAAAGATACAGTGAGCTTGGAACAGGTGCAGACATTATTGGTATCCCATGATATACAGAAGAAAAGGACTAGAGATGATGGGCAAGAGACTGCATTAGTTGTTCAAGGTGGGAATCACGGAAGGAAATCTGATGGTAAATCTAGAAAAGAGAACAGGCTTAGATCTAGTACCAGAGAAAAGGGGTGTGCAGTGCTACCTTTGCAAAGAATTTGGTCACATCAAACGATTTTGTCCTTTGAAGAAGAAAAAGGATGAAGCTGGTTCGAGTGGAAATTCTTATGTAGCAGAAGAAGATTTCGGATTTGTCCTCACGGTATTCGAAGGTGAAAATATTTCTCCTTGTGATGCTTGGGTTTTAGATTCTGGTTGTACTATGCATGTTTGCTCAAAGAAAAATTATTTTGACACATTCCATGCATGTAAGGGTGGTGACCTGTTTATGGGTGATGGACACCCTTGTAAAATTAAGGGATTTGGAACTGTCAAAATAAAGATGTATGATGGAGTGGTACGCACAATAGGCGATGTTGCATATGTACCAAAGGTGAGAAAGAATCTAATATCTCTTGGAAGATTGGACTCCTTGGGATGCAAATATTTTGTTGCAGGTGGAGCCATGGAAATCACGAGTGGTGGAATGGTCCTAATGAAAGGGAGAAAGTGTGATGGTTTATATTGTCTGGATGGTATTACCATGATGAACTCGATGGGTTGTTGCTGGAAACGAGAAGCGCTGATTTGTTTTCAGGGTAGAGACAATGGTGAGGGAATAAAACCTGTTGATGGAGATGGGGTGCATCGAGACCCTCCTCTGAAGCTATGTAGCAAAAGTAGCTTGGTGCAGCTACACATGTTATTGGCCGTATAACATGAATGGAGATAGGACCGCATTTATTGATTCATGTCTTGTGTAGCTGGTGTGTTTTGTAAAGGCCAATAGTTTAATATGGTACTAGTTTGTATAATATTTTCATCAAGGTGGAAATTGTTAAATGTTGGTGAAAATATTATAGTATTAAACCCAAAATATTTTCATAAGTGCAGCATGTGTCTTTGTCTTTTGACTAATAAGTGTTGTCGGCACTCAAAAGACATTGTGAGGCTGGAGGAGGGCAACTTGCCTCCTTGGTTCTCACGCAGCTAGTGGAGATATCACATGCATGCAGCTTTATTCCTTTTACTTGTTATTAAAAGGGCAGAAGAGAGGTTCTTGGGAAATACTGTGAGTGGAGTACAAGGGTAGCTGGGTTTTGGGTTATGTTGATTTAACTCAAATGTATCTTGTACCTGGTGTTATTCTCATAGTGAAGAAATTATCTCTCCTGGGACGTAGGCAAGAGTTTGCTGAACCTCGTTAAATCTCTTGTGCACTATTTTATTCCTTGTTTACATTATTTGTTCAACTGTGGTTTGTGTTGTGGTGTGTGTATTTCTGAATTTTCAGTTTATCAAAGGTGACAAAGCACAACAGATCAACGTTTCATACTTGGATTCTGCTTACCCTGGTGAGGAAGTTGAGGTTGAGGCCAAGGCTTTACGAGTTGGGAAGGCTGTTGGTGTTGCCAGTGTTGAGTTAAGGAAGAAGAAGACAAGCAAAATTATAGCTCAGGGCCGTCATACCAAGTTGCTCTCGCTAGCAAACTCTGAACAACTTGGAAGCTGGAACCAAGACCCAAGACACAATTCCGTCTGTGTTCTATGTAAAGATTTTTCAACATTGAATAAAATTTCTTTTAACTGAATTATATAAATTCACAGTTTGAGATGCAAATCAGTGATCAATTGATATTTTCCTCAGACTTGTATAGAATATTGAGAAGCCTTTTGGTGTTGTCAGTGTTGAATTTAGGAAGAAGAAAACAGGGGAAACATTGTTGTCAAACTGGTGCTTCTCCCTACACTCAATAAACTGCGAACAACTTTAAACCAACAATTCAGTGTTCCAATTTACAAATTTTGCTCTTGGTTATAGTTCAAGGAGTTTCACATGCAAACAATGCTCAATAGCATCTCTCCTCAGACTGATTCCAATTCGAAAAAGTCGTTAAAAACCAGAAGATTGAATTGCTTAACCTTTAGATTGTAACATGATACAACTGGTTCATGAAAAAATAATCTAAATCAGGAAAAAAAACAAAAGTTGATTATTTAAGTCAATTCTTCAAAATCGCATTCCTCATCATAGTAATTGTATCCATTATATTTGTCATTTGCAACATATGAATCGTCATCTTGGCCTTGTCTGGCTTCAGCCTCTTCACTGTAACCATTACTTTCATGCTCAAACTCATCATCACGACTTTTCTTCTCATTTGACAGTTGCATATCACCAAGAGTGCCACAATTAGACTTTGTGCCTTCCTCAAATGCAGGTGCAAAACCCTGATTTTACACATGAAGAAAAAGATCAGATGAATCAAATTCGGTATCTATTAAAGTTCAGGAAATTAATGGCAGAGAGATACCTCCATTTTCTAAAACCTACCAGGATTTTTAACTAGGAACTACATTGCAAAATCATTATAAAATGACCAAAAAAAAAAAAAACTTTGAACCATATAACTGCCCAATTAGTTAACTGATCATTCTAGTAAACCACCAGATTGATTTTCAGATATCACAGTTTCATGTCTTAATTCATGCTTAATAATAATATACCATCTTCCAAAGATTATTCTTTTATGTATTAAGTTCTATCCTGGAGTAGTTTGTGTGACTTGGATATACCTTTATTCCATTAAACAGGAATTTGTTGTCTGCACACTAACTAGACATTAAGAAAACAAAAAATATATTGAACAAGTAACATCATTTGACAATCAAAGTTAAACGTGCCATTAGATTTGATTGGCTTTTAGTCGCTTGTAGTCTGTGCATCAGTTAACAAGACCTTGGATGTTGACAGAACATAATATGGGATTTGCAAAGCATGAATAAAAGAAAAATTAATTCTAAAATAAGACATATAAAAGATGCTTACAAGCTCTTCATTTAATTTATCAGTTGATTTTTGAACTCAGCCTCTACAAGAACAAAAATCCCATAAACGAGTTTATTATTAACTTACATTCTTAGTATCCATCACAATAGAAACTTTGACAGCCTTTTCTGGCTTTTTAGCAGGAGCAGCTTTCTTGGCCATTCTGGCTCTTTTTCTACTCTTTCCCTGCCAATTTTATAGTTGCATATAGAGATCAATACATAAGACTCAATGCTGGCAGTAGAACATACACAAATAGTCGAAAGATAAAAAAAAAAAGTCAAATGCAAATAAGATTGAAGTGAAAACTTTCAACACAGTTATGCAGTGTGTGACTCAAATAACAGCTCAGAACAAGGCAAGAACTCTAAGCTGGATGAGACTTCCAAGCCTATGCTTCAAATCACAATGCACATATGACATGCAGCAAACATAAACTCAAATACAAGAAACGAGGTTGGTTTTAAAATTGAAGAATTCCTGCACAATCACAGAGCTAAGGAGAATGAAGAGGCAAATAATGCAGGGGCTGATAATCATGATTAACAACATAACCTCAATGATTTTCAATCTAAAGAAGGCAAAAATACAGACAACAAATAAAAAGAAACCATGGAACAAACAGAAACTAAGAAAGCCCCTAGCATTGCACCGAATCCTTGTGAACACATATATGATAAAATTTATGGATTTCCAAAGGCATTACCTTATCATTGTCCTTGTTCATTGCTTCCCAAATCATTCTTTTGAAAAGTGCCGCCTGCTTGCTGTTAAGGTACCCAACAACCTACAAACCACAAGCATCATGCCTTCCATGTCAAATTCCAAAAATAAAAAATTGAAGCAATAATCATATACAAATCCAAATCAAAGACAGCACTTTACAGATAAGTCTAGACCAAGCACTATATACCAAGTGGCTATGATGGAAGTGATCTTGAAGAAAGCTGATGGATCATGGACACATGAAACCAGAAGCAACTGAGAAAGCATAGACTGCAAAAGAAGCCAAAGGATGCTGAAAGAGGCCATTGTTGTTTCAGACTTTCAGTCAATCGCAATGTTCGAAAAATCAGCTTAGGCGGGCGGCTAGGTGGCTTGGGGCTCGCTAGGCGGGCTCGAGGGGGCTAGGCTGTCTCTAGGAAGGCGCGAGGTGGCTACGCAGTTGCTAGGCGGTTGCTAGGCGAGCGCGAGGTGGCTAGGCGGCTAGGCGGTGGCTAGGCGGGCGCCTAGGCGGGTTGGGTCTTTTTTCGTTGCCGAACCCGGAGGACGAAGCAGCCGAAACCAAATCGAAGCTTGAGTTGATAGAGAAGGGAAATGGCTTGACTGCGAGTGCAAGTTCCGTACTCTGCGAGTGCAAGCTTCGTGCTCGTCTGAAATATATTTAACGAGTATAGCCGCTCGGCTATACTTTTAAAATATTCAAATATCTTTGAATCGGGAATAAAGAAACAAGGCCTTATTGGTTATTTTGGACGACAAAATGTCAAAATGTCAAATTGTCAAGGATAATTATCCTTCTTTTATTTGACACAAGTAATATAATGATACATTGTAATATATATTTTTATTGTTATATTTTTATATTTTAATATAAACAAACTAAACAAACAATTTTTTTTAATTTTTTTTTAAACAAACTAATTTTTTATATATATTTTTTAATATAATGATATATTGTAATTAATTTTTTTTCTTGACTTTCCCATTACATTATCTCTCTCTGTATTAATATTTGGCTTTTTTTTTTTTATATACCTCCTGAAAATGTATTTGAGTTTCACTTTGCCCCTGAATAAGAACGAATCCATGTGCATGCTAGGTTAGGGCTCTAGTACGGTGTAAAATTTTTAAAATACTAAATTTAGTACAAATTTTATAAGCTAATCATACTCCAAAAAATATTAGCCCACAATCTCTTTGTCTCCTAGCCTCTGATTGTTTTTTGTTTGATATTAGCTCACCTCTTTTGACTGAAAAAAACACATTCATGACTGCTTTTGTAACAAATAACATGGTAGTAATAATAAATTACTATCAAAACAAACATGGGAAATATTTAATGTCTCCCAACATGAAAATTTAATAATTTCTTCATACTCTATGTTCCCTAGTAGTCGTAAACCCACTTTCCTTTTTTGCCAAAATAAACTGTAAACCCCTCTCCTTTAAAATGTTTCAAGGAATATGTGAAACTGAATATCTGAGTTAATTGAACAGGTCGATTGCTTAGAGAGCCATGCTAAGGAACTGGTATCTGAAAATTTGTCTCTTCAGGCTGAATTGCTAAGGAAGGATGACTTTCTTAAAGGATTGTTATTTAATCTGAGCATGTTGCAGGAATCTGCATCTAAGAATAAGGATCAACAAGATGAAATTGAGGAAATATTGTCTTCTTTGGAGGCTTTAGAGGATGAGCTTTCAGCAAAATCATGCGAGCTTGGTCAGGCCATTGCTAACAGCCAAATGCTTGAAACTCAACTGGAGGAGAAAACAAACGTAATCTCCACTCTTGAGTTGGGTATATGGAAGATGCTTTGGCAGCAAGGTATTCTGTTGAGAAGGAGTTGATAAGAGGGACAGAAGATAAGTGAGAGCTTGAAAATAGAACTCCTGGAAACAAGTAATGCTCTTGACCAAATGAATAACTCGAATGAATCCTTGAGGAGCAATATGAATGAACTTGCTAGTGAAAAGGATCTTCTTCACATTGATATGCTTAAGTTGAAGGAAAAGCTTGAAAGAGAACAAGCATGAACGGATGAAATTGAAGCAATTGCAAATGAAGCTCAAGAGGTACATGCAAATACTTGAGAAGGATATAGCTGAGTAGGATGCAGAGGTGAAGTTCTTTACTGCAATAAATTCTAACTCTGATCTGACTCTCAACGTTGAACCATAGTTTTCTGATATGTGGAGTGCAGACTCAATCATATCTATTGTGATTATACATTTGCAATATCATGGTTTTGTTTTTACTAGGGGTGGGCATAAAAACTTTTTACCTGACAGATTGCCCAATTTAAAGCACATATCTCTGAGCTGAATTTGCATACAGAAGCACAGGCTTGTGAGTACAAGCAGAAGGTATGGGAGAAGATTGAATCTCATTGTCTTGATGTAATAAGCACAAGCCGTGTAACTATAATTATTTTGACACGTGGTGCCTAATTGCAAGGAGGGTCATCTTTTATTATATATATATATATATATCGTATAGCCACGCGGCTATACCGATTTTGACACCTGGGCGCCTAACCGCAAGGCAGGTCTTTTTTCATATATAGCCGGGCGGCTATACTAGGTTTTTTGATATTTTTTTTAAACGGTATAGCCGCGCTGCTATACTTATTTTGACACGTGTCGCACAGAGGGTCATCTTTTAAAAAATATAAATAGTATAGTCGGGCGGCTATAATCCATTTTATTAATGTTTATACAAAATAGTATAGCCGCGTGGTTATACGTGATTATTTCCTATTCGGCTACACTTATTTTGACACGTTCGCAGGGGGTCATGTTATATGGAGAGAGAGAGAGAGAGAGATAGAGAGAGAGTATAGCCGGCCGGCTGAGACTCGGTATTTCCTCTTTTTTAAAATAAAAATAGTATAGCCGACCGGCCGTACGCGGTTTTTTTTAAAAGTGTATAGCCGCTCGGCTATACCCTGTTTTATTAATGTTTCTTACTTCCTGAATTTTCAGTTTCTGTAATAACATTTTTAGAACAAGGAAAACAACCTATTAAATATTTTGCATGCTTAAAATATGAGAATTAATTAGTATTAATTTTTTTTCCAAAAAAAACAAATTGTATTAGTTTTCTTGCTCTAGATAGTAAATTAGATTTCCAGCTAGAAATTTTTTTTATTTACTTTATTCAACAATTCCTGTGTATTAGAGAGATCCTTCCATTTAACTATATTGGGTATTCCTAAATATTTTCCCAAAATTTCAAAATGTATAATTTTTTAATTAATTTGAGCATCTATATTGAATATAATAGTAAATTTCCTTTTATTTTCAGGCCATCATTTGACTCACCTCACCCTATTTGTCCACTTAAATCCTGACCCTACTGGCAAACAAAAAAAAAACATATCCTAAGCAAATTGAGGAAGTTGACTCGTTATTATGCATTGATTCACCAGGTGTTTGCACTGTAGGCATTTGGGGCAAGCATTCGCTGAGCACCCTTGGTGATGAATTATTTCACCGGCTGTCTTGTCAATTTGAAGCTACTTGTTTTCTTGCAAATGTTAAGGAGGAGTCAAAAAGACAAGGACTGACGCACTTGAGAAATGTACTTCTTCGTGAGATATTAAACGAAAAAGATCTAAGTATCGACACTCCATCTGTATCGTCGTTTATTCGAGAAAGGCTCAGCCGTACAAAGGTCCTCATTGTTCTTGATGATGTGGATGATTCAAGCCAGATAGAATATCTAGCATGTGGTGGTCATCTTAAGTTTGGCCCTGGAAGTAGAATCATTATAACAACTAGAGATAGGAGTCTACTTAAGAAAACTGTTCATCATGATAAGATTTACAAGTTTAGTTGTGAACACAGATTGATTTCATCGGCATTGAAGATTGGTGTTTCCGTTAGAGATATGGCTGCAGCTTTAACCGCACCGTACTTACCCCAGTGGGTGATTGACCAACCAGCCCAACCCAACCACTCTGCTGGCCAATTGTAATCTTCCTCACTTTGTACATAATTTCACATGCATCTCTCATTTACAAATTAATTATCTCTCTTTACACCACCTCCATCCTGCAGCCTTAACAGCGCTATAAAAATATAGTATTAGAAACTATGATCAATTAACCACTTGCAGGCATATAATATCACTACTCGCAGGCATATAATATCACTACTCGCTGGCATATAATATCACCACTACCATTTGGCTAAAAAAAAAAAATCACCACTACCATCAATTATCACAAAGCAGGAAGTTGCTTCCCAAATATGATTACAAGCAGGCCAGTTTGGCATTGCTGTGCTGTGAAAATAATCGCTGTCAGATTTTGCTGTGAGATAAATCAGCTGTGAGAGGAAGCTGTTTGGCGTTTGGTAAATTTTTTGTTAAAAGTGTTGTTGGTACGGATTTCCGTATAATCAAAAAATAATTGCCGCATAATCATTAAACCCATCGCCTCTTCAAAACTGATTTATGCATAATCAGAAAATGAAAGCACCTTATTAGTTGCTTTCCCTAATAGGTTTCTCTCACAACAATTTTTAACAATAAGTGATTTTCTCATAGTTTACCAAACGGGTTGGACTTTCCAAATTTTTTTAAAAATCACTTATTATCCCAAATAAGCAATACCAAACAGGCACTATATGAGTGTATAGAAATACTAAAATTACAATTCTTTAATTAATTGGTTAAATGGTTTTATATTCAAACTATAAAACCAAGTTGGAATCGAAAAAAAAGAAAAGAAAAGTTGATCCAAATTTTCATTGAGAAGTTGGGTTTAATCCTCGAATTTGGCGACTTTGATACAAGTCATTTGACTCTTATGCCACATAGGATTACATTCATTTTAAATATTTTATGATGTAATCTTTTTATTTTTATTTTTTAAAATAATTTTTGTTCCAATGTTGCCCATTATGCATTGAATCGATTAATAGTAATTTATGTGATAATAATTAGCCATTTATGACTGTCATTGAATAGAAAGGAAAATATCGCAAACATATCCCAGAGAGCATTTAAATAAAAACCTCTCTCTCCTCATTGAATCAATTTCCTACCCCAAGAGCTGTTCTCCCACTTTTTCTTCACATCAGCAGCCTTATGAAAAACTGCCACTAGTGAAAGGACAAAAAACAACTTGAAAAAATAAGCCTACAATATACTTCCATAGCAAGCATGGAAAAATATTCCTCAAATGGTACTAATACTGTTGATACTTGCATCCACATGTTAAAGAAGGTAATTCTATAATTTTATAAAATAATAGTTTAAATCCCCAACACCAATAGACAAAGACGCATGCCTTTTTTTTTAATTCTTTGTTCTTTTCCTTTTCTCCATCTCTCTCTCTCTCTCATATTATTTTTCTTTCCTTCCTCTTCCTCTCTCCGTCAACTTTCTCATCTCCCCCTCCCCCTTTTTTTTTCTTTTTTCTCATTCTCTACATCTCTTGTTGAAACCAATTGTGTCCCACATCGGAGAGAGTGAAGGAGAAAGAGTACTTTAAATAAAATTACCCCACTCTAACTAATACCCGAGGCCTTTTGTGATTAAACCCCACACCTGAAGATTGTGCAGGTGGTAAAGTGGGGAAGTATCGGTGTTGTTGGAGTGGGCCCTCGGCCCGTCGACCTGGAAAATTTTCTCACAATCTCTCACTTTTCTTAAAGGATTGTGTCGGTTCATTCAAGAATTGTAACATGTCATGTTTGGGTATGGTATTTCTCACTCGTTAGCTTAACGGGTCGTGTCGTGCCAACCCGTTAAGTTAACGGGTTAACGGGAACAAAACCCGAAACCCGTTAAAACGACCCCGTTTGACAAGTCTTGAAAGGCCGGGGCTGCCGGTATCTCTTCCACAAGCCATCAAGAGTTGATTTATTCACTCATTTCATTTGAGTTGTTCCAGTCGTTGGTAATTTCATTTTACGTGTTTATCTCTGCTGAATATTATATATTAGCTAGCTAGCCTCATTTCTGAGTGTTAATAATCGTTAATATATATTCGGAATAAGGTACTACATACCTTGCGGAAGATTCCAAGTGAAAAATCGCTTGCAATTACTAGCCCACCGTGATGCTTCCACGTCACGAACACGCCAACAAGATTCTACACGTTCTTCGTCTCCAAGGTCGTTGGATTGGCTATGAAAGTTACTCCATTGATTCCACGTACCCAAGACCAAGGCTCTTGGTGAATTGCCTAAAGGAGAGTGTTTAGGGAGATATGAGGTTTCTCTCTTTGTGGGTGTAAAACTCACTACAACTCTTTGATATGCACTCACACTTCTTGTCTCACACACACCAACTTAGAGAGTATGCACTAATGCTTCTCATCATCTCTTCACTTGCACACACTCCATCTATTTATAGGAGTTGTTTTAGCTCATCTCAAGAGAGCATAAAACATGCATTAGTGCTTAGGTTGGTAGTGCCTTAAAACAAGGTTTAGTGCCTCAAAACAAGGATTAGTGTAGTGCCATAAAACAAGGATTAGTGTAGTGACATAAAACAAGGATTAGTGTAGTGCCATAAAACAAGGCTAAGTGCCTTAATTTGTGTAGTGCCATAAAACAAGGATTAGTGCATAATAATTGTTTTATTACATCTCCCACTCACCCCACATAGAGTGTGATAATAACCTTGTTTTATTACATCTCCCACTCACCCACATAGGGTGTGATAACCTCATAATCATCTTAAACCTCTTGTATACTCTTCTTCTCATACAGGAAATGGGTCGTGCGACCTTGCGAGAAAAAACGTACAGCTACAAGAGCACATTTTATTAAGTCATCACCAAACTAATAAAAGTGCATCATTTGAAATCATCTCGTACATACCCCAGACTTATTCAGACTACACCGGTATCAGCACTCTTAACCCCTCATAAAAGCAGTGCTACACCCCAAATATGTTTTGTACTCATGACATGTCAACAACAAATATGACATAGACGCCGGCCAGCTATGAGTCACAAAAACATGGTGTATTGTCTAACAGTCTTCCTTAAGCGCTCATATCAATCCAACTAGACTTAACTGCTTTCTTAGACATGCCCCTTGAGACCTTATAATTGATCCTAGGAAAACAAGCTAAAGTAGCAACATCAAGCATCCTCTTCATGACATAGGCTAAAGTCAACTAAGGGTACATTTTTTTAGGATCTGAATTAATGATCCAAGTGGCTCACATAGTGATGAAGCAGGGATTCATTCATCACTCCCACTGTCGATCGCATCTAGCACATACAGTATGAAATGTATGCTATAACGTATTCTCATAAAACGAGCATGTCACTTGTCCAAGAATTGGACATACGTCATATGAATCTTAGTCTAGACATTACACAAATGTCTAACTTGAGTTCTAGTCTCAGTCACCATCTTGGCGCCTGTCCCGGATTCTCACATTCGGCTCAATACAGGCTTCATAGATTTTATGGCAATTTTCTATGATCGACCTCTTTTCTTTTTCAAGGTCTCATCTTAGCTCCAACTAAGGCGACATTTAGAGAAGTGTTTTATCTTGCTGCCTACTTAGGCGCAGATATACATATATGTCATAATATGTTGTCTAAGCATTTTAGAACATAACACAAATGTCTCATCTTGCTCGCTATCTCAGCGCCAAGGTGAATCTCCCATGTGAGTGGGCTGACTCAAGCCTGGTGACAAATCTTTGTGCAAAAATCATATCAATCATTCTAAAACAAGTACCATGGAAAAAACGATTAACATTGCATTAATAATAAAGTCAATTACAAAATAGGTATATTAAAACCTTCGTAGTCCCATACTCCTAATATGAGAAAGGAACACATCTCTAGCAATGGGTTTAGTGAGATGATCAGCAACCATATTGCCACTTGAGATATGCTTTAATATAACCTCTCCTTGTGCTACCCTCTGCTCCGATATAGTGATATCTGACATCTATGTGTTTGGATTTTCCATGGTATTTCGGATCCTTTACATATGCCAAAGCAGATGTACTATCTAGAGTAAACAAGTCCTGCCTCACAGGTTTTGGCTGTATAGTTTAGTCGTTGCAAGAATCTTCTTAACCAAACAGCTTCCTGAACTCTGCCTGAGCAAGCAACATATTCCGACTCCATGGTGGATAGGGCTATGCAAGACTGTTTCTTGCTACACCAAGAGATAGCTCCACCTCCAAGTATAAAAGCATAACCAGAGGTGGATTTGCGTTCATCTCTGTCATTGGCCCAATCTGCATCGCTGTAACCTCTAAGTCTCAAATCGCCACCATGGTAGCATAAGACAAGATCAGCGGTACCTTGCAGATATCGAAAAATTCTCTTTACCTGCTTTCCAATGAGCAGGTCCAGGATTACTTTGATAACGGCTCACCATACCAACTGCATGACAGATGTCTGGCCGTGTACACAACATAGCGTACATTAGACTTCCTATCGCAGATGCATAAGGAACTTTGGTCATTTGGTTTCTTTCCTCATCATTTTTAGGACATTGGTCAAGGGTTAGGACACATCCTTTTTCCATTGGTGTGTCTATGGGTTTGGAGTGATGCATACGAAAACGTTCAAGTATCTTCTTAATGTAAGTCTCTTGAGACAAACTGAGAAGTCCTTTTGAACGGTCTCTTATGATTTTCACTCCTAGCACATAATTTGCCTCACCCATGTCCTTCATTTCAAACTTTGCGGACAACCACTTCTTAGTGGCGACAATGGAATCCATGTCATTTCCTGCTATGAGAATGTCATCAACATATAATGAAAGAATCTGAACATTTTCCTTGGATCGTTTTAGATACACACAGTGGTCTTCTTCAACCATCTCAAAACCAAAGGAGATGATTGAGGTATGAAATCTAATGTTCCACTGTCTAGACGCTTGTTTGAGGCCATAAATAGAACGTTTGAGACGGCAAACTTTGCGCTCTTGTCCTTTGACCTCAAAACCCATTGGTTGATCCATATAGATCTCTTCGTCTAGATCTCCATTGAGAAATGCAGTCTTAACATCCATTTGGAAAAGGTTCAAATCCTTTTGTGCGACAATAGCTAGGATTAGGCGAATAGATGCAAATCTCACCACTGGGGAGAAAGTATCATCATAGTCTATACCCTCTCGTTGAGTATAGCCTTTCGCCACAAGACGTGCCTTGTACTTGTCAATTGAACCGTCCGCTTTGCGTTTGATTTTCAAGACCCATTTGTTTCCAACGGTCTTGCGCCCAGGCGGAAGGTCAACTAACTCCCAGACCTTGTTTTTGTCCATTGAGCTTATCTCATCTTGCATAGCAGTCATCCACTCTTTTCCAGCTCCAGATGATAGCGCTTCCTTATAAGAAGCAGGCTCTTCTTCATCTATTGGAGTACACAAGAAGGTTTCCCCTTCAATTTCAAAAAATCGACGGGGAATATTTCCTCGTTTTCTCTTGCGCACCATTAAATCTTGAGTTTCTAGCGGTGTACCATCCTTTGGTATACTCCCACTAGGTTGCAGATCATTGTCACTTTCTTTAGCGATTACTGGATTAGGAGTCAATTCCCCATCCTCGCTTAAAGATTGTGAAATATCTCCACTTCCTTCCAACTCATGGAGGTCAAGATTCTTTTGGGCATCACCAATGCTAGGAAAATCATTCTCTATGAAATTCACATTTCGGGAATCTATTTCAGTCATTCCTCCATCAGCATGTTCACCATACATCACATAGCCTTTCGAGTGCTCGCAATACCTTATGAAGATATGTTTTTTACCTCGAGGGCCAAGCTTTCCATGCTTGTGAAAAGTATTATGAACAAAACCAGCTGATCCCCAAGGGCGCAAATGCCCCAAATTGGGCTTTTCGCCTTTCCATAATTCGTAAGGGGTTGAAGTGACTGATTGGGAAGGCACTCGGTTAAGAATGTAGGCAGCAGTTAATATTGCATCTCCCCAAAACGAAATTGGGAGATTAGCTTGCGCCATCATAGACCTAACCATGTCTAATAAAGTTCTATTCCTTCTTTCCGCAACACCATTTTGTTGCGGTGTATAAGGAACAGTAGTTGTCTGCGTATCCCCTTATTTTCACATAGTTCTTTAAACTGTTCGGATAAGTACTCGCGTCCGCGGTCTGTGCGAAGAGCCTTTAAACTCTTCTCTGTCCCGATTCTCAACCTCAGCTATAAAACGCTTGAAACAATCCAAGGCTTCATAGCGGTGAGCGATCAGATAGACATAACCATATCGCGTGTAATCATCAATAAATGTGAGAAAATAAGAGGCGCCATGACGTGCCTTCACACTCATAGGTCCACAAATGTCCGAGTGAACTAACTCTAGCGGTTGAGTAGCTCTCTTAGCCTTACCAAAAGGCTTTCTTATAGCTTTACCAGCTAGACAACATTCGCATATAGGTAGGTCAACTTTAGCGAGTGAGCCTAAAAGACCTTCTCTAGCTAACCTTGTCATCCTATCACGTCCTATATGTCCTAGTCTAGCATGCCAAGTTGCAGAATCAACATGTACATCAGCATAAGCTATATAAGAAGATGAGTAATCGGAATCATTCAAATCCAAATAAAAGAAGTTATTCCTTAAAAAACCATGACCAACAATTGTACCATCCAATAACACATCCAAACCAAAAGAAGAAAACTTAAAACAATATCCATCACGCAAACACTCTAAAACTGAAAATAGATTATGCTGAATTCCAGGAACGTAGAGCACATTATTGAGGAGCAATGTGCGCCCATTGCGCATTTGAAGTTGATATGAACCAACTCCCAAAGCTTCTATACGGCTTCCATCACCCATGAACACACCAGAGGTGCCCTTTGGAATTCGTCGATAATCCAAAAAACCTTCTCGATCTCGAGTCACATGTTTGGTTGCTCCCGTATCTACAATCCACCCAGAGGACGTATTAGCAACTAAAACATGTTCACATACATATATGTGGGAAGGTTTAGTTAAGAAAGATACCTTCTTCAGCTCAGTACAATCACGAGAGAAGTGACCCTTCTTATCACAGTTATAGCATTTGACTTTGGACAAGTCTTTCTTCCCACCACGCTTGCCCCTACGGCGCTTGGTTTTGTTGTCATCCTTTGGTGCAAGTCTGTTTGCCCCATCCTGCTTATCTGTCTTTCCTTTTACTTTACGCTTAGACCCTTTAGTCTTAGACGTGCCACCCTGGGCGAAAAGGGCAGGAGCATTGGTCGCCTCTTGGCGCTCCAATTCTAGCTCAACATGACGAGAAATATCAGAAAAATTCTTGATATTCTCATTATGTGTCATGATTTGTTTCATGGAGCTCCATGAATCTGGCAGGGATCTGATGACTGCCTGCACTTGCTGCTCATCAGTGAGGGTATTTCCAGCAGCCTTTAAGTCACGTATCATGCTAGAAAGCACCCTTAAGTGCTCATGAATCGTGTGCTTAGGATTTTTGCGGTATACCTCAAACTTTAGAACCAAGCTTCTAAGTTCGAGTGGTGGACGTACCACCAAAATCAAACTTTAGTTGATTCCATAAAGCCTTGGCAGTAGGGTAGCTCTCATATCCCCCAATAAGATCATTGTGCATGCTGCTTAGCATAGTAAAGCGCGCACAACGATCCTTTTTGAACCAAGTCTGATAAGCTTCAAGATCACGGCGATGTTGGGCCGTTTGCCCAACCTCAGGTTTCGATCATTGAATTGGTTAATGTTTCCAATAACTCCTGCTCATTCAAGAGATATTGAATTTTCCTATGCCAAATATCATAGTTGGTACCCTCAAGTTTGTCTCCCTTATTTAGGTCAGCAACAACATTTTTGGTGGCCATTATCTATAAAACACAAGGATTGACTTTAGTATTAGCGTTTTGCACATTTCTATTTGTTTCAAAAATAACTTGAAAAGAATTATCCTTCCTTACAAATTTGGACTCGAAAATTTGCTATGCTTATAATCATCACCCAAAAAAGCAAGTCTAAATAAACATTTTCAATTACTTTTAAACAAATTTCTACTTAGAAAACACAAAGTTTCCAACCAAACAAATGTTTGCGCAGTCTCATAAAAGCGCATGGGCCTCTCATAGATCTAAAATTGGGAATCCATTTAATAGGTTAACCAATGAAAGTCCACCGAAAAAATGTGACCAGGTAAGTTGCGGGAGTAGTGGTGGAGATGAACTCGCTTAAATACCATTTCCTCTTAAACACCAAAGGTGTTTCCTAAATAACTTGCCTAGACATCACAAATTTTTGGGTAGTCAATTCCACTAGTATGACCCATAAATTAACTCAACCAATCTTAAGTCCATATTTGGCATGCTAAATATGAACAACTTAATAACATATTTAGTTTCTAAATGACATGTCATTATGTTGCAACTTCATAAACAAACAATTATTCATTTATTCCAAGTGATACTTAGCGAAATGATTTTTAGAAAATAGACGGGAGGAGTCCACAATTGGATTCCATTTGTCTAAGATGAAGCTCTACAAAGGACATACGTGCTCTCACGCGCCTTCAAAGAGGATGTGTTCACAAAGAACACTGTTCACGAAGAACACTATTCATCTTGCTGAAATTTCCAGATTTTCATGATCATTTGGCCATCTTTGGAGACCTCTATCTCCTTCGTTTTGCATCCAAATGACGCATACAATATATCATTGGAAAGCTCATGCAACAGAGAATATGCTAAGGCAAAGAAACAGCATAGAAAAATAATTTAACAGCATACAAACGTGCTCTCAAAAACTCGAAAACAAACCGTTTTTCATGCTCTTTGGTTTTAGTTTTTCTCCTAAACCACTCCTTTAAAAAGTACGAAAATTTAAAGGTAAGTTCTCATCACATAGAGGAACATACTTCATGGAAAGAAAACATCAAAAAACAATCGAACAAAAAACGAAGTTTCTTGGTTCATGCTTTCATGGTGGTTCTTGCGGAAGAAAAAACATATTCTCATGCATCAATCAACATGGCGAAAAGCAAGCATACAAGCTCTGATACCACTGTTAATAATCGTTAATATATATTCGGAATAAGGTACTACATACCTTGCGGAAGATTCCAAGTGAAAAATCGCTTGCAATTACTAGCCCACCGTGATGCTTCCACGTCACGAACACGCCAACAAGATTCTACACGTTCTTCGTCTCCAAGGTCGTTGGATTGGCTATGAAAGTTACTCCATTGATTCCACGTACCCAAGACCAAGGCTCTTGGTGAATTGCCTAAAGGAGAGTGTTTAGGGAGATATGAGGTTTCTCTCTTTGTGGGTGTAAAACTCACTACAACTCTTTGATATGCACTCACACTTCTTGTCTCACACACACCAACTTAGAGAGTATGCACTAATGCTTCTCATCATCTCTTCACTTGCACACACTCCATCTATTTATAGGAGTTGTTTTAGCTCATCTCAAGAGAGCATAAAACATGCATTAGTGCTTAGGTTGGTAGTGCCTTAAAACAAGGTTTAGTGCCTCAAAACAAGGATTAGTGTAGTTCCATAAAACAAGGATTAGTGTAGTGACATAAAACAAGGATTAGTGTAGTGCCATAAAACAAGGCTAAGTGCCTTAATTTGTGTAGTGCCATAAAACAAGGATTAGTGCATAATAATTGTTTTATTACATCTCCCACTCACCCCACATAAAGTGTGATAATAACCTTGTTTTATTACACTGAGGTGCATAGAGGCTTCATCCTTTTGAATACTCTTGTAGGGTTTGTAGGTTTTTTATATGGCCTCATCCTCTTCTTCTTCTCCTCCTCCCTTTGCTAATCCCCCTCCACAAAAGTATTATGTGTTTATAAGTTTCAGGGGTGCAGATACTTGGGACACTTTTACCAGCCATCTCAAAGCTGCTTTAGGTTGCTAGAAAATTGAGACCTACATGGATGACAAACTTGGGATGGGGGACAAAATTGGACCTGCCCTCTTGCAAGCGATCGAGAAATCAAAGGTTTCGTTAATCGTTTTCTCAAAAAACTATGCTTTTTCCACGTGGTGCTTGCATGAACTTGCGCACATATCGGAATGCAAAAAAAGATACGGACAACAGGAGAGTTATGCAGATGCATTTGCTCAACTTGAAGAACGTTTCGAGGACAACATGGACAAAGTGCTCATGTGGAGAAATGCCTTGAAGGAAGCAGCCAGGATGTCTGGCTCAGGGTAACTCTTTGTGACCATTTCATTCGTATATACAAGAATCGTTATGGGGTAGTTTACTAAATATTATTATTAATGAATATTTTTTGATTGAATTCATATCTGCTACTAAATATTATTCTTTGTTCTTCATGATCATATTTTTTCAGGATGGAGGCTGATTTCATTGAGAAAGTTGCCGAAGATGTTTTGAACAAACTGAATCGCACATCGTCAAGTGATTTAAAGGATCGGGATCAATTTTATTCAAGGCAAATTGAGGAAATTGAATCGTTATTATGCATTGATTCACCAGGTGTTAGCACTGTAGGCATTTGGGGCAAAAATTCGCTGAGCACCCTTGGTGATGAATTATTTCACCGGCTGTCCCGGTCAATTTGAAGTTACTTGTTTCTTTGGGGGAGGTTTTTTTTTAATTTTTAAATTTTAATTTTAAAAAATACCAGTTTAGTATCTTTAATTTAATAAAATATTTAAATACTAATTATTCACTAAGTAAATAATAATTAAAACATAACTACTAAATAAAGTAAGTAGAAAAGAGAAATCAAAATTATGCTATTTAACGAGTATAGCCGCGGCTATACTTTTAAAATAGTCTATATACAGAGTAAATCCGCGCGGCTATACCTCTAACATATTCTATTCTATTTCTAGAGTAACGCCGGGTAGCTATACCTTTAAAATATTCTGTTTGTATAGTAAAGCTGGACGGCTATACTTTATAAATAAAATTAAAGAAACTAATTTTATATGTTTCAAATTTATAAATAAATTTAAAAAAAGCAAGAAACTCTCTCCATACGAAATTTTGTAGCCACAGGTATATATCCTTGAAGCTGAGCTTTGGGGTTTGTATTTTAGGCTTCAGTTGGCTTGGGATAAAGGTGTCTCTAATCTTCTTATTGAGATGGATGCTGCAATTCTTGTTTCCCTTGTTCAGCAAGTTGGTACCTTGAGTTGTCACCCTCTTGCTGCGTTGATTCATAGTTGTTGTGTTCTTATGAGGCGTATTGACAACTGCCACCTTGCTCATGTTTACAGAGAAATGAATGTTGTAGCTGATTATATGGCTAACTAGAGCTTTAACTTGGATTTGGGCGTTTATTATTTGGATGAGGCCCTTGTTTGGGTTAGCTCTTTCTTGGAGGATGATTTATTAGGAGTTGTTAGGCCTCGCTTATCTGTACTAGTTAGTTGTTGTTTCTTTTTGGGGTTTGTCCCCCCTATCTCATAAAAATATATATATATATATATATATATATTTAAATACTAATTATTCACTAAGTAAATAATAATTAAAACATAACTACTAAATAAAGTAATTAGAAAAGATAAATCAAGATTATGCTATTTAAAGAGTATAGCCGAGCGGCTATACGTAAAAATATTCTATTTAAAGAGTATCGCCGCGTGGCTATCGGTTTAAAATAGTATATTTACAGAGGGAAGCCGCACGGCTATACGTCTAACATATTCTAGAGTAAAGTCGTGCGACGATACTTTCAAAATATTCCTAAAGCCGTACGGCTATACTTTTAAAATATTCTATTTGTTGAGAACAGCCGCCCGGCTATACACTTTAAATGGAATAGTATAGCCTTGCGGCTATAAACTTAAAATATTATTTTTAACATTTTTTTTTAAAAAAGTTGATTTTTAGTAATTAAATAATATCTTAGCCTTATTTAGATACTTTCATTAGTAATTGTGTTTTAATTATTATTTATTTAGTGAATAATTAGTATTAAATATTTTAATAAAATTCCTGGAAATTTAGTTTTGGTACCCAAGTATTTTAGTATTCGTAAAATGGAATTTAGCCTTGAAATCCAAGTCACAACGTGATTCGATAAGTGGAAAAGAAGAAAATGTATCAACTCTTTATAAGTGGGAGTCTTTCGACACGTGCTATATGCAAGGTGGGCCTAGGGGAGTGGAACTTGGATTTACTCAAACTAATTTTGTATAAAAATAAAATAAAAATCATAGTCCACAAAATAATTTAAAATAATTAATTACTATTTATTAAGTAGTTTATGAAATGAGTAAAATATTTAAATATTCACTAATCAAATAATAATTAAAATATAATTACTAATTAAAGTAATTAAATGGTTTTATATTCGGGGTGAATTTTTGTAGGGATGATCTATGAGGCAATACTTAAAAGATAAATGGTTCAGATGATTAAAATACAATGCAAAGTGAGTCCTTATTAAGAGTGTCATTAATTGAAGATCTTGGTATAATTTTCTATATATCAAGGCAGAATGTCTTAAAAGTGAAACTTCAAAATCCCCAAATTAACCTTGGTTAATGAATATTAAAACAGAAAACATTTTATTAGATAATGTTAAATTAGTACATTCACAACATGTTTAAATGAAATTAAATAAATAATAAAAGAAACAAAAACCCTTATCTGCACTTGCGCATAAAACTATAGGAGACAACCACCTCCAAGACCAAGACTGTAAAGCATTTTAGATTATATATATATATATATATATACAGAGAGCTTCCATTGAGGGATCCCTCAAATAAGGGACACCCCTTGTAGGCCTCACTCCGGATTGTATTTCACTAATCCAAACCGTCTATTTTGTAGATACTCATTCAAAGATCATTTCTACAAAAAATCACTTGAATCCGATATCATTTGACCACTTAATTGTGTTCGACTATATTTTTATTTTGAAAAATTCATAGTTTTTTAACTGGAATTTGAAGGGAGCTGTTTTTTTTTTTTTTTTTGTGTGTGTGGAAAATGTGTTAGAGAAAATTCAACAACACGTAAGTCTCTCTCTCCTATGAGGAACAGGAAGATGAACTACTTCCATTGAAAAGAAAAGAAGATTGTATGTGCAAGATTAACCACGTTTGTAGATTTTTTTTTAAAAAAGAAAAAAGAGAAAACTACTTCTTCGTGTTGTGTGGTTTTCAAATTCTGGGTTCCCCCCCTCCCTCCTGTACTGTTGAATTGAATGCCACTTGGTATATGTTGAGGCTGAGGATGCTTTTGGGTTTAGGGGGATGTCCTTGTATAGTCTTTCTTGTTTTAAAACCTCTGGCTATATATTTTTGTGTGAATTTGAAGCGGAATTAAAGATTGGGGCATACTAGAGTGAGATTTTGGTTTGGATGGCAAGAAATTGGTGGAAAAATTCGAGGGTTTGGCACATGAATTAATTTGGGGAAAACAGGAAACAAAAGGTAGAAATGCCTTGACATGTGCAAGTCACGTGCCTCTTATGTGTACCAAATTAACATAATTGTGGGATTTATCTTTGAATTGCTACACTCAATTTAGAAGGGTAAAATTGCAAAAATCAAATATATAACAACCAAAAACGAAAACTAGGCAAACTACATGGACAAAGAGTGAAATTTGACCTTATTTAAAAGAAGAGAAACTACGTAGAAGGAACTCCACTTAAATCTTTATATAAGTAATATTGACTATATATCATATACAAAAGGACATGGATTAGCTTCTTACATGCAAGGAGCCAAAAAGTAACGCAATAAAATTATTTAAAAAGTATGAATAATTGTATATGACTAGATTTTTTATTTGGTCAGAAAACTGTATATGACAAGAGACGTAAGAGGCACGCCAAGGTACCTAGCAAGAAATAATAATAATAATAAAATGAAAACGCGGTAATAGTCTCACTCAATCGACTCCATCGATGATAACCATCCTCTAATCCCATCTAACTCATTGACTATTTGTCTTGAATCTTGATATCATGCTTTCACAGAAGAACTCCTTACTTCTTTGATTGGTTGAAACTCTTCATTCTAACAAATTACAATCTTGATTGCTTCCTTTTGGACAAGAGAAAACATGGTAGCAGTAGCAGAGGTCTTTCTTGGGGCACACCTTCGGTTTCTGCTGGACAGGTTATTGACTCCACTCAACTTCCTCGCGGACGGTGTTGGCAAAAAAACTGAAAAAATGGAGTGAAATGTTGTCTTCAATTGAGCTGGTGCTTCGTGATGCAGAGAAGAAGCAACTAACGAGCAGTGCAGTGGAGCTGTGGCTGGATGATCTCAAAGACTTGGCTTATGATATTGAAGACATCCTCGACAAGTTTTATACTGAGATGCGGCGCAAGTTGGACGAACAACATGGGGCTACAACAAGTAAGGTACGAAGCCTAATTCCTAGATTTGAAGTCCACTTTAATATGAACTTCGAAATAAAGGAGATTACCAATCGGCTACAAGCCATATCTGAACGAAAAGATAAACTTGGGTTAAGTTTAGATGGTATTGGATCTTCCTCCACTAAGCCTTGGCCAAGGCCACCAAGTTCATGTGTTCTGAATGGAGTGCATGTTGTTGGAAGAGATAGTGACAAAGCAAAGATTGTTGAATTGTTGTCAAGAAACTATGAGCCTAATGCTATCAATTTTCAAGTAGTTGCGATTGTTGGCATGCCTGGAGTTGGGAAAACAACACTGGCTCAATTTGTATTCAATGAGGATGATGTCCTGAAACAGTTTGATCTTAAGGCATGGGTATCCGTGTCTGATGAATTCGACGTTGTAAGAGTAACAAAGGCAATTCTTGAATCAGTCATGTCCGAACGCTGTGTTTTGGAGGAATTCAGTAACATTCAGAACAATTTGAGCAAAGCATTGGCAGGAAAAAAGTTTCTGATTGTTTTAGATGATGTCTGGAATACATGTGACTATAATCTATGGACAATGCTGCAATCCCCCTTTTGTGTTGGAGCGTTGGGAAGTAGGATAATCGTGACAACACGTGATGCAGAAGTTCCAAGAATGATGAGATCCACTGAAGTTCACAATTTGAGCGGATCAAATGGTGATTGCTGGAAAGTATTTGTGCAACATGCATTTTTTAATATTGAAAAAAGCTCCAGACCAACGAAGTATGAATTACTTCAGGAGAAAATTGTTGCAAAATGTTGTGGGTTGCCCTTGGCAGCAAGGACTCTTGGTGGTCTTTTAGGTTGTAAAGAAATAAATGAATGGGAGGAAATATTGAACAACAAATTTTGGTTTCTATCTGATAAGAGTGGAATTCTCCCAGTACTAAAAATTAGCTACCACTATCTTCCTTCAACTTTGAAAAGGTGTTTTGCCTATTGCTCAATACTTCCAAATGAATATGAATTTGGGGAGACACAGTTGATCCTTCTATGGATGGCAGAAGATTTGATTCAGAAACCAGAAGAAAATAAACAATTGGAAGACGTAGGCCGTGAGTATTTTCATGAGCTTGTGTCTAGGTCATTATTTCAAAAATCAAGCAAACAAGATTCAAGATATGTGATGCATCACCTCATTAGTGATTTGGCACAAAGGGTTTCCGGAGAAACCTGTTTAAGATTGGAGGATATCTTGGATGGTAGATGGTCTCCGAAGACTCGTCATTTGTATTACACTGCTGGTAAATATGATGGAGTTAAAAGATTTGAGGCATTTGCTAAAGCAAAAGTTTTGCGGACTTTTCTACCACTTTCAATTTCACAGGATCCATGTAATTATTTGACTTGTAGGGCTTCTTTTGAGTTATTGCCAAAGTTGCAATACTTACGAGTGCTCTCTTTGAATGGTTATCGATTAATCAAGCTGCCGAATTCAATTGGTGAGTTGAAGTTTCTCCGATACCTAGATCTTTCTCACACCGAAATAACGAGTTTGCCTCGTTCAATAAGCACACTTTGCAACTTACAAACGTTGATATTAGAGAATTGTTATAGTTTGAAGGCACTACCTGCAAACATGAAGAACCTAATTAATCTGCGTCATCTCAACAATTCAAACACACCTTCATTGCAAGGAATGCCTGCACAACTAGGTCAATTGACGAATTTGAAAACATTGCATAATTTTGTGGTGAGCAAAGGTAGCGAGTCGAGTATAAGAGAGGTAGAGCCCCTATTGCATCTCCAGGGGACATTGCACCTCTCAAGATTGCAGAATGTGAATGACATTGAGGATGTGAAGAGGGCGGACTTAATTAGCAAGGCCGGGCTTGATGTATTGCTACTAGAATGGAATGGCTTAGGAGAAAAGGAATCCGACGTGCTCGACATGTTACAACCTCATAGGAAGCTCAAAGTGCTCAGCATCAAGGGATATGTGTTGTGAATTGAGAACAAACTCAACTCACCCTCCCCTAATGATCTTGTTGTTGATGGACTTTGTGACAGCCACAATAATGGATGAATCACACACACACACACTTGAGAAACCAACCAAGCACAAAGTGACACAAGAATTTATAGAGGTTCAGCAATTGCCTACATCCTCTTGGTGATCCCCTTGAGAAATTTCACTAATGAAGATAGGTTACAACTTTGGTTTACAAAAGAAAACCCCCTTAGAACACTACCCTCACAATCTGTTTCTCTCTCACCCTTTGCTCAACACTTTGATGCACTTGTGAACACTCTCACAACCCTTGGTGTTTCCCCCTTTGTGTCTGGACTCTCAAGACCAAACTCAGCTCCAAACTTGAACTGATTGCCCTCTCTCTCTTCCTCTCTTGGTGAGTTAAACCACTCTTGGACACACTAGCTCCCAGCTACTTGTCCACTCCTTGAGAAGTAAAACCACACACTTGCTGTCTTGCTTCCTCTTCCCTTTAATACACAAGCCTTTGGACTTAGGAGAAGACTCCATCTTTTCCTCCCACGTTCTCCCCTTGGTTTCCAGACTTGGACCACAACTTGGGCAGAACAAAGGCTAGGCATTGATAGCTGCAACTTCAGCCACCCTATCTAGAGCTATAGGGTAGGTACTCTTTGAAACAAGTCAACAATCCTCATTCAATGGTGCTCCAGCTTTTCCAGCACCTTGCTAGACTTCCTAGAACCCATAAAACACCTTGGAAGCTCGAGGGATTAGGTAGGAAACCGACACATGTGAAGACACCTTGAAAAACGCATGGAAAAAACGAAACAGCATGAAGTGCGACCGGTCACGGATACCTTGCGACCGATCGTAGATACATTTTGGATACCTTGCGACTGGTCGTAGATACCTTGCGACCGGTCGCTTCCTGTGATTCTCCAGACTTCGACTCTCTGCAAAAACGACCGGTCGCTTTTCCCTTGCGACCGGTCGCCTTTTCCTTCACTTGCATACTAAATGTGAGCCAATTTTACAACAATATGGTGGTTTGGAATTTTCAAAATGGATTGGACATCCTTTCCTCTCTAGCTGGACAACAGTGTGCTTAGAGGGTTGCAACCATTGTTGTCTCTTGCCATCACTTGGACAATTTCCATCTCTCAAAAAGCTTTCTATAAAAAGATTGTATGCAGTGGAAGTAGTGGGTCTTGAGTTCTATGGAACGCCTACATTGCCTTTTCCACAGTTAGAGATCCTTGAGTTTGAGGATATGAAACATTGGAGGGAGTGGTATCCATACGAACAAGATCAAGATCAAGGAATTAGAGTTTTCCCTTGCCTGAAAATGCTTTCCATATTCAAATGCCCCAAATTGGAGGGCAGGTTACCCGAGAACCTTGATTCACTGTCAAAGCTTGTGATTCGTGGATGTGAGCAGTTGGTGATTTCAATTTCCGACTATAAACAACTTCAGAAATTAGATATTGATGATTGCAAAAGGGTGGTCCATACAAAAGTTCAGCTTGAGTTATTGGAGGCCTTGTAGCTTTCAAGTATTGCAGAGTTCAAACTCCAAATAAAGGATTTCATGGGAGGATTACCAAAGCTTAATGATCTGGTTATTAGCGGTTGTGCTGAGCTCACATCTTTATGGCAGAATGAAGATAAATTGCTCCATGACCTGATTTCTCTTCATTGTTTGGTTATTGGAGACAACCCTCACCCCCATCTTGTTCAAAATCTTGTATCACTCCAAGAGCTTCGCATATATGACTGCCCAAGTCTGATTTCTTTTCAAGAGTTTCTTTTGCCACCTTTTGTCAAGGAAATAAAAATTGAGCGGTGCAGTTCTCTTGTGTATTTTGCAAGATACCGGATACCTCCAAGTCTAAGAAGAATGGATATTATGTTATGCGAAAATTTGAAATCACTGCTGGAGGAAGAGGAGGTAAAGGGTTCTTCGCCTTCCTCTTCTCCTTATCCTGGTGAAAGAAGAGGCATCTTGTCTTGAGTACTTGAGTATAGAGGATTGTCCATTGCTAACGTCCTTATCATTCAAAGACCATCTTCCCAGGACGCTTAAACACCTTCGCATAAGCGATTGTGAACAGCTAGAGACAATGACCAATAGGTTCAAGCATAACACTTGCGTTGAAGAAATTAAGATCTCGCGTTGTACAAATCTCAAGTGTCTACCGGAAGGCCTATGCTACCTCACCAATCTTCAAGAGTTAGGTATTTATGACTGTGCAAGTCTTGTTTCCTTCCACGAAGGAGGGTTGCCACAAAGCGTTGCCTACCTAAGAGAGATCGACATCAGCTCCTGCAACAAATTGGAGGCGCTACCCAAAGGCATACATGACCTCAACTCTCTTCAGATATTGAGCATTTCTTGTTACGAAGGTTTCACGCCGTTTCTAGAAGATGGTTTTCCCCCTAACTTAATACAGCTTACAATTTATAATCTCAAGAGCTGTAAGGCATTCTTGGACTTGGGGTTGCACAAGCTCACCTCTCTTAGAGAACTGGAAATTCGCAGCAAAGACCCAGACGTGTTGTTCTTCCCTCCTGAGAAAGAGATGGTGCTTCCTAAATCTCTCATTCGACTTACAATTCAGGACTTCCCCGAATCTCGTTAAACTCAGCAACGGCTTTCAACTCCTCAACTGTCTTCAATCTTTTCACATCGAGGGGTGTCCTAAGCTAGCATCAATGGCAGAGGAGAGTGTTCCTCTATCACATACACAACTTACTATCTTGTTGTGAATTAATGACTAACTCACTGTCCTTAAAGATCTTGTTGTTGATGGACTTTGGACAAAGACCTCAATGATGGATGAGTCTTACACACACACACAGAAATTAACCAAGCACAAATGACACAAGTGTTTATAGAGGTTCAGCAAATTGCCTACATCCTCTTTGGTGATCACCTTGAGAAATTTCACTAATGAAGATAGGTTACAACTTTGGTTTACAAAGGAAACCCCCTTAGAACACTACCCTCACAATCTGTTTCTCTCACACCCTTGCTCAACACCTTGATACACTTAGAGAACTCTCTTGCTCTCCCCTTGGCTTTTCTGAAAACTCTCTCTAGAAACTCACACTTGTTTCCAGCTTTTGCCACTACATATATTCAACATGCTTTCTACCCTTGTGTTATCTTACTTCATCCCATTACCTACACAAGCCAATGGACAAGAGATAAGATATCTGATTGTCCTCCACGTTCCTTTCTTTAGTCACCACTTAGACTAAGGGTCAGATCAGGTAGGTAATACAATCTCACTCAGCCACCTCCATTAAACCAGAAAATGGAGAGGAGATTATTCAAAATAAGATAACCAATTAGCCATGAGTGCTCTCCCAACTATCCAGCAGGTAGTCAATCCTCTTTTACCTCAGAAGTGACCCATTAAGCACCTGCAAACTTGTGGAAAGCGATAGCCCTTGAAAAGACAGTTGAAAACACGTAGGAAAACGTCACAGGCACGACTGGGACGACCGGTCGCCAGAAGTTTTTCCTCCAGGTTTTGAATCTGCTCCAGGACGACCGGTGGCAAATGTCATGCGACCGGTCGCTTGTGCTTCCTGCGACCGGTCGCAAAGAGCTGGCGACCGGTCGCTCGTCGACTTTGCTCCAGACTTCGAATCTGCTTCTAACGACCGGTCGCAAATGCCTAGCGACCGGTCGCTTCCAGGCAGCCTCAAAATCCTCCTTTCAGCTGCCAAAACAACTTGTATCCTTTAGGTGAGCCATTTTTTCCAACATATCTATCATTGTCCGCTGCTATAAAAGACATGCAAACCAAGTAAAGGAAGATATTGGCCCTCCATAGAGCACATCCCTTACATTCGGATTCAAAACCACGTGCATAGAGCAAATCCAGATCATAGCCCACGCCTCCCATTCTCGTGCTCTCCTTCCAGGTACTTCCAACATGAGACAACAATCAAAACCATTATGATTTGTTTTCACTAATTATAAACTTTTTTTATATGTAATTTATTATATTTCACTAGCTGAGAGGACCCGCCCCAAATTTCCTCGTAAACCGGGACGGATCCCGTCTATATCCGAACATTCTACAGATGCCGGGCCCACTTACTAAAAACCGAGACTTTCTACCAAAATTTTGGCAGAGTCTCCCATGTAAACAGGACAAATCCCAAATTTCTAACATGTTAAAAACACAGATATTTATAACCCAACAGCCAGCATGCATTACACAAAGCATAGTGTTACAAACCATGGCCTCCGGCCTCATAATACCAAATCCTAACAGGGCAATAACAGAGTATCTAACAGAATTTAACAAACCAGCAAAAATGAAGTTTCACGAATTTACATAGCACAGAGGCTCTGAGAAGGCTCAAGTACCTGAAGCTCGTGATAACCGGAGCACAAAACACGGCACTGCGGCTCGTTCCAGTCAACTACTGGCTGGGGGAGCAAAACAGAAAATTGTGCGTGGACAAAACAAAGTTTAGTTCAATTTAAACCAAAATAATATAACCCCACCTTTAGAAAACCATGCATAAAACCAATGCATTAAATCCATCATGTTCATATATATAGTTTGCTCAAACCCGAGCTAAATCCGAAATCCAGTGAAACTATCAACCCATCCAAACCTTTCCTTACAAATCTCAAATCAAACTCTCGAAACACGTGCCCACCAGCACGACGAGCGGGGAAGTATCCTCGCTAAAAAACAAGAACAAATGCATAGCTATATATATAACATAAGATATATAATATAAGTATATGACACACCTAATTGTACCGGGAAACAATCCAACAGGGGATTGTTGACTAGCTCACACTTATCCGGCCTCAAACATCCATGTGGCTAGGGATGAGTCGTCCAACTGGGGGACTGATACTCTAACCCAGCACGTACGGACGAAGAATCAAGACCCGTACGCTTGGAACCGTCCTACTCGCGCAGACTACCCAATTAAGGGTCTCAGCGACACCCGTTAAGGTATGCCCCGGGTTCCGACATTTCCAAGTATCCCACATTTCCATTTCCATTTCCATAATCCATTTACAAATCTAGGGGAGGTACACGGGGTAATGCTTATAGCACTTCAAACCGACAATCTATACTCACATCTTTCCACATCTCATAACAACAACCCCGTACTTCCCACTCACAACCCAACAAGATAGGTAGTAATTTCTCAAATATCATTTGTATATACTCAAGATACTTAAAATGTCAAAACCCAGAAATATCTCAAATACTTTACGAAAATAATAGTTTCACTATAAAGCACAAGTGATTTGCAATAAATCCTTAAATTCTTATGCATGCAGATTCCAAGATAAAACCACGCTATTTATTTGAAAACAAAGTCCACTCACAAGTAATCCCAAATTGAAATAGGCATATAATCTTATGTGGTGCAAAAGTCAAAGGACTTTGATCAACAACAATTTTCTAAAATTTCTTTCCTTAAAGCGATCTTATCGGAGATCAATTACGGTAAGCAAGATCATCATCCTATTTTTATATTCCTACTAGATTAGTGACCAAACCTTTTGGTAACCTGAACACATAAAAACAACCACAGTGTTTTATGGTCACTGATTGCTAAATTATATATATACTAAAACTCAGTTCGGAAGCTACTGTTCCTAGACTATTCATTCGCAATAGTGAAGTGACGGTTTTGCCCTTGATTAATTAGTTTCAGCTATTTCCCGCTTTGCCCCCCTCTCCTTCGATGCCTACATCTGGAATCTTCGACGTTTTTGCAGACCCTTCTACCCAAGCCTTCAGTTTTCTTTTCCATCGTTCCCCCCTTCGTTGCCTTCTTCTCTTTTGATTCGAAAATCGATCTCTGCCTAAAAGCTGTGCGCAAGGGTAACGCTGCCGTCGGCGTACGTGGTGGTACCGACACCATCGTTCTCGCGTCAAAAAGAAGTCCACTGCCAAGCTCCAGGACTCCAGGTTCATCTCTCTCTCTCAAACAATGTTTTTCTGTGCTTCGATCTAACAAATTGGGAATGAGGTTGGGTTTAGGGTTAGGGTGCAAGAAAAAAACAGAGTAATTAATTTTTTTTTGTGGTGAAAACAGAGTAATTAATTTTGTATCTTATATTTTGATTTGTGTTTGTGACTATTTGATTACGCATACATATTTACTAACCATTTGTTTGTTTTTCCTTGAATTGCGAATCGTCAAGTGCTTTAAAGGGCCTGTTTGGAATTGAAAGGAAAATTGAGCAAATTGAGTCATTAATATGCTTGGATTCAACAGGTGTTTTTCTCTCATTTCCCTACAATTTTTTTCCCTTTTTCAATCTTTTTTATTCTTATTATTGGATGGGTGGGTGAGTAATGTTGGGTTCTGATTGTACATAATGTGTTTATTGATTTTGTAACGGTGGATTTGATTTGGAAAGGAAAGAGAGCATCTTTATCAACAGCAGGCAGTCTATGTGTTCTTTTCTTACTATGATGACTTCTAATGATGATGATGACTGATGGAGAGGGAAAAACAGAGTAGAATAGTATGTGTATAGAGTTGTTTTTTTCATTGAAATTATGATTTGGATATGTGGTAGGATTGATTTTTGATTGAATTGAAGAACTACGTACGTGTTCTATTAAAAATTTCATTATGGTTATGAACCAGACATCTTCAAACTTTAGTAATTTTTTTTAAAGAAAATTTATGAATTTAATTCTTATATACTATCATGGCTGAATGTTGAGAATAGTATCTGCATAGAGTACTTTTTCCCATTGAAATTATGATTTCGATATGTGATAAGATTGATTTTTGATTGAATTGATGAACTGAGTATGTGTACTGTCATGGCTAAATGTAGGAAAATTTATCTCAAAAGATTCAATGGTCTCTCACCTCTCTACGTATAAGCAATCACTGAAGCAAAGAAGAGAAGATAACTTTCAGGTTAATGTTTCTTCATTTTGATTTATTGACATTTTTTTTCCTTTTGTGTTGCCTCAAAATTCCTTCACATAATTCGACTTGGCTCTACCACTACGTGTTTTTTGCTATCTTTCTTTTTGCTTCCCCCCCCCCCCCCCCCCCCCGATTTAATCTCAGGCTTCCATGAAATTTTGATTGTTTTAGGAGAGCTTGGGTACGAAATCCAAATACGAGAAGGCAGTCGTTCGCCCAAATTGTTTAACCATTCTTCGCTTTAAAGGTATAATTCATGATTGCCTCTCTATTTCTTGTACTCTTACTATTTTTTTGGTACTGATTTCTTTATTTTTGTAATGTTTGTTTGCTCATCATTTCTGCATTTTCATGTTTGTATATTTCTTTTCTTCACATTTTACGTAATTTCATAACCCGCAGCACCGCGCAGGTCCTTTTGCTAGTTATTCTTTCTTTTTTTTTTTTTTTTATTTTTTTTATAATCAAACTACACGCTAGGTATTCAAGTACAGGCAATGTCGTCCCTTATCTATATTATCTAACTTCTAATTGCATTTAGCAATTTATAATAGTGACTTTTCTACAGTTGTATTAGAGCACAGCTGTAGCTCTTATATCAGATCAACAAATTCACATTTAATTGAACGTATTACTGATTTATTTTGTAGGGCTGCTTGAACAATGGACCCTTTTACTCACCAGGTTTTGTCCAGAGATTTTGTCACTTGCTTTTGATCAAGCTTCCTCACCAAGTAACCCTTTGTTTGCATTTGGGAGCTTGTTGACGAGGCTAAAATGGAAAGAGATGAATTGAGGAGGTGGGGAGTGTTGTGGTGGCTTTGTGGTTGTCTTCCTTAAAATTTATGGATTAGTTGGTGGCATGGCATCTCTCAGTGCATTTGTTCGATATAGTTGAGTATGTTCGATTTCGTTAGGCATGATGAAAATGTTATCCTCTTTGGCCTGCAGGGGCATTTAAAGTTATATGCAAGTCAATTTGTTGTTCTGTTGTGTTTTGAATTTGAATTGTAGCATGAACTGGATGCAGTTTTTGCACTAGGATTGAAGTGATTTGGATTCCACAATTCTTGACTCTTTGTTTCTGATTTATGACGTCATTTTCTTTGATTGAAAAGACAATGATGGAAGAAATATTAGTTTGGGCATCGGTGCAGGGCTTTGACTAGCAATACTCAGATGCTAACCATTTCCCACTCATTCTCACTACTTGGGCTACTCCCGAGGGCTTACGCTGTCACATCCCGGATCGGCTCCGCCGTAGCACAATATTGTCCGCTTTGAGTCCCCCTCTCTGCCCTCACGGTTTTGTTTTTGGGAGCTCACGAGCAACTTCCCAGTGGGTCACCCATCCTAGGATTGCTCTAGCCCCCAACTCGCTTAACTTCGGAATTTCCATGACTCCGAAGCCAGTGAGCTCCCAAAAAGCCTCGTGCTAGATGGGTGCGGGCATGTACATATAAAGCACATCAACTCCCTCTCCGTTGGTCGATGTGGGATCTTACAATCCACCCCATTAGGGGTCCGACGTCCTCGTGGGCACACTCGCACCACACGGCAGAGTGGCTCTGATACCAAATTGTCACATCTCGGGATTGGCTCCGCCGTAGCACGATATTGTCCGCTTTGGGCCCCCCTCTCTGGCCCTCACGGTTTTGTTTCCGGGAGCTCACGACCAACTTCCCAGTGGGTCACCCATCCTGGGATTGCTCTCGCCCCCAACTCGCTTAACTTCGGAGTTCCTACAACTCCGAAGCCAGTGAGCTCCCAAAAGGCCTCGTGCTAGATGGATGCGGGCATGTACATATAAGGCACATCAACTCCCTCTCCGTTGGTCGATGTGGAATCTTACATACGCGCCAGCCCGTTATTGCTTCTATTTAGGAGAATTTGCTTAGCAAGACCCATCAAAAAATGAAAAGAAGAAGAAAAGAGAAGGAGTTGCTTCTATTAAATTAATTGATTTTGTTTTTTCTTTTCGATCCTCTTAACTTAAGTCAATCTTTATTATCATGCAATGGAAAAGTTGACTATAAAATTTAGGATCCAGTGCACCGTCAGAAATGAGGCGCTAATATAATAGTTTATATTAGCCATTGCAGACATATAATATCACCACTACCATCAATTATCACAAAGCAGGAAGCTGCTAAGCAAGTGGCTTACTATTATATATATACATAGACTAAAACCACAATCATTCAAGTGAGGTTAAATTGTTTCGGATTTGAGTGATTTTTTGCATGAATGATCTGTGAGGTAATACTTAAAAAATAAACGATTCAGATAATTAAAATATAATGCGCCATGAGGATGTCACTAAGTTAAAGCTCTCTGTAAAATATGTGTATAAGAAGAGAGCCTATAACATCAGTAACATTCCAAACTCTTTCAGCTCTTGTACGACCAAACACTATGGGTTCTGTGACCACTCAATTACGAGCCTCTTCCTCTTCTTCTTTCACCCATTCATTGGCATATGATGTCTTTCTCAGTTATAGAGGCGCCGATGCACACAACAATTTTACATACAATCTGCATAGCAAGTTGCTTCAAAAGGGAATAAAAACCTACCTTTATAGAAGAGGAGAAGAACTTCCATTGCCAATGCTTCTCAACGTTATTGAAGAATCAAGGGTTTCAATCGTCATATTCACTGAAAATTTTGCATCCTCCGAGTGGTGCTTGATTGAACTGGTTAAGATCCTCCAATGTAAAGAATCAAAGAAACAAATTGTTTGGCCAATTTATTACAAGGTGGATCCTTTGGATGTACGTGACCAGCAAGGTAGTTTTGGTGAGGCAATTGCTAATCATGAATGCACATTCAAGGATAACACAGAGAAGGTGTTGAGATGGAGGGCAGCTCTTACAGAAGCAACAAAGTTGTCTGGCTGGTATTTCTTGCACGGGTATATATATATATATATATATTTTGGGTAAAGAGGGGGGTCAAACCCCAAAACAATAAAACTTTAGCCAGAAGCTAAACTAACCCAACGAGTTCTAGGTGTTGTGCGAAAACACTTCCAAGACCTTGTCGTTGATGGACTACGCAACAATCACAACACAAGCTACGCAAAGATAAATCTCACACGAAACCACAAAAGCAAACACACACAAGAATTTATAGAGGTTCGGCGTCGTTCCTACATCCTCTCCGGTGATCCCCGAGAAAATTCACTAGTATGAGAAAAATCCCTTTGGTTACAATAAAGAACTCCCTTTGATCTCTCTCTCTCTAGATCTCTTTTTCTCTCACCCTAGGTTTGTATATCTTGAACCTCTTCTCCTTCTAAACCCTAGTCTAAAGTACCTATTTATATGTATAGGCCTTTAGCACAATCATACAAGGAATAGGAAACGAAAAAACCTCCCAAAACTAGGCCAAAAACCGACCTGTTTTGAAACAGGAAATCGCGATCCGCTCGAGCGTCTCAGGTCCGCTCGAGCGCTTGCATGCTGGGTTGCTTCCTTCTTTCCTTCGTTTAGTCGAGCCAACTCCAACAATCTCCACCTTGGAGAGCCTAAACACCTTTGTGAAAACCATTGATCCCTAGAACATCTTTAAACCTCTTGGAAATCGTTCTAGTAACTCCCAAGAGCTCCACCTCAATCTTCAGCATGTAACAAGATTGAGCAAGCTCAAACAATGTCTGAACTTCTCGGCTGTAACTGGCTTGGTCAAGTAATCTGAAGCGTTCTCATCTGTATGAACCTTCTCTATCGCAATGTCCCCATCGTTCGCCCAATCCCTTATCCGGTGGTACCATACATGAATATGTTTGGATCTTCCATGATACACTTGGTTCTTGGACAAACATATAGCACTTTGACTGTCACACTTAATCACCACCAGGTTTTGAGCTATCCCGAACTCTTGTGCCAATCTTTGCAATCATAACGCTTCCTTAGAAGCCTCCGTTAGCGCCATATACTCCGCTTCAGGAGTAGACAATGCAGTGACTGATTGTAGCACCGCTCTCCAGCTAATCGGTCCTCCACCACAAACGAAAACATACCCTGTGGTGGACCTTCTCTTGTCTAAGTCTCCCGCATAATCTGAATCCGCATATCCCAACACACATGCCTTTCTTTGTTGTCTTTCAAACAAAATCCCAAACCTCTTGGTGCCCTTCAAATACCTGAAAATCCACTTCACCGTATTCCAGTGTTGTTTGGCCGGATTTGCCATGTATCTTGAAACTACACTCACAACTTGAGCCAAGTCGGGGCGTGTGCAAACCATTGCGTACATGAGACACCCTACTGCGCTTGCATACGGAACGTTACTCATCTCATCCTTCTCTTTGTCACTAGAAAGACTCTCTTGGGCACTTAGCCTAAAGTGCTCCGCCAAAGGAGTAGACACGGGCTTGCAATCCAACATATTGAATCTTTCAAGTACCTTAGCTATATACTTGCTTTGTGACAGCCACAACTTGCCCTCATCTCGGTCTCTCCTTATTTCCATTCCTAGGATCTTTTGTGCGGGTCCAAGATCCTTCATGTCAAACTCCTTCCCAAGTTGGATCTTCAACTCTTGAACCTTTGACACATCTTGACACGCAATCAACATATCATCCACATAAAGTAGTAACAGAATGATCTTCCCATCCTTGAACACATGATAATACACACAACAATCCGATTCACATCTTCTATACTCAATCCGCAGCATATAAGTGTCAAAGCGCTTGTACCACTGTCTTGGAGATTTCTTGAGCCCATACAAAGACTTCTTCAACCTGCAAACCAGATTTCCCTTATTTGCTTCAACAAACCCTTGAGGTTGACTCATGTAGATATCTTCCTCTAAGTCTCCATGGAGAAAAGCTGTCTTCACATCCATTTGCTCCACCTCCATGTCCCACTGTGCCTGCTATGGAGAGCAATAACCGTATAGAAGTATGCTTTACAACCGGGGAAAAGATCTCATCATAATCAATTCCTTCCTTCCTGTAAGTATCCCTTAGCCACTAGACGAGCTTTGAATCTAGTTGACTCATTCTCACATATTACTTCATTCTTCCTAAACACCCACTTGCAGCCAATCACCTTTCTGTCTTTGGGTTTAGGGACCAACTCCCAAACGGAGTTCCGGTGTAGAGATTCCATCTCATCCATCATAGCACTCATCCAACTTTCCCGCTCCGCACTCTCAACTGCTTCTTGAAACGTAGTTGGGTCTCCTTCACTTATGTTTAGAGCACAGTGAACTGCGTCCGTCTCCCATCCAAATCGTTGAGGAGGTTTGATGGTTCTCTTGGGCCTGGACCTTGCTATAGATGGTGGCTCCACCTGATCTTGAGCATCTTCTTCTTCTTCATCGTGAGTCTGTTGTTGTTGCCCAAATTCCTCCACCTCAGTGTCGGACTCCACTGCTTCATGGACGTCTCCAATTGGCTGCAAACTCGCAGGTACCCCCGAACACTCTACCAGATGATTCTGGAACGGTTGTTTCTATCCCAACAACATTCTCCTTCACCTCTGGTTTCTTGAATTTAATAATAGGCATAGTCTTCTCGTCAAAGACAACATCTCTACTGAGTATCTTCTTCCGGTTCACTGGATCCCATAACTTGAAACCCTTTACACCACTCTCAAACCCGAGGAATATGCATTCAAGAGACTTTGGCTTCAACTTAGTTCTCTCATCACTACGTATAAGAGCATAGGCACTGCATCCAAATACTTTCAAAATAGAATACTCAATAGACTTGTTAGACCATACCTCTTCCGCACACTTGAAATCAAGATACTTTGATGGTGACCGGTTAACCAAATAGGAAGCGTGGTTAACCGCCTCCGCCCAAAATGGCTCGGGCAAGCCTGCATGAATCCTCATGCACCTCTCACGCTCCATGAGAGTTCTGTTCATCCTCTCTGCGGCTCCATTCTGTTGGGGCGTTTTCTTCACGGTAAAATGCCTCTTTATACCTTCGCTCTTGCAAAACTCCAAAAATTTGCTATCTTTATATTCCCCCCCCCCCCCCCCCCCCATTGTCATTCCTAAGGACCTTGATCTTCCTTCCTGTCAGGTTCTCTACTTCTGCCTTCCACACCTTGAATTTCGTGAAGACCTCGGATTTCTCCTTCATGAAATAAACCCAAACCTTTCTAGAAAAATCATCCAAGAAAGTAACATAGTAGCGAGCTCCACCCAATGACTTAACTGCGCGAGCCCCCACACATCCGAGTGAATATAATCAAGCACTCCCGTGCTCCTCTTTTCCTTGTCTTGCAGCTTGAATGCCACTTTCGAACTGCTTCCCCATGGTACAATACTTGCAGAACTCAAGTTTGCAACTGTGCACACCCTTTAGAAGCTTCCGTTTGTGCAACTTACGCATGGCTCGCTCACTCATGTGCCCTAGCCTCAAATGCCAAAGCTGAGTATCATCTTCTGAGTTCTTCTTGGTAGATATAGCTACTCCACCGATCACTGTTGTACCACATAGTCGATACAGGCAGTTAGGTTGAATCTCCCCTTTCATAATCGCGAGTGAACCCTTCGAAACTATGAGTTTTCCTCCCATACACTTGTACGAATAACCATTCTTGTCAAAAGTACCCAGGGAGATGAGATTCTTCTTCAGCTTAGGTATGTACCTAACCATACCCAATGTTCTAACCACGCCGTCATGCATCTTCACCTTGATTGTACCTATTCCTTCGACCCTACAAACTGAGCCATCCCCCATCATAACTTTGCCGCCATTGTCCGTCTCATATGTGTCAAACCAAGATTTGTTTGAACACATGTGATACGAGCACCCAGAATCCAAAATCCAATCAGAAGCAGAAACCCTGGAAGTAATAGCAAGTGCATCCGTATTAACAATGCTATTAGTAAGTAAAAGCTCACCGTCGCTCTCTTCCGCGACCCCGGCTTCATCCGGCTTCTTCCCTTTGTTTCTCTCCTCTGTCCATGTAGGGCAATTCTTCTTCCAATGATCCTTTGACCCACACTCGAAACAACCATCTTTCGCCTTGGATTTTGACCTTCCCTTATTGCTCTTCTTGCCCTCACGCTTGCTCGATCTACCTCTCTCTCCAGACTTAACTAGAAGACCTTCACCTCGAGAGACTCCATCGGAACGTTGAACCATTCTGTCATACGTCAGGATGTCTGCATGACCTCTTCATACTTCAAGGTTCCCTTCCCGAACATAAGCGTCGTGCGAAAGTGTTTATAAGACGGTGGCAAGGATGTCAGCAACATCACGGCCTTGTCTTCCAACTTATAAACCTCATCCATTCTCTGCAAGTCAGCAATACACCTATTAAAGGCGCTTACGTGCTCCATCATGCTTGCGCCCTCCTCCATCTTAAGAGAGTGAAGCTCTTCCTTCAAGAAAGTTTGTTGGACAATGATTTTGACGCAAACATCTCTTCTAGCTTTTCCCATGTTTGCTTTGCGGTGTCTTCCATCGCATTACACAACACCTCATTGGTTAGATGTTGTTCGATGGATCCTCTAGCAAGCTCGTCTAGGTCATCCCACTCTGCATCTGTCATGCTTACCGGCTTCTTTTCCTTGCCTTCCAAAACTTTGCTGAGACCCTGCTGCTTAAGAACATGCTTCATTCTTCTTTGCCAAAGCGTGAAGTTCTCCTTGCCGGTGAACGGCTTTAACTCCACCTTTGTGCTTGATATCCGTTGTGACTTAGTACCGGAACATTCTTCCGTCCTTGTCGCCTGTCATCTTCAACACACCGCCGCTCTTAAAGTTATAAGAGCACTTGGGCATAAACCAACACCCGCCGTAACCGCGGCTCTCTTACCATTTGTTTTGCGAAAACACTTCCAAGACCTTGTCGTTGATGGACTACGCAACAATCACAACACAAGCTACGCAAAGATAAATCTCACATGAAACCACAAAAGCAAACACACACAAGAACACACAAGAATTTATAGAGGTTCGGCGTCGTGCCTACGTCCTCTCCGGTGATCCCGAGAAAATTCACTAGTATGAGAAAAATCCCTTTGGTTACAATAAAGAACTCCCTTTGATCTCTCTCTCTCTAGATCTCTTTTTCTCTCACCCTAGGTTTGTATATCTTGAACCTCTTCTCTTTCTAAACCCTAGTCTAAAGTACCTATTTATATGTATAGGCCTTTAGCACAATCATACAAGGAATAGGAAACAAAAAAACCTCCCAAAACTAGGCCAAAAACCGACCTGTTTTGAAACAAGAAATCGTGATCCGCTCGAGCGTCTGCAAGTCCGCTGAGAGCGCCTGTGCCAAGACGCCTCTGCCGCTCGAGCGCCTGCAGGTTCCGCTCGAGCGCCTGCATGCTGGGCTGCTTCCTTCTTTCCTTCGTTTAGTCGAGCCAACTCCAACACTAGGAACTCCTAATAAGTCATCAACTAAAACAGAACCAAGCCAGCTTGGAGCAGCATCAAGCATACACAACCCAAGATCAAGGTTATGGCTCCATTTAGCCAAACAATCCGCCACAGCATTCCTTTCCCTGGATATGTGGCTCACAGAACAAACACCAATTTGTCTCACCATTGCACAACAGCTAGCAATCAAGGAAGCTAGAGGATGGGAGCCAAGCCTAAAATGCTGCTGAACTAGGAGGGACAGCCGTAGCAGCATCCATTTCCACAGAAAGCCTACGAATGCCTTTAGCAATAGCAATTTGCAAGCCAAAAAACAAGCCCCAAACTTCAGCTTCCAGAATCTGCCCCTTACCAAGGTTCACAGCAAACCCACTGACCCAATCCCCTAAGGAATTACGAATCACTCCTCCAGCACCAATAAAGCCTGAAGCACACCTTCTAGATCCATCCACATTAAGCTTAAACTGACCCAGCTCAGGAGGTTCCCAAATAAGCAAAAGTGGCATTTTGGGAGCCTTTGTACCCCCAACTTGGCTAGCCGTATACCACTCCCTTACAGCAGCAACAATAATCTTCTCAGGCTCATAACTAGCCTCATTGTCAATGTTAAAAATCTGATTATTTCTCCATTTCCATAAAACCCAGCAAGTAAAGACAAAAACTAAAGGCCATGGCACATGATCACCCCACATAGCTTTAGACAAAAGATTAGAGCGAAGCCAAGGGTGGAAATCCATCTAGAAAAAATAGGGATGAGCACCAGGACAAAGCATAGCCTGCCAAACACTAGTAGCCTTCTCAAAGTTCCCTAAAAATATGCAAAATGGACTCAACTGGCCAATTACAGTAGTTACAGGCAGGATCATCCACCAGATGCCTCCTAACCCTCTGTTCATTAGACAAGATTTTTCCTTGGAACACCAGCCAAAGGAAAATTTGAAGCTTAGGGGGAATCTTCAATTTCCACAAGAACTGCCAGTCATACGAAGGCCACTCACTACCATGAAACAAGAGAGTATAGGCAGTTTTTACAGAGAACAAACCATTTGCAGTAGGCCCCCAAATTTGAGCATCAGGAACAGCACCAGTCACTCCCAGGAACGCAGATAATTTGCTGAACCAAATCTTCATCCAAAACTGCCCTTAATTTGTCAATGTCCCACCAATCCCCCTTAAAAAAACTGGGAGACATTGCAGGTCACATCCCCAACATGCAAAACCCCATCTTGTTCAAAAAGAGGTCTTCCATTCAGCCACCTATCCTGCCAAAACCTAACTATGTCTCCTTTCCCAATCCTCCACACCATACCTTTAGAGAGTAACTCCACCCCATGCAAAATACCCCTCCAAGTGGAGGAACAGACCTCTTTGGAATCAGGGAAGGGTCTAAAATTGACGTACCTTTAAGGTGCTTTAGAACAGACCTGCCTTGTTCTAGATTCTCCAACCAACTTTAGCAAGCAAGACTTCTTAAATCCCAACCCTCCTTTACACTTAGGACGACAAACCAAATTCCACTGACAAAGATGAACTTTGGTTCGTTTTTCATTGCCTCCCCAGAAAAAATTTCTGTTTAACCGATCTAACTCATCACAAACACTCACAGGGAACTTAGTAGTTTGCATAGCATAAATGGGAATAGAGGAAGTCACAGCTTGGATTAAAGTTGTGCGACCAGCATACGAGAGAAGTTTGCCTTTCCAAGAAGCCAACCGACTATGCACCCTATCCAGCAGCTTCTTATAAGTAGTGTGATTAACCCTTGTATGAAGAAGAGGCATGCCTAAGTATTTTCCCAAGTCACTAGTCCGAGGGGAGCCGCAAATACAACTAATCTCCTTAGCCACCTCCTTCGGAGTATTGAGGGAACAAAAAACAGCAGATTTATCATAGTTTACAATTTGTCCTGACGCTTGACAAAAAAGCTCCAAACAACCCTTCATAATTCGAGCTTGTTTAACAGAAGCTTCAGCAAAAAAGAATAAGATCGTCTGCAAAGAAGAGATGAGAAACCACAGGCCCAGATTGAGACGATTTAACAGCTTTCCAACTACCTTTTTGAACCAAATCAAAGATGATGTGAGAAAGTTTTTCAACACACAACACAAACAAATAGGGGGATAAAGGGTCCCCTTGCCTAATACCGTTCATAGGAGTAAAGGAATCAGTGAGCTCCCCATTAATACAAATCTGATACTTAACAGTAGAAACACAATGCATGATCAACCTCCTTAAAACCGAGGGAGCAGACCTAATTCATCCAACACCACCTCAATAAAATGCCAATTCAATATGTCATACGCCTTAGAGAGATCAATTTTCCAAGCCCTAAACCCTCTCTTGCCCTTAGAAACCTTGAACTTATGCATAAGCTCCTGTGCTATAAGAATGTTATCTGTAATATGCCTTCTAGGCACAAAACTAACTTGATTAGGACTAATTAGAACAGGCAAAATAGGCCTCAATCTAGCCACAATGATCTTAGAGATAATTTTATAAAGAGTTGAACAAAGACTAATGGGACGAAAATGCACCTTAGTCTGGGGATTATCAACCTTAGGTACCAACGTGATAAGGGTATGATTCAACTCAGCAGGAAAGGAACACTCAGTAAAAGCCTTGGTCACCATAGCATAAATATCAGTGGCACATTGGCCCCACTGGGTTTGATAAAAGCACGCGGGAAAACCATCTATCCCAGGAGCTTTAAGGCCTCCAATACCAAAGAGGCTTTCTTTAACTTCAGCTAAATCCACATCCTTAGTTAAAACATCCAAATCTTCACCACTAATCAGGGGGAACAGATTAGGAATATCCAAATCAGTAGAAGCCAAGTGTGATTGAGTAAAGAGAGACGCAAAATGCTCAACAGCCAAGGATTTAATACCTAGGGCAGTCGCAACAACCATACCATCATTATTCCTCAAACTCTCAATTTTATTTCTTTGCCTTCGAATCACAGTGGTGAGATGAAAAAATTTCGTATTACGATCCTCTTCCTGAAGCCACTGAACCCTAGACTTTTGCTTCCAAAACTGAGCTTCTTGCTCAAGAATTTTATTAAAATCATCCATTAAGGAGACTTCCAGCCGAACTGAGAAAAGGATTAAACCCTTCGCAGAGGGCCTTTTGAATACCATTTAGCCGGGCTAATAATCTAGCCTTTCTCAACCGGAGGTGCCCAAAAACATTAATATTCCAATGTTTAAGATGAGCAACCAGCTGAAAAGTCTTCTCCATAGCAGAGCCATCCAACTTACCCCAAGTATTATTAATGAAATCACCAAACTTCTCAAACAATAGCCGACGAACAATCTGATTAATATCCGGAGAGGTAAATCTGTTTTCTCTTTGGAAATTTTCGAAGTCCTAGAATTCCAGGAAATGGCCCAACACATCCAAAGAAGCATAAGCACGTCCAGGGCTTAGCGACCCGGTTATCTTACAATCAACACCATCATATTCAAAATCCAAGTTCGAAGGCGAACCTCTTTTGAAGTGCCACAGCAAACACTCTGAGCAATATATTAAGCGACACAGACGCAGACATTCTTGCACAACACTTATTGTAGCCCTTAACGAACTCAACCCAGCTCACTTTACCATTCTCCGAGACGAAAAACATGTCCAAAATTGACGAACCAAGATGATCCAACAGCATCGGAAATGAATCAGGCACTGGAAGAGCTTCACATACTGGGTTCTTGTACATTAAACAGAAGCTTTTGATGAAAAATTGAAACGCAAAAGCTTCAATTTCTGGTTTATAGAGGCATAGAATGAAAATTGAATTCGAGGAGTTGAGTTGGCATTTTGAATCTACCTGAAGAGAGTTGAGGGGAATTGCATTAGAATCAGGATCGGCAAGGTTGGAGAAAGATTTCTGAAGCATAGAAAGAGCTCCAGTGGATGCTGCTAGGGTTTCCGCTTCTCGTTGCTTGATCGAAACCTTCTACTCCGTCGAAGTTGATGCTCCCATTTTCGCTGGATTTTCTCCGCAACCGAATATTCTTTTCTTTTCTCAACTCAATATAATATATTGCGCCAACTTACCGACTTATCTGTCTGCGTTTCTTTAGTTAGAAGTTAGAAAGAACGATCTCGCAATACGGTGTCGTTTTATTCTGGTGAGCAAACGGCCATGTGGCAGGAGTGACGCTTAAATCATGCCACGTTTTGGGTAACGGTTATTGACTGGATCTTAAACGCATTTCCAAATCCAGCAACCCGACCTTTTTTCAGTTTCAAGTCTAAGATACAGACTGGAGATACAATTGTGGAGAGCAGAGACTGAACCACCGCTAGGCTTAGGGGTTGCAATCCGATTAAGGTTTTGCCGCAAGCACTCGACAAGTCAGCTGAGATTGTCATCACCAAATCCAATGGCACCTCCCCCAGGCCCTTACTCTGGCACCAGCACCCTCACCTTGGTACACTCCTTTCCTTTCCCTCTGATCTCTTCTGCCGAGGAATGTGATCGTAAAGTTTATTTCTTTAACTTTTGAATGTTTGATAGTGTTAGAATTGAGGAGGTGTGTGATGTGTGTTGCTCTAATACCACTTCTTGAATTGCAGGGGAAACAAAGTGATTTTATTAAATTTGGAGGAGAAAAGTACATGGCTTAGTGAGTGTAGGCTAATTGGCCTCCTTAGTATTTTAGCTTATTGGCCATCACACTTGCTTAGATTAGTTTTGGGCTATTTGGCCCTTCACTTAGATTGGTGAGCTTATTGGCTCCTTGACATAGCTTTATTTGGGTAGCTCTTGGCTCCCTAATGGTTGGGAATTCTCATGTTGCTCTCGGAGTTGATTGATTCACTCCACATTTCATTGTGGTTGCATGCCTATTTACAGGCATCTTTGCCTACATCACCAAGTATGTGGCTTTTACTAGAAACTTCTATATTTTACAATATTTATTTTTGTGGCTATTGTTTAGCCATCATGCAACATGAGTGTTCTTGAGTGTTCTTGTTCTAGAAAGTTCTTCCAACTTCAACTCTCTTTACTCAACAAGTGTGGCTTTCTAGAATAATCTTCATAGTTGCATGTAATTGCTAGCTTCCCACCAAGCTTCTAGAATAGTTTAGGCTCTTCCACAAATCTTCTAGATTTCTCCACACATTTCTTTAGCACAAATGTGCATTAATTTCAACACTCCTCCTTAATGCGCATTTGTGATTCTCTGAGCATGCTTTGTGTCCTTAGTCACGAAAGAGTCTTGTTCACATTATGCTCCTCCTGAAGATAGCATTGATGAAGCTCTAGTTGATGCTGTAGCTCTGGGCTCGTGTGACACTTTTTTCGTTCGTAGGTAGCTTGGTAGTTTTTCGCCGACAATATTTTTTTTCTTCTCAACACAACTTTTAGTTTCAACAATTGGGCTTTTTTTTTTCTTTCTTTCTTTTTTTGGGTGTCTTAACTTTTTGCACACCCCACATGGAGGAAAGTTTTTCCTCTCATGTCATCTCTTTTATTTTCACTATCTCCTCCTCTAGAACTTTCTCTAGATCTCCTTCCCCTTCTCTAGATTTCTTGAAACTTTGAATTGAGTATTGACAGCACGTACCTTGTTTCCTTAGAATCGGCCCATGCACCCATAGTTGATCGAACACGGCTCTCGAGTTGGCCCTTACGCCCAAAGTGATCGAACCAGATCTGATGCCCAATGCGATCGAACCAGCTCTGATACCACTGTTAGAATTTAGGAGGTGAAGAAGTTTAGGACAATAGACAGTAGTTGAAACAAAGTAATTTTATTATATTTGAGGAGAATAGTACATGGCTTAGTGAGTGTAGGCTAATTGGCCTCCTTAGTATTTTGGCTTATTGGCCATCACACTTGCTTAGATTAGTTTTGGGCTATTTGGCCCTTCACTTAGATTGGTGAGCTTATTGGCTCCTTGACATAGCTTTATTTGGGTAGCTCTTGGCTCCCTAATTGAGAGTTCTCATGTTACTCTCCACCATAGATTGAGAGTTGATTGGTTCACTCCACATTTCATTGTGGTTGCATGCCTATTTATAGGCATCTTTGCCTACATCACCAAGTATGTGGCTTTTACTAGAAACTTCTATATTTTACAATATTTATTTTTGTGGCTATTGTTTAGCCATCATGCAACATGAGTGTTCTTGTTCTAGAAAGTTCTGTTGTGCGCAGCGGAAGCGGATTGCACAAGAACGGTGGATATGAAACCGTTGAAACAACAAGAGCAAAATATGAAATACAGAAATCCAAACGGCACAAGGATTTATACTGGTTCGGCCCGTGTGTAGCCTACATCCAGTTCGAAGACAGCGAGAAATTCCACTAGTATCCCAAAAGAGATTACAACCAAATGAGATTAACCCTCTCACATATCCTAGGAATTACAGAGTTTAACTCTCACAACCCAAATCCCAAATACACCCAAGTCACTCTCAAGCTAACCACACACAAGAGCCAAGACACACAGGATTGTTCTTGCTCACTAGGAAAGAACACACTAAGAACAATACAAAGAAATAAACCTCCCACAAACACAAGGAACAAATGAAGAAGACTCAACCTTTGAAATGGCTTGATCTTCCTTCAACATCTCGTGTAGCCAAAGAGGAGTTTATCTCCACCATCATGGTGATGCTCTCTAGTATTTCTCTCTATGTGGAAGTGTCTCTCACTTCTAATTTAGTTTAACTGAGAAATGGTGCTCACGGCACCCAAATGGTGCGGCACACTGCCCACACCCTCATCCAATTGCGTGCACCCATTTATAAAACCATGCATCATCTCTCCAAATGAAAACAGCCGCAAGCCTAAGACACCAAAGCCACGTGATGGCCAGCCAAAGAAGGAAAGAATCCTTCATCATTACACCATGCTTTGTCTCCCCACCAAAGACATCATCATTCCATGCAATAGGCCACCAACTTGCAAACATTAAAGAAAGAAAGAATTAACTTTCTTTCTCAATTGGCTGACTTGCTTTCGGCTACCAAAATAGAAGTACAAAAGCACTCTCCCAAAACTCCATTACGTGAAGCCCACAACAACAAAGTAGGTTCCCATAACAAAACATATCACATGCCATCAAATTTGAGCCAATTTCAACAAGTTCTTCCAACTTCAACTCTCTTTACTCAACAAGTGTGGCTTTCTAGAATAATCTTCATAGTTGCATGTAGTTGCTGACTTCCCACCAAGCTTCTAGAATAGTTTAGGCTCTTCCACAAATCTTCTAGATTTCTCCACACATTTCTTTAGCACAAATGTGCATTAATTTCAACAGATGGGTTGCTCGTGCATCGGCCTTCACTTTCGGTCTGGTTTATGGAAGCGTGAAGCTCAGGGTTCTCAAGGTGTTGTGAATTAATACTAACTCACTTCCCCTTAGGACCTTGTTGTTGATGAACTTTGTGACAAACTCAAAGATGGATGAGTCTTACACACACACAGAAATTTAACAAAATAGAAATGACACAAGTGTTTATAGAGGTTCAGCAAATTGCCTACTTCCTCTTTGGTGATCTCCTTGAGAACTTTCACTAATGAAGATAGGTTACAAACTTTGGTTTACAAGGAAGGAAACCCCCTTAGAACACTACCCTCACAATCTGTTTCTCTTTCACCCTTGCTCAACACCTTGACACACTTAGAGAACTCTCTTGCTCTCCCCTTGGTATTTTCTGAACTTACAAGTTTCAGCTTGTTTTCAACTCTCTCTACTTTGCACCAACTTATGCACTTAACAACTTAATGTTCTCTTGCTTCCTCTTCCATCTTATATAAGCCTTTGGACTCCAAGATAAGGTATCATTAAGTTCTGCACGTTCTAGCTTTAGTTGTCCAACTTTAGACACCTGTTATGGCAGCTCACAAAGCAAAATGATCAATGGTTGCTAGCTGCCATCAATCTCTTGAACCAAGAGAGAAATCACTCATTGAAGCAAGTTATCAATTTGCCAAAGAGTTCTCCCAACTTTCCAGCTGCTATGCCACCTTCTAATATCTCAGATTTGATCAGAAATATCCTTGCAAGTCGATAGGAAGTGGTAGCACACCAAGGAAGACTTGAAAACGCGTAGAAAACTGAAACAACATTTTCTGGGCGACGGTCGCCCGAGACTAGCGACCGGTCGCTTTCCACAGATTCGTTTTTAGCTTCAGCATCGTCCCGGGCGACCGGTCGCTCCAGACGCTGACCGGTCGCTTTCACAGATTCATTTTTGCTTCAGACTTCGACCGGGCGACCGGTCGCTCATAACTTGCGACCCGTCGCTGGTCTTTATTTTCTTTTGTATCTTTTAATTGAGCCATTTTCTCAACACAAGGTGCTTCCTGATCTCCTTCGATTTGACTTTGTTCTTATTGAATACTATATTTGCTAAAAATTCTTTATTGTATATGAGTATATTTCTAACTGATTGGCGATCTTATTTGCGTGTTTGCTTCTTCATGTTCTTCTTAGCAATTCAATGCTATTGCTCTGGGATTTAAAAATGCTTCAACTTTTGTACAAAGATTTGCATACAGAGCATTTTATACCTACGTTTTCTTGTTGAAATTAATCTTTGTTCCCTTAGCCATTTCAACTTGTCTATTGTTTCTGTGGTTCTGGTCTTTATATATATATATATATATATATATATATATATATATATATATATATATATATATATATATATAATTTGCATGCCATAATCATTGTTAGATTTAATTTTATATGCTTCAGTTGGGTGGTTGTTGTTGATTTTAGGCTTTTTCATTTTAGGAGATTTCTAGGCATCACTGTCTTGGATTTTATGGCCCTTTAATTGCTCTTGCAAAGTGAAATGAGAACTGACAATTGGTGATATGCCTCTTTTGCATAAAATCAGCCTGTTTCGTAGCATTTAGGTCCCAATCCTAAGTCCTACTACGAGGCCTGAACGGGGTCCTTGAAACTACTTTCAGAATTTCAAATGCGCTTTTGATTTCAAGTCCAAAATTTCTGGATTCCTATATGCCAATTCAATTCCGAAGTTTCAGATTTTGTGAAATTCAGGATTTTTAGTTTTGCAGAAGTGTTTTGGAATTTTCAGATACTTTTGAAAGTAGATACGTTGAACTTTTCCTCTCCTTCATGTGCTTTGCCTTGAGAAAAAATTAGGAATGAGAGAGCACCTTCACTTGCTTTGCCTTCAACTTTTCTTGCATTGTATAGACGTTTATTTACTTTCTTCTTTTGATTAGATGAAGGCCAAGGCACATAAGAAAGCTGAAGCCAAGGCTAAACATTGACGGGCTGAAATGGTTGCAGCCAGGGACGGACCCATTCCCAGGGCTAACCTGGGCTATAGCCCAGGTGTCTTGATTTGTTTTAGCTTATAGTAATACTCATAGCCCACCCAAGCAAACCCCACACACCCTCTTGCGCTAAAAACATCCCTTGGATAATGCACGCAGAGAAAAAAAAATGGAAGAAAGAGCCAACAGCCCTACTACATGCCAATCAACCATGCCCTTCAATGCTTAATTAAAGGAAACCAAATTAATCTTCAATTTTTAATCTTCTTTTATTGTCTTAATTTGTTGATGTTGAAATTTAGGGACTTTTTAGAGTTTATGAAGTATCAATTAGGGATTTATAATTTTTTATTTTAAAAAATTCTATGTAATTTTTTTTTGGCTTGACCAAAACATTTGATTGTATAGGTTTTATAATTAAAAATAAACAAAAGAAAGTAGGGCAGCCCCTTATAGTCCCCTAAAATTCCAATATATTTTTAATTATAATCATTCATGTTTTACGCCATAAAGCCTTAATTCTAAAAATTTCTACACTTCTGGAAATAAAAAAATAGCTTCTACATTTGTAATTGTTTAATTAGTATGAGTTTATTTCTTTTGTTAGTTAGTGTGAGTTTTTGTTTTGGTTAATTAATATAAGTTTTGTGTTTTTAAAAAAATTGGAAATATGTGCATGTCAATCCCATTGATTATATTCCTCTCTTCAAGGCTTGTACATAAGGTAAATCTAGCCCACCCTAATTTGAAATCCTGGGTCCGTCCCTGATTGCAACAGGGCAACATCATTATAATTTCTTTCCAGAAGAACATTTATTTTATGTTTTTAGTTAGTACTATTACATTGACCAACTCCTTTCTACCCTTTAGAAGCTTCAACCATAGGCTGAGTGAGTGCCAGCCTTTTCGGATTGTTCTTTTGTAGTTGCATAAGTAGTACCCTTGAAGAAGCTATGTGTAAGACTGGTCTTTTTCTCCTGTTTCATCCTTTTATTTTTACTTCATTCGTTGGCATTTTTTGTGTAGTCTTGATTCTTGCAAGCAACTTTTTTATGTTTTATTACTTTTTTGTACTATCATTTCCTATAAATTTGCAAAAAAGGTGGGCTAATATTCGGGGGAGTAGGAAATACCTTATAAATTTGCACCAAAACCAATGTTTTATCAAATCTTGCACGGGGCTGAAGTCCAGTCTAGTCTCTACGTAGTTTTGTACTTAGTTAGAAACACTTTTAGTTATCAGAATGAACTTTTAGCCCTTTTAAAAGCACTCCTAAACATACCATTAATCTACTAAGTCATGAACTTCGTAGGTAGGTATAGCACGTAAGAAACCTATTTGAAAACGGGCAACAGATTTTATCTGCATTGTATGCATATCATTTTCATTGGTCTTGTACCACATACGTACATAATATTCTTATTGACTTTCTTTTCTTGCTATTGCAAAAGTATCTTTTAATTTCTTACTGTTATATTGGGTTCTTTTGACTAATTGTTCAACTCGGACCTTTGTCTTCTTAAATTGTCATTTTATAATGATCCTTGACCTTTTCTGTTTTCTGGTTACTTACTATTTATTTGGTTTTTCTATGGAAATTCATTTTGGATTCTTTTTCTTCTCAGCCGCTCCATTTCAACTTGTTTTCCTATAGTCCTCCAATAGGAAGTTTCTTTGTATTAGGGAACGTGTTACCTTTTGTCCTTTTTCTTTTTTTGGTTTTTTAAATGGTAGTTGTAATTATTTATTTACATTTTGGTATCACTTTTTCCTATCTTCAATTAATAAGGCAATAACATGTGGAATAACTTTTTCAAGTATCATTGTATTATTGGTTGGGTATAGCAAAACAAAGATATCCCTGTTACAATAAAGTTTTTCTGGTGTGAGAGGCCGAGCCCCATTATCTCTGCAACTAGCCATCAAGAGTTGCCAGAATTGACTCATTTGTGTCTTGAATAGTTCCAGTGCTAGCATTGAAATTTCTTAGCAGGAAGGGCTTGCGTAGTTTCCTTTTCACATGTTTACCTCTGCTGAACTGAATGTTATATATTAGCTAGCTAGTTATTCAGAGGTGCATCGAGGCTTCATCCTTTTGAATACTTGCAGGGTTTTGCAGGTTTTTTATATGGCTTCATCTTCTTCTTCTTCTTCTCCTCCTTTTGCTAATCCCCCTCCACAAAAGTACGATGTGTTTATAAGTTTCAGAGGTGCAGATACCCGGGACACTTTTACCAGCCATCTTCATGCTGCTTTAGTTCGCAAGAAAATTGAGACCTACATGGATTGCAGACTTGAGAGGGGGGACAAAATTGGACCTTCCCTCTTGCAAGCGATCGAGAAATCAAAGCTTTCGTTGATCGTTTTCTCGAAAAACTATGCTTTTTCCACCTGGTGCTTGGATGAACTTGCGCACATATTGGGATGCGAAAAAAGATACGGACAAATTGTCATACCCATTTTTTACGGCATAGATCCATCACAGGTACGGAAACAACAGGAGAGTTATGCAGATGCATTTGCTCAACTTGAAGAACATTTCGAGGACAACATGGACAAAGTGCTCATGTGGAGAAATGCCTTGAAGGAAGCAGCCAATATGTCTGGCTTTGAAAATTCAAAAAGAACAGGGTAAGTCTTTGTGACCATTTCATTCATATATATACAAGAATCGTTACTAAATATTATTATTAATTAATACTTTTTTATATAAGCGATATCTCATGACCAAATGGCTGTTTAATCCATATCTGCTACTAAATATTATTCTGTGTTCTTTATTTTCAGGACGGAGGCTGATTTCATTGAGAAAGTTGCTGAAGATGTTTTGACCAATGTTTTCAAAGGCGAGGCGTATAGGCGAGACGTTTTTAGTAGTGCTATGCGAGGCGTAAGCCTTGAAGCGTTGAATTGTACAATACAATTAAATTGTACAACTAATTCTTATTGAACCATAGCAATCTTTTAAATATAAGTACTAATTGTCTTTCAAAGCATAATAATCAATCCCAAAACATAAAATATTTATCTGACATAAACGAATAAGATAACTAATATATTTAAAAAAAAATTGAAAAAAAATTATACAGAACTTCAAATTATAGTTGCAAAGAACTAGAGAGAAAAATAAAATAACTTACTTGCAGTCGAAAGATGAAGAGAATTCTTGAAATTGATGGAGATTATCTGATAATGTTAGGAATTAGGGTTGTACTATACAATATATATATATATATAATTTCATGTGTTAATATATTAATTTAAGAGAAAAAAAAAAAGGTAAGTAGAAAAAGCTACGGCTGGAGATAGAAAAGGCAAGAATTAATCTTGCCTTAAGTTTAATACAATAAAGGGATAGCACGTTTACAATAAAGGGAAGGAAAAAAAAAAAAAAAAAACAGAAACTAGCGTGTTTGCATTTTTTCAAAACACTCCAAGTGAAACGACGTCGTTTCACTTTAAGGTTTTTTTTTATAACACTTTAATTCGAAACGACGTCGTTTCGTTACAATAAACCTAAAAAAAAAAAAAAAGCTGAGTCGTCTTCCTCGCAGCACCGCAGCCAAATTGCAGACTTTCAAAATTTCTTCCGGTTCAGATCAGCGCGCCTTGCTCCGCCTCGCTGACGCCTTGCAACGCCTTGTAACGCCTCCTTACGCCTTCCCTGCGCTAACGTGCAACTCGCTAAACACGCCGACCGCCTCAGGCGTTTTCCTGCCGCCTCGCTCCGACATGCCTTTGAAAACACTGGTTTTGACCAAACTGAATCGCACATCTTCTTCAAGTGATTCCGTGGAATTGGATGCATTTCGATTAAGGCACATTGAGGAAATTGAATCGTTATTATGCATTGATTCACCAGTTGTTTCCACTGTAGGCATTTGGGGCAAGAATTCGCTGAGCACCCTTGGTGATGAATTATTTCACCGGCTGTCTGGTCAATTTGAAGCTACTTGTTTTCTTGCAAATGTTAAGGAGTCTTCAAAAAGACAAGGACTGAATCACTTGAGAAATGTACTTCTTCGTGAGATATTAAACGAAAAAGATCTAAGTATCGACACTCCATCTGTATCATCGTTTATTCGAGAAAGGCTCAGCCGTACAAAGGTCCTCATTGTTCTTGATGATGTGGATGATTCAAGCCAGATAGAATATCTAGCATGTGGTGGTCATCTTAAGTTTGGCCCTGGAAGTAGAATCATTATAACAACTAGAGATAGGAGTCTACTTAAGAAAACTGTTCATCATGAGAAGATTTACAAGTTTAGTCGTGAACACAGATTGATTTCATCGGCATTGAAGATTGGTGTTTCCGTTAGAGATATGGCTGCAGCTTTAACCGCACTGTACGTAACCGAGGGGGTGAGTGACCAACCAGCCCAACCCAACGACTCTGCTGGCCAATTGTAATCTTCCTCACTTTGTTCATAATTTCACATGCATCTCTCATTTACAAATTAATTATCTCTCTTTACACCACCTCCATCCTAGGCCTGCAGCCTTAACCGAGCTATAAAAATATAGTATTATCAATTAACCACTTGCAGGCATATAATATCACTACTTGCTGGCATATAATATCACCACAACCATTTAACCAAAAAAAAATATATCACCACTACCATCAATTATCACAAAGCAGGAAGTTGATTCGCAAATATGATGACAAGCAAGTGGCTTAGTATTATATGGGTGTATAGAAATACTAAAATTACAATTCTTTAATTGAGTGTTTAAATGGTTTTATATTCAAAACTATAGAACCAAGTTGGTATCCAAAAAAAAAAAAAGAAAAGTTGATATAGATCCAAATTTTCATTGAGAAGTTGGGCTTAATTCTTGGATTTGGCGACTTTGATACATGTCCTTTGACTCTTGTGCCACATAGGATTACATTTATTTTTTAATATTTTAGAGCATCTCCAAGGGAGATGTCAAATACCAAACATCAAATTTAAATTTGATGGCTGATGTGGCAATTTGACATCTTACATAGCTTACACTCCACCCGATATGTCAAATTAAATTATTATTTTATTACATTTTAGTGTTGATTTATTTTTAATTAAAAAGAATAGAAAAGAAAAAATAATAAAATATTCATTTGACATCTTGCTTTTGGGATGTCAAAAATAACATCTCAATCTTCAGCCTTCATTCCACATTAGCTTTGACACATCGGTTGAAGTGTGTGAGATGTTATTTCTAGCTGTTAAATGTCTATGTGGCACTTTTGACATATTGGTTGGAGATGCTCTAATGTAATCTTTTTATTTTTATTTTTAAAAATAATTTTTTGATCCAATGTTGCCCATTATGCCTTGAATCGGTTAATAGTAATTTATGTGATAATAATTAGCCATTTATGACTGTCATTGAATAGAAAGGAAAATATCGCAAACATATCCCAGAGAGCATTTAAATAAAAACCTCTTTGTCCTCATTGAATCAGTTTCCTACCCCAAGAGCTGTTCTCCCACTTTTTCTTCACATTAGCAGCCTCTATTAGGGGTGGGCATTCGAATCTGGAAAAAAATCGGAACATTTAATCGAACCGGTGAAAAAAAATCGAAAAAAACCGGTTGACCAAAAAGTCAACAAACTGGAACCGAAACCGGACCAAACTGGGTTTTACACCGCACCACACCGGACCGGACTGAAACTGGGACAGGTCATATATTTTTTATTTTTTTTTATAAAATTTTAAAATCTAATGCCATATTTTAAATGTTATAATCACTATTTTTCCAAGTTCAACTTCAAAAAAATTCTAAATGTATGAATTGGATTATTTGTTAATTTTTAAGCCAAAAAAATAAGTTATTTATTATAATTTTTTAATAAAAAAAATATATTTTTAAAAAAAAATAATTAAAATAATAAAAAATACTAATCCGGTTAAAAACCGGAAAGGTTAGAACCAGACCGGAACCGGTTAAAGGGAAACCGGCCGGTTTTTGAAATTTTTTTATTTAAACCGGATCGTAACCAAACTAGTTAAATAGTACCGGTTTCGGTTCTGATTTTAGGTGAGAACCGACCGCGCCCACCCTTAGCCTCTATGAAAAACTGCCACTAGTGAAAGGACAAAAAACAATTTGAAAAAATAAGCCTACAATATACTTCCATAGCAAGCATGGCAAAATATTCCTCAAATGGTACTAATACTGTTGATACTTGTTGGCAACTTGTCTTGAGGACCATAGCAGCATCTATTTTTGTATCTAACTTATAGGCAGTGTTCTAATTTATGTTCCTAACTTATAGGTAGTCTTTTAATTTATATTCCGGACTTATAGGTAGCACGATTTATAACTAAGTTTTTTTCATTGCTAATAATAACTCTATTTACCTATATGTTAGGTACATAATTTCATGTGGGTGCTTGCCTGAATAATTTGTATAATATATGGTTCTTTATTTTTCATTGATTAAATTGTATTTTATCTATATATAGATAAATATTATCAAGGAAAGAATTCAAAATTTAAATTTTGAAATTCAATTACAAAGAAATAATGCATTAAATTTAGATTTTCAATGTGTTTTCTTTATTTACCTCAAGGGTAAAATCGACACAACAAAAAAAGTAATAAATGTCAAAGGACCTACATCTAAAACCAAAAACGTGTGGGCTAAATTCAATGACAACTAATCATTTTGAACCTAAATCTAAGAAGCCTTTAAAAAAAAAAACTTAGAATTAAACATAGTATAATACAGTTGACTTTCATCCAGGGTGAAGTTAACAAAGCTCACTTTCATTGCACAAGCCTCATGTCCAAAAATTTCCTTTCTGATTGGGAGTTTTATCGTCTTGCCATTAGTCTTGGTTAATATTCAGGTCCACCTTCTGTAATTTCCTGCAACTGCAACAATCTATTGCTTCCTTCCTAATAAGAAAGGCAATGTCTCTACAACTGCTTTCTAGTGTTAAACCATTCAACTCGTTTTCCTAGAAATCTTCCAATAAAAGCTCCTTTCAATGATTTGGAAAAGTCATATCACGTGGCCCTGATAATATTGCACACGCCCGTTAATACAACATGAATTCGCACGAAATTATTAGTATTTGGGTTGAGCTTAATAAGTTGGGTTAAAAATGAGTGAATCCGTTAACCACCCATTAAGCTAACTGGTCATGTCGGTTCAATTCGTGAATATTCGAATTCACCGGTTAAAGAAGGTAATTCTATAATTTTATAAAATAATAGTTTAAATCCCCAACACCAACAGACAAAGACGCATGCCTTTCTTTGTTCTTTTCCTTATCTCCATTTCTCTCTCTCTCTCTCTCTCTCTCTCTCTCTCTCTTATATTATTTATTTTTCTTTCCTTCCTCTTCCTCTCTCCGTCAACTTTCTCATCTCCCCCCCCCCCCCGCTTTTTTTCTTTTCTTTTTTCTCTTCTTTACATCTCTCAATCTCTCACTTTTTCCCTTTTTCATCTCCCCTTTTGGAAATTGTCCGTCTCACCCTTTTCTTCTTCTTCTCTCCATTTTTTTCTTCTCTTCTTCTCCCCCTCTCTGTCTTTTTTATTTATTTATAAATAATCTAATCAACCAACTATTTTGTTTCTCTTGTTTTATCTTTATGCAAGACTAATTCCGAACTTGTAGACTTCTGGATGGTGTTTATGAAAGATGGAAATTGGGTGAAAAAGGGCAGAGAGGGGGTTGCTGGTTGGTTGAGTGATTATTATTATTATTTTTTTCTCAAGGTTTATTCTTAACGGGTCGTGTCAAGTCATTCAAGAATTGTAACAGGTCATGTTTGGGTCTGGTATTTCTTAACGGGTCGTGTCGTGTTAATCCGTTAAGTTAACGGGTTAACACGAACACAACCCGAAACCCGTTAAAACGATCCGTTTGCCAAGTCTTGAAAGGTCGGGGCTGTCGGTATCTCTTCCACAAGCCATCAAGAGTTGATTTATTCACTCATTTCATTTGAGTTGTTCCAGTCCTTGGTAATTTCATTTTTACGTGTTTATCTCTGCTGAATATTATTTAGGACTTGTCCAATATAGGTCCCTACAATTTCTATTTCTTAGACATATACCCATCATTCTATAAATCTATGTGTAAAACCCAATTTCAAACTTAAATGACCAGTAGGATATAAGAGGTCATAGTATTCATATGTTTTTACATCATTGCCATCAGACTTTATATTTTATTTATAATTTATTCTAAGCATTTCATTAACTGCCATAATTGTAATTAAAACTCCCTATTAATAGCATATCAATCACCCCATTTCTTTTGGTTGTCATTCCCTCTAACATATTGCCCCCTAAAATTGCAAACCAAAAAAATATATATGTAAATTACATATCCAATAATGTACATATGAAAAATATAAATATACATATATACGTATAAAAATATAGGTATATTATTTACCAAATGTTTTTTAAAAAAATAGGTCAGTTACTTTGTAATTGAAATTTTTGTACATTTTTCATAAATTAAAAATAGGTACACAATAATTTATAGAAAATAGGTGCGTTGTATAATTGAAATTTATGCACATTTTTATAAATTAAAAATAGGTACATTATTTAGAAGAAAAAATAAGTTCATTATACTAGGTAAATTGTTTTACTACATATATATTATTAGAGAAAAAAAATAGGTACATTATTTAGAGAAAAAAAAATAGATGCAAAATTTAGCAAAAAAATAGGCTCATTATACTAGGTAAATTGTTTTACTATGTACATTATTAGAGAAAAAAATAGATACATTATTTGGTGAGAAAAAAAATAGGTTCATTTATAAAAAAAAAAATTTCATAAAACAAACAATTAAAAGATGATCAAATTATTTTTCATAAAACAAGTAATAGGTGCTTTATTTAGAGAAAAAAAAAGGTACATTATTCAGAGAAAAAATTAGGTACATTATTTAGAGAAAAAATAGGTTCATTTTAAAAAAATGTTTTTCAAAAAATAAAAAATAAATATATTATCAAATTATTTTTCAACATAATTAAAATGTACACTATTATTCATAAAACTATAATAAAATACATTACTAGTCGTATAATTCATAAAAGGAAAACAACATTAATTCCTAAATTTAATATTGAATTTAAATTACTAATACATTAAATATATTACCAGTAGTAATTCATAAAAAGAAAACAACATTAATTCAAAAATAGATTACAAGTCATAAAATAGAATACTAATACGTTAATGTTGAATTTAATATTTAATTTCAAATAAGTTTCTAAATTAATTCCTACAACCATTACAACCATTTGAAAATCTTTCCAAATTCAACGTGTGTCATTAGTTACACCCTCCATAACACATTAAGTCATAAATATGGATAGTTTTGGAATCCGAAAAATACAATAAATAAGATTTTAAGTTATATTAGGTAACTTGCTTAGTTGGATCCTAGTCATCGGGTATTATTTGAAAAAATTGGGTATTTTAAATAGAAAACTAAAGGAAAGGGTTTTAGGTGATTTAAAATGAATTTTATGGGTCTAAGCTCAATTTACTATATTATTTATTAGCTAGCTAGCCTCATTTCTAGAGGTGCATAGAGGCTTCATCCTTTTGAATACTCTTGTAGAGTTTGTAGGTTTTTTATATGGCCTCATCCTCTTCTTCTCCTCCTCCTCCTCCTTTTGCTAATCCCCCTCCACAAAAGTATTATGTGTTTATAAGTTTCAGGGGTGCAGATACTTGGGACACTTTTACCAGCCAACTCAAAGCTGCTTTAGGTCGCAAGAAAATTGAGACCTACATGGATGACAAACTTGGGATGGGGGACAAAATTGGACCTGCCCTCTTGCAAGCGATCGAGAAATCAAAAGTTTCGTTAATTGTTTTCTCAAAAAACTATGCTTTTTCTACGTGGTGCTTGGATGAACTTGCGCACATATCGGAATGCAAAAAAAGATATGGACAAATTGTCATACCCATTTTTTACGGCATAGATCCATCACAGGTACGGAAACAACAGGACAGTTATGCAGATGCATTTGCTCAACTTGAAGAACGTTTCGAGGACAACATGGCAAAGTGCTCATGTGGAGAAATGCCTTGAAGGAAGCAGCCAATATGTCTGGCCCTGGGTAACTCTTTGTGACCATTTCATTCATATATACGAGAATCGTTGAGGGGTAGTTTACTAAATATTATTATTAATGAATATTTTTTGATTGAATTCATATCTGCTACTAAATATTATTCTTTGTTCTTCATGATCATATTTTTTCAGGACGGAGGCTGATTTCATTGAGAAAGTTGCCGAAGATGTTTTGAACAAACTGAATCGCACATCGTCAAGTGATTTAAAGGACCGGGATCAATTTTATTCAAGGCAAATTGAGGAAATTGAATCGTTATTATGCATTGATTCACTAGGTGTTAGCACTGTAGGCATTTGGGGCAAGAATTCGCTGAGCACCCTTGGTGATGAATTATTTCACCGGCTGTCCTGGTCAATTTGAAGCTACTTGTTTCTTTGGGGGAGGTTTTTGTTTTTGTTTTTGTTTTTATAAATTTTAAAAAATACCAGTTTAGTTTCTTTAATTTAATAAAATATTTAAATACTAATTATGCACTAAGTAAATAATAATTAAAACATAACTACTAAATAAAGTAATTAGAAAAGAGAAATCAAAATTATGCTATTTAACGAGTATAGCCGAGCGTCTATACTTTTAAAATAGTCTATATGCAGAGTAAATCCACATGGTTATACCTCTAACATATTCTATTATATTTCTAGAGTAACGCCGGGCGGCTATACCTTTAAAATATTATGTTTGTATAGTAAAGCTAGACGGCTATATACTTTATAAATAAAATTAAAGAAACTAATTTTATATGTTTCAAATTTATAAATAAATTTTAAAAAGCAAGAAAATCTCTCCCGACAAAATTTTGTCAGCACAGGTATATGCCGGCAAGGGGCAAATCCTTGAAGCTGAAGCTTTGGGGTTTGTATTTTAGGCTTCAGTTGGCCTGGGATAAAGGTATCTCTTATCTTCTTATTGAGATGGATGTTGCAGTTGTTGTTTCCCTTGTTCAGCAAGTTGTTACCTTGAGTTGTCACCCTCTTGCTGCGTTGATTCATAGTTGTTGTGTTCTTATGAGGCGTATTGGCAACTGCCACCTTGCTCATGTTTACAGAGAAATGAATGTTGTAGCTGATTGTATGGCTAACTAGAGTTTTAATTTGGATTTGGGGGTTTATTATTTGGATGAGGCCCCTTGCTTGGGTTAGCTCTTTCTTGGAGGATGATTTATTAGGAGTTGTTAAGCCTCGCTTGATTTGTACTAGTTAGTTGTCGTTTCTTTTTGGGGTTCGTCCCCCATCTCATAAAACTATATATATATTCTTATTATTCACTAAGTAAATAATAATTAAAACATAACTACTAAATAAAGTAATTAGAAAAGAGAAATCGAGATTATGATAAATAGTATAGCCGCGCGGCTCTACGTAAAAATATTCTATTTAAAGAGTATCGCCGCGCGGCTATACGTTTAAAATAGTCTATTTACAGAGTGAAGCCGCACGGCTATACGTCTAACATATTCTAGAGTAAAGCCGTGCGGTAATACTTATAAAATATTCCTAAAGCCGTACGGCTATACTTTTAAAATATTCTATTTGTTGAGAACAACCGCCCGGCTATACGCATTAAATAATGGAATAGTATAGCCGTGCGGCTATAAACTTAAAATGTTCTTTTTAACATTTTTTTAAAAAAGTTTATTTTTAGTAATTAAATAATATCTTAGCCTTATTTAGATACTTTCATTAGTAATTGTGTTTTAATTATTATTTCTTTAGTGAATAATTAGTATTAAATATTTTAATAAAAATCCTGGAAATTTAGTTTTGGTACCCAAGTATTTAGTATTTGAAAAATGGAATTTAGTCTTGAAATCCAAGTCACAACGTGATTCGATAATATCAACTACTTGTTGGCGTTTGATTGAAATACATGAACTTGATACCCACATTAGAAAAGAAGAGAATGTATCAACTCTTTATAAGTGGGAGTCTTTCGACACGTGCTATATGCAAGGTGGGACTAGGGGAGTGGAACTTGGATTTACTCAAACTAATTTTGTATAAAAATAAAATAAAAAGCATAGTCCACAAAATAATTTAAAATAATTAATTACTATTTATTAAGTAATTTATGAAATGAGTAAAATATTTAAATATTCACTAATCAAATAATAATTAAAATATAATTACTAATTAAAGTAATTAAATGGTTTTATATTCGGGTGAATTTTTGTAGAGACGATCTATGAGGCAATACCTAAGAGATAAATCGTTTAGATAATTAAAACAATGCAGAGTGAGTCGTTATTAAGAGTGTCATTAATTGAAGATCTTGGTATAATTTTCTATATATAAAGGCATAATGTCTTAAAAGTGAAACTTCAAAATCCCCAAATTAACCTTGGTTAATGAAAATATTAAAACAGAAAACATTTTATTAGATAATGTTAAATTAGTACATTCACAACATATGTTTAAATGAAATTAAATAAATAATAAAAGAAACAAAAACCCTTATCTGCACTTGCCCATAAAACTATAGGAGACAACCACCTCCAAGACCAAGACTGTAAAGCATTTTAGATTATATTTTTTTTTTAAAGTTACAAAACTCACACTCATGTGCCAAGGGGCTATAACAAGAGAGCCTTTATAACATCACTAAACATTCCCTACTCTTTCAGCTCTTGAACAATCAAACAACATGGATTATGTAACCACTCAATTAGGAGCCTCTTCCTCTTCTTCTCTCACCCCTTCATGGACATATGATGTCTTTCTCAGTTATAGAGGCTCCGATACACACGACAATTTTACATACAATCTGCATGGCAAGTTGCTTCAAAAGGGAATTAAAACCTACCTTTATAGAAGAGGCGAAGAACTTCCTTTGCCAATGCTTCTAAAAGTGATTGAAGAATCAAGGATTTCTCTCATCATATTCACTGAAAATTTTGCATCTTCCGAGTGGTGCTTGATTGAGCTGGTTAATATCCCCCAGTGCACAGAATCAAAGCAACAAATAGTTTGGCCAATTTATTACAAGGTGGATCCCTTGGATGTACGTGACTAACAAGGTAGTTTTGGTGAGGCAATTGTTAATCATGAATGCACATTCAAGGATAACATAGAGAAGGTGTTGAGATGGAGGGCAGCTCTTACATAAGCAACGAAGTTGTCTGGGTATTTCTTGCACGGTTATATTTTTTACCATGCTTACTAGCTTTTTAAGTTGTTTTTTAAAATCTTGTTCGCTATTTAAAATTGATAATTCTTTTTTTTGTTTTTTTTTTTTTGACAAAGTGATGTTCTGAACTTCTAATTTATGGTAGCGGGCACACTGATATGGCTTAACCCACACGTGTATAATCTATACTATTATCTAGTATATGGTATGTAATAAAGCATATTTTTCAGATATAAATTAATGGTATGTAATATATATATACAGAGAGCTTCCATTGAGGGATCTATCAAATAAGCTTATTTTGTAGATACACCCCTTGTAGGCCCCACTCCGGATTGTATTTCACTAATTCAAACCGTCTATTTTGTAGATACTCATTCAAAGATCATCTCTACAAAAAATCACTTAAATCCGATATCATTTGACCACTCAATTGAGTTATTGAAATTTTAGTACTTTCTTGAAGCACTGTGTTTATTGATTTTGTAAGACACAATTGGATGTCGAAACGGTTTTCGATTTTTCTAATTTTTTTAAGGATAATCTATGAATGAAGACCTAAAAAATTGATGGTTTGGATCATTGGAAAAAAAAATTGTAGGGTACCCTAAAGGGCGTCCCTCAAATGAAATTATTTGAGGGATCCCTCAATATAGAAGGGGACTGATATATATATATATATATATATATATATATATATATATAATATCATATTGATATATTGCATAATTAAGATTAACCAAATAGTTTTCATGAAGATACGACTTCAAACTAATTCGATTCCAGCAGAAGGGGTTGGCCCTGGCAAGTCGTGGGGCCACAGGCCTGGGCAGGCCCGAAGGGGGGGGGAGCCCTTGTGCTTGGCCCGAGGGCTGGTGCCACGATGGCTCAGGACATTTTTTCTGCAAAAAAAATATGAAAAAAAATACGAAAAAAATTCGAAAAAATACCCAAAAATATCTTCTTCTTCTTTTTTTTCTTCTATAAATACCAATCCCTACACTTCACTTTTAACAAAAAAATCCTCATACATCTTCTCCTCCTTCAATTATTATTCACTTTCTACTCAATATTTTTTTTCAGTTTCAAGTTTAATTTTTCTCTATCATATTATGGCTTTTTCTCAAGAAACCGGACGGGCATGGAGAATCATGGAAGATATTTTGAAATTTATCTGAAATTTGAAACCGAAAATTTTATCTAAAACTCTTATCCGAATATTTTATCAGAAAATCTCATCCGAAAATATTGTCCAAATTAATTGTTTAGGTAAACAAATTTGTGAAAAAAAAACAAAAAATTGAATAGTACTTGCCCTTTGCCCGGGCAACTGCTGGAAGTGCAACTTACTTTTTGCAAGAGCAGACACTACATGAATAGTGTCAGCCTTAGCCCCCCCTTACCATGGCAAAGATTTGACTGCTGGAAGTGCCCTTAGAGAAAACTCAACAACACGTAAGTCTCTCTCTCTTATGAGGAACAGGAAGATGAACTACTTCCTGAGAGAATTGAAAAGAAAAGAAGATTGTAGGTGCAACCATGCAAGATTAACCACGTTTGTAGATTTTTTTTTTTTAAAGAAAAAAGAGAAAACTACTTCTTCATGTTGTGTGGTTTTCATCATATTCTGGGCTCCCCCCCCCCCCCCCCCCTCCTGACTGTTGAATTGAATGCCACTTGGTATATGTTGAGGCTGAGGATGCTTTTGGGTTAAGAGGGATGTCCTTGTATAGTCTTTCTTGTTTTAAAATCTATGCATATATATAGATGATGTTCTCCATAGTATATATAGATGATGTTCTTATTTTCTCTAGTCAATAGAGCAACATTGGAAGCATTTGCATAAGTGCTTTCAGATAGTTAAATCGAATGGTTTAGTCATTTCAGCCAAAAAGATCAAATTATTCCAAGTCAATGTCAGGTTCTAGGTTTCAACATAAGCCAAAGCCGAATAAGCCCAATCAATAGAGTCATCCAGTTTGCTGATAAATTTCCAGATCAAATTCTAGAAAAGAGTCAGCTTCAAAGGTTTTTAGGTTCTTTAAATTATATTTTTGATTTTTATCAAAATTTGAGAAAATTATGCAAGCCTCTATTTGATCGTCTCCAGAGCAATCCTCCTGCCTGGAACCCAAGTCATACAGAAACAGTAAAGCAAATCAAGATTCATGTCAAGTCTCTTCCATGCTTAGGTATTCCTTCAGTCAATTCTTTTAAAATTGTTGAAACAGATGCCTCTGATATAGGTTATGGTGGTATTCTTAAGCAAAGGATTAATCCTAATTCTCCTGAGCAAATTGTTCGTTTTCATTCCGTGTTGGAATCAAGCTCAAAATAATTATAGTACTATTAAAAAAGAAATTTTGTCTATTGTATTATGCATAAGCAAATTTCAAGATGATTTATTAAATCAAAAGTTTTTAGTTAGAGTTGATTGCAAATCTGCAAAACATGTTTTAGAAAAAGATGTTAAAAATATAGCTAGTAAGCAAATATTTGCAAGATGGCAAGCAATTCTGAGTGTTTTTTATTTTGAGTTAGAATATTTGAGAGGAAGTGAAAACAGTATTCCAGATTTTCTTACAAGAGAATTTCTACAGGACAAACAAGCAGAGCCATGTCAAGCAAGGAAAAAGAAAAGAAAAATAAAGGAATAATGCAATATGATCAAACAAGCCAACCAAGCCCAGGCCAGAGTCAACCCAGAGTCCTTCCAGCTACCTTAATGTCTATGCCAGTCAAACAAGAAGCCAATGCCCAACTTGTGCCCTTTCCAGACTATATGCCAATTCCAGTTAGAAATAGTTTCAATCCTTTATTGTCCATGCCCCTATGCCTTCCCAGTGTCAAAACCCAGGTCAAGGCCAAGCCCAAAGATCTAAATATCATCCCAAAAGAAATTCTCATATTTTTATTGTTGAACCTTATCTAGAAGATTTGAATAACCCAGTCAAAATAGCTAAGAAGTTCTTTCCTCCCGATATGCATTACTTTCCAAGTCATCCTTCTAAGTCCTTAAAGTTTTATAGGGACATTCTTTATGAAACCCAATCAGCAGATATTAGGCCTATCAAGGACAAACAAACAGAAGCCACTATTTTCCATTCCATTTATATACGCCAAGTCATTAAGCCAGAACACTGGAGCAAGAATGCCTATGATCAAAAGCCACTTCAATCAGGCCTTACTTATAATTATGGAGACTACATTGACGCCTGGTATACAATTTTCTTTCATCAATTTGAAGACTTCAGTCATTCATGGCTCATGAACTTCGATGCCAAATTCAAGCCCTATTTTCCTTACCTGGTTTCTCCAATGGTGGAACATTAATGGTTCTTGTTGGGAAATCCTTCCAGAAGGTCTACGCCCCACATTTAATTATTTTTGTCAAAAGCACCAACTAACTAAACAGGAGTATATATATATATATATATATATATATATATATTTGTGTGAATTTGAAGCGGAATTACATATTGGGGCATACTAGAGTGAGATTTTGGTTTGGATGGCAAGAAATTGGTGGAAAAATTTGAGGGTTTGGCACATGAATTAATTTGGGGAAAAACAGGAAACAAAAGGCAGAAATGCATTGACATGTGCAAGTCACGTGCCTCTTCTGCGTACCAAATTAACATAATTTTGGAATTTATCTTTGAATTGCTACACTCAATATTGTAGAAGGGTAAAATTGCAAAAATCAAATATATAACAACAAAAAATGAAAACTAGGCAAACTACATGGACAAAGAGTGAAATTTGACCTTATTTAAAAGAAGAGAAACTACGTAGAAGGAACTCCACTTAAATCTTTATATACGTAAAGCTTTGAACAAATCACTACTACAAAAAGTGAAAAAGACGATGGTAGAACAAAAAACCGTCGTTGTATTTAAAAAGACGCCGGTAACAAAAAACGGTCGTGGATAAGTGACTTGAACAACTAAAAAATGGAGGTACTGTTGAATATTTTTTTATAACGACGCACACAAATAAAAAAGCATAGTCTTTTTAAAAAGGTTTTCTTCAGAGTTAAAATCTGACTAAAAAACAACGACAGTAGGTATGATTCCACCGACGTAGAAAATAAAGACGACAGTTCACCAAAAAAACCTGTCATGTTAACTCCTAACTAAACACGACCAACTGTTCTTAGTCGGTGTCGTATAATTTGGTGGAATCCACGTCAGTATATTACCAAACAACGACGTGTTAAATCAATGTACCATGATGCGAGAGATTAATTTATCGACTTATTATTTTGGAGTGTACTACGACGGTACCTACAACACAACTGTCGTATTTATTTACCACGTCCTAAGTTTAAATTACCGTCATATTTTTTCTATTTATACGTCTGCCTTATATGTAAACCGCCATCTTATTTTAAAATTAATTAATTTTATTTATTTTGGTAATATTCTTCTTAATATCTATCAGAAAGAACTACCAAGGAACAACCAAGTATCGTAACACAAAACAAAATTTAATTCTCAAGTCAATCCTCAACAACATTTTTGTCTTAAAAGGCAAATCTCTATTTATACGTCTGCCTTCACCCTCAGCTTGTTCAACTGTTTCTTCCTCTCATATTCAAGCTGGGCCCTCTTTTTCCTCTTGTTCTCAAGCTCCTACACAGCCACAGATAAATTTATTAGTGACTATTTGTAAGTACAGGAATCAGATGAAAACTTGCCCAACAAACAGTTCTTGTGTCCACATTTGTCTTTCAGATACCCTAATTGAAATCTGAAATGTTCTTTGGGAAAGAAGAAGTTGAAACCCTAATTGAAAACTGAGAGTTTAAAAACTCGTGAAAAAAATCATATTTAAACAAATTATCGTAAATATCCACGTCGGTTCTATTACAAATAGCGACGTCATATTTAACTAATCGACGTCGTTTTTTTAACAATTGGAGACGTATAAATGTAATTAACCACGGCATCCCGTAAACTAAGGCCAACGACTTTTAAAATCAACGTCGGTTATGCATAAGGGGTAGCATGTAATTTCACTTCTGCAAAGTAAACTTTTGTCGTGTATTAACAAGAGAACGACGTTGTTTTCAGAACCCCAAAGTAACCACGTCGGTTTCTTAAAATAAATGGTCGTTGAATGTTGAAGGACAACGTCAGTTTAGATAAACAAGTGCCGTCATAACCACGTCGGAATTCCAAAAGTCGTTTGGCTGTAGTGATAACCACGTCAGTTCCTACTTATTTTCCGTCGTTATAACTAAATACTAGGGCGGTTTTTAATAAAACCGTCGTTGTATTGAACTCTGGGAAAATATATAAACCTTTCGTCACCTGACCTAATGTTCTACGTTCTCTCTCATCGATAAAATATCTCAGTTTCCCTCTCATTTCCCAAAAGCAGCTTCGTAAGCATCATCGTCTGAATCTCGTCATCGTCTTCGTCTTCGTCTCCAAATCACCATTTTCTTACGTCGGAAGGAAACTTTCTTTGCACGCCAAAGGTTTTTTCTCAATCTCTTCCATTTTTTTACATTTCATTTGAAAGAACGAGTCTGGAAACAAGATTCTGTCAAATTGAGGAAATCTTTCACTGGTTTGATTAAATTCATTAGTCCATCACTCTCACAACGTCAAAAGACGACAGTTCTATCTTGTTTACGATGATAGAATCGACACACCACGACGGTCGTTAAATCCGACCTAATGCAAACTGCACGACGGTGGTTAATAACCGTCATGGTGTGACAATTAATACGTCAGAAACAAGATAAAACCGTCGTCTCGTGGGAGAAAGAACTGTCGTTTTTCCTGTATCACATCTCAGGAAGACGACGATTGTATTTTGTGTTTGACGTTGTAATGTTTAAACCACGTTGGTTCGTAAGCTGAATAACCGACGTGGTGTATACACATTTACGTCATGAACGAGATAAAACCGTCGTCTTATTTCCATACATGGTCTGAGAAAACTGTTTAATAGGACGTTGCTGTTTTTCGTGTTACCGTCGTGGTGTTGTATTTACGACGACGGTGTTGTTTTACAACCGTCGTCCTAAATTAAATATCATGGCTGTATTTTTTCGGACGTCATTTCTGTATTATTACGTCGTTCTTTTTAAATAACCAACGTTGTTTTTCTTGCAGATTAATTAAAAATGGTTTCGAAATCTCAAAACAAGGAAGCTCAAGTGTCAGAGGCTCAAAGGGATGAAGCCAAATCAGTTTTAAAGGCTCAAAGGGATGAAGCCAAATTGGTTTCAAAGGCTGAAATGGATGAAGCCAAATCTGTTCAAAGCAAATCCTCGAAGAGGATGAGATTTTCTTCAACTTCCGATAAAGACCCCAGCACAGCCACATTTGTTGAGGAGCCAAAATCCACCCGCGGTATCAACACAATGAGCCGTGTTGTGAAGAGGAAAATTCAAAAGATTAAGCCTGTGGTTGAGTTCAATAAAAGGGGCAGACCACATGGCAAGGCTGCTATTGAGATGCAGTCTTACATTGGTGTTTTGGCACGCACCAAAGTCCCTCTTGTGGACAAGAAATGGACTCAATTGCCCAAGGACGTGAAGGAGCAGATTTGGGAAGCTGTTGAAATGGCCTATGTTATTGGGGATGGGTGCAAGAAGATGGTCTTGTCGTCAGCCGCTAAAAAATGGGAGGATTTCAAGTATAACGTAACTAGGCAGTATATCCTTCCATTCGCACATGACAAGGAGAAGTTAAAAGAATCCCCTGAGCTTTATAAGTTCATAGAGAAATCGCAATTGGATGCCTTTGTAGCTTCAAGGTTATCCCAAGATTTTGAGGTTGTGCATTCTGGGCAGAAATAGAGGTGGGAGAAATTGGAGTACAACCATAGGTTGTCTCGAAAAGGGTATGTAGGTTTGGAGGATGAATTAGAAGAAAACATGCCCGGTGAAGAAATCGATCGAGCTCTTCTATGGAAGAAGGCAAGAGAAGATAAAACAGGAAACATCCATGATCCAAAGGTTGCAGAGAGGAAAAATTAATCGTAAGTTTCACTAACTCTATTCTAAATTTGAAAAACACGGTGTTTTATTTTGGTATAGACGTCGCACGTTTAAATAACCGACGTTATAAAATAAACACCACGACGGTTTTTATTTACCGCCGTTTCAAACTGAATAGCATGTCGGTTTTTGAATAAATCAGACGTCTAGATAGAATTAATACGACAGCTTAAATTCCGGAGACGGCCGTTTTGTTTTAAGTTTACTCACGCACACACTCTCCCTATCTCTGTCTATTTCACTGAAATTTGTGGTGCACAATTTCTGGAAAATAATGCATATTTGAATCTAGTTTTTTCATTTCTTCATTAAAATTTACGACGGTTTTATCTCATCTAGACGTTAGAATTTTTATACAATGACGGTACTTTTATGCCGCCGTATGAAATTAAGTCCTACGTCTGTTTGTTCAATAGTCCGTCGTCTTACTTTAAATACTACGATGGTCTTTGATTTATGTTTTAATATGTTTGATTTTGAATATACGACGGGTTTTTTCTCCCAACGTTGTAAATTATAAACAACGAAGGTATTTAACTACCGACGTGTGAAATTAATACTACGTCAGTTATTTAATAAAACCGTTGTTGTAAATGGTATATTACGTCGGTTTATTTATCAGTTTTACACTGCTCAGTTTCTAACAATCTCTCTTTCTCTCTTTTAGGATGATTTGCAAAAGCAAGTCTCCGAAGGCACTCTTGACTGTCTCCGGAGCAATGATATCTTGACTCTTGCTTTGGGAACCCCCGAGCATGGTAGGAGAGTCAGAGGAGTTGGTGCTGGCGTTTCCCCAACTCAATTCTTCAATTTGCCGAGACAATAGAGAGTAAAATTTGCTGACAAATTGAAGGAAAGTCTGATGGAGGCAGTCAGAGAAGAGACCTTGAGGATTGAGGCGAGGTCAAGGGAAAGTATAATGGAAGCGTTAGAGAGAGAGAGGGAGGCTATGTTGGCACATTTCCGTCAACTAGTTCCTAATTTTGATCCCAGCATGCTCAAAACCCCAATTACTCCAATTACTTTACCCCCTCAAGATCAAAGCCCAAAAAATCCAATGTCTGATAAGGCAAGATGCTCTGGGGCCACTGGTATCAAACCCCTAGCTTTGGAATTAGAAGATCCAAAGCCTGATGCTGATACCTCCTGGAAAACGGCAAGAGGACACGGTAAAACCTCTGATATTTTCTTTTTCTACCTTTTAAATTGTAAATAGACGTCGCTCTTTTAAATATTTGGCGTTAACATTTGAAACAACGACGGTATATATTTACCGACGTTGGAAAACAATAATACGTTTGAGTTAAATACCACGATGCTTTTACTTGTTTTGCAATTTATTGGGCATTGAAAATAACGACTGTCTTTTTTGCCGTCATCTAATTCTTTTATAAACCGTCGTCTATTTCATGAAAGCATTGACTGCATTTTAATTAGACGACCTTTCTTTAGTGCAGTGACGTTATAAAGTTTACACAACGACAGTTCTGTATTTACCGACGTCTATAACATTTCCTCCATCAGTATGTACTAGAAACCGTCGTTTATATTATATACCACGTCTGTTTTTTGGGTTTAGTTAGAGTCGTTTATTTTAGTTCACACACAAACTAACTTTTTTTTTTCTTGTAACAGGATCTCTCAAAGCTATACATGTCACCTCCTCTGTTAGCCTTATGCCAAAATGTGTATGGGTACATTATTTGGAGAGGAAAAATAGGTTCATTTAAAAAAAAAATACGTACATTGTTTTACTAGGTACATTATTAGAGGAAAAAAATAGGTACATTATTTGGAGAGAGAAAATAGGTTCATTTAAAAAAAATTGTTTTTCATAGGTACTTTATTCAGAGAAAAAAAATGTACATTATTTTGAGAAAAAAATAGGTACATTATTTTGAGAAAAAATAAGTTCATTTAAAAAAAATGTTTTCAATAAAACAAACAATAAATAGATTATCAAAATATTTTTCAACATAATTAGAATGTACACTATTCTTTTATAAAACTATAATAAAATAGATTACTAGTAGTATAATTCATAAAAGGAAAACAACAAAAAAAAATTATTAAATAAACCAAAACGTTTTTTTTTTGGGTCATAAAACAAACAAAAACGTTACTACTTTAATGTTGAATTTAATATTTAATTTCAAATAAGTTTCTAAATTAATTCCTACATCCATTACAACCATTTGTAAATCTTTCCAAATTCAACATGTGCCATTAGTTACACCGCACATAACACGTTAACTTGTTAATAGGGGTAGTTTTGGAATCTGAAAAATAGAATAAATCAGATTTGAAGCTAGATTAGGTAACTTGCTTACTTGGATCATAGTCATCCGGTTTTATTTGAAAAAATTGGGTATTTTAAATAGAAAAGTAAAGGAAATGGTTGTAGGTGATTACTGTTGACAATGACTTGAGACAAAGCTGGAAACATGGAAAAGCTTGTCTACCCCCTAGAAACTCATTTCCATGTTTTAGGGGAACACAAGGGGAACACAATAAGTTGGAAACATGGAGACATAATTCATGCTTTGGAGATTGTAATTTATTGTAAATTGTGAATTAGGGTTGTAACCAACGGATGGCTATCTAGCTATGCATATACTTGTAGATATATATATTCAATTTGTGCAATGAGAAAAATCATATTTGAATTCTCTGCAAAACCTATCTTATTTCACATTCCCTACTTCATCAATTACACTATCTTTGGCATGGTATCAAAGCAATCGATTTTGGTTGCCTCTGCATAACCTTGTTCTTGCCTAATCTCTACCTATCCTTACCCATAATTTGCTGTTATATCATTCTTATCTCATACTTTGCCTTGCCTCAAAATTGGTCTTGATCCCAAGTCCTATTTGTGCTCTTATTTGCTGAAGTTCTAAGCTATTTCTTTCTCTTAATCTATTTACATCATGGGTGACACCAACGACACAATCAACTCCACAGCCGACTCCTCTAAGATCGACTCCACCAAGATTGACTCCACAACTCCACCACTCCGGTCCTCTCATGACTTCTCTCAAATTACTCATGATAATTTGGATGGGTCCAACTACCCTGCATGGTCTCGTAGTGTTTGCTTGGCCATCACTGCTCGTCGTATGGCTGGTTTCATTAATGGAAAAAAGATTGCCCCTGCCATTGATTATCCTAGCTATGAAGCTTGGGATGAAGACAACTATTTGGTGCAATCATGGCTCAATGGCTTATACGGTGTGGGACGCAGCTCGGAAGACATACACTGTTACTCAGAATAGCTCCAAGTTGTACCGACTCCGTCGTCAGTCCGTCACCACCTCTCAAAGTGGTGAACCTGTGAATGTCTTCTATGAAAAATTACACGTAATATGGCAGGAAATTGACAGCCTCCGTCCCTGCAAACATACCAATCCCGATGATGTGGCCCTTCACCAACAAGCACTTGAAGTTGAATGTGTGTACGACTTTTTGGGAGGACTCGATCCCAACTTTGATTCCATTCGTAGTCGGATACTTGCTATAAACCTCTTCCAGCAATCATTGAAGCTTATGCACTTGTGGTAGAAGAAGATAATCGCCAATCTTCCATGCTTGGCGGTGGAAGTGCAATGGCGGTCAAGTCATATTGGCCACCACACCGTACGTCCTCCGGACTTCCCCCCCCGGGTCCCAAAACTGACGATGCAAAGGGAACTCAGAAGTGCACTCATTGTGGTGGTAATCATCTTGTTGAGAAGTGCTTTAAGCTTCATGGTTATCCTGAGTGGTGGGATGCTCTCAAGTCCCGCAACAAAACTCCCAAGGCAACATGTGTTATAACTACCGATGCTTCTCCATCTTCCACCCTACTCTCTGACTCCGAATCAGGTACACGACCCACTACATGGATAATTAACACAGGTGGCACTGATCATATGACTTTTGACTCTACTATGTTTTCCACATTATCTTCTAAGTCTCATCATCCTTACATCACTAGTGCCAATGGAGTTCCTTCTAATGTTGCTGGTGAAGGAACTACATCACTTTCCCCTTCCTTATCTTTATCTCATACACTACTTGTTCCCTCCATCAATTGCAATTTGCTGTCCGTTGGAAAATTACTTGACTCACATAATTGTTATGCCACATTCTATCCTTCCCATTGTCTTTTTCAGGATCTCACGACTCACGCGACGATTGGGCATGGTAAATGAAGAGGGGGGTTGTATTCCTTGACGGTCTCTTCACCACCAAGGGCAGCTCATACTCATGGTTCCAGCTCACAAGCTCGCAATCAACACCAGATTTGGCTTTGGCATCGTCGCCTAGGACATCCATCCTTTGGCTATCTTCATCGTTTGTTTCCGTCTTTGTTTCGTGGCTTAGATAATCTTCAGTTTCAGTGTGAAACCTGTGTATTGGCCAAATGTCATCGAACGTTTTTCCCTTAAGTGATAATAAAACGGAATTCCCTTTTGATTTGGTTCACTCTGATGTTTAGGGTCCTACTAAAGTTTCTTCCAATGGCAAAAGATGGTTTGTTACATTTATTGATGATTGCACTCGCATGACTTGGGTATATTTACTAGCTCATAAAAGTGACGTTTCCGCTGCAATACGTGAATTTCATGCTATGATTACCACACAGTTCCAAGCCTCCATCAAAGTATTCCGGTCTGATAATGGTGGGGAATATGTGAACAATGTCTTGGCACAATTCATCCGAGACCACGACATCATTCATCAAACCTCCACATCTTTTACTCCGCAACAAAATGGTGTCGCAGAGTGAAATAATCGACAATTACTTGAGGTTACTCGTGCATACATGCTGGATAAATCGGTCCCTCACTACTTATGGGGACATGCCCTTCTTTCTGCAATCTATGTAATTAATCGAGTGCCTAGTAGTGTTTTGAAGTTTGAAACTCCACTGAACACCTTGGCTCGTCATGTCTCTCTTCCTACAGTCCTCAAGTTGCCTCCTCGCATATTTGGTTGTGTTGTATATGCTCATGTTCCATCTCATCAAAGAAGTAAACTGGACCCTTGTGCCATTCGTTGTGTGTTCGTTGGGTATGGATCAAATCAAAAAGGATACAAATGTTACCATCCTCCTACTCGTAAGCTCTTTGTCACCATGGATGCCACATTCCATGAAGATTTATCATACCTTGAAGCTTCTACACCCCTTCTCTTCAGGGGGAGAGGAGGAATGAAGAGAAGGAAGAAAAAGTTCAAGAAGAAATTCAAGTCTGTCCAAATACGACCGGTCGCAGCCCAGAAATGACCGGTCGCTTTTGCAGAGAGATTCAAAACGACCGGTCACACGGACCTCGCGACCGGTCGCATGGCTCCAGCGATGAAATACCAATATGTCCGAAAGCGACCGGTCGCTCAAAACCGTGCGACCGGTCGCGATCCCCTGTCAACTTGAAGATTGCTATTTGGACAGTGATGAAGGTACTGAAAATTGTCGTTCTTATTTGGTGACGATCCCGGAGGAGACAATTCAAATATTTGTTGTGATCAACTACAAAATACAACCCCTCCTTCTCAACCATCGGACCAATCGTCTCGTGAGGAAGAAACACTCGAGGTAATTCCCGAACCACCTAATGCTACACCATACACTCTCTCACCTAGGACCACTAGAGGAAAACCCAAACCTCAATATTGTCCTGACCTTACTGCCAAATCTAAATATCCCATTAATAACCATGTTTCAACTCATAGATTGTCAAAGTCATATGCATCATTTGTCAATCAATTATCTACTGTATGTGTTCCAAATAAGTGGCAGGATGTTATAACAGATTCCAGATGGGCTGAAGCAATGGCAATGGAAATGGAAGCTCTATAAAAGAATTCTACATGAAAAATGGTTCAGTTACCACAAGGGAAGAAACCAGTTGGATGTCGGTGGATATACACCATTAAATACAAAGCTGATGGATCCATAGACCAATACAAAGCCGGTGTTCTCATGTCATTGGCTGCAAATCTTGATTGGCCACTACTGCAGTATGATGTAAAGAATGCATTTCTTCACGGGGACTTGCAAGAAGAAGTGTATATGGAACCACCACCAGGGACCTCTATGACATTCGGTCCCAACACAGTTTGCAAGCTGAGAAAATCATTATATGGGCTAAAGCCGTCACCACGAGCCTGGTTTGGAAAATTCACCGATTCCATGAAGTGTTTTGGGTACACTCAGAGCAACTCGGATCACACTTTATTCTTAAAGCGTCATGGTGACAAACTTACGGCCCTTATCATCTATGTTGATGATATGGTGGTTATCGGTAATGACAATGGAGAAATGAAGAATATGCAGAAGCTCCTTGTTAGTAAATTTGAGATAAAGGAATTAGGTGAGTTACAATATTTTCTTGCCATAGAAGTTGCTAGATCAAAACATGGCATATTTCTATCCCAACGAAAATATGTGTTAGATTTGTTGACAGAAACTGGAATGCTTGATTGTAAGCCAGCTGACACACCCATTGAGCAGAACTACAAGTTAGGGATGTATCCAGATCAAGTACCCACTGACAAAGAAAGGTATCAAAGATTGGTTGGGGGACTGATTTATCTATCACACACACGCCCCGACATAGCTTATGCTGTGAGTATGGTAAGTCAGTTATGCATCAACCAAGTGAGGCACACATGAATGCAGGAACACAGATTATGAGGTACTTGAAGGCTGCCCCTGCAAAAGGGTTGATGTTCTCCAAACATACACCTATGGACCTAGAAGGATACACAGATGCGGATTGGGCAGGATCCATCACAGATAGACGTTCTACTTCTGGATATTTTACATTTGTGGGGGGCAACTTAGTCACTTGGATGAGTAAGAAGCAAAGAGTTGTGGCTAGATCAAGTGCTGAAGCAGAATTTAGGGGAATGGCTCAAGGAGTGTGTGAATTTCTCTGGTTACGGAAATTATTGAAGGACCTTGGAGTTAAATCATTAAAGGCTACAAACTTGTACTGTGACAACAAAGCTGCTATCGAGATAGCACATAACCCAGTACAACATGACCGTACCAAACATGTGGAAGTCGACCGACACTTCATCAAAGAGAAACTAGAAAGGGGTATAATTAAGTTTCCGTTTGTAAACTCGGAAAACCAACTTGCTGACATTCTACGAAGGCCGAATCAAGCAAAGTCTTTTATGACTCACTTGACAAGTTGGGCATGCGTGATATCTTTGCACCAACTTGAGGGGGAGTGTTGACAATGACTTGAGACAAAGCTGGAAACATGGAAAAGCTTGTCTACCACCTAGAAACTCATTTCCATGTTTTAGGGGAACACAAGGGGAACACAACAAGCTGGAAACATGGAGACATAATTCATGCTTTGGAGATTGTAATTTATTGTAAATTGTGAATTGGGGTTGTAACCAACGGATGGCTATCTAGCTATGCCTATACTTGTAGATATATATTCAATATGTGCAATGAGAAAAATCAGATTTGCATTCTCTGCAAAACCTATCTTATTTCACATTCCCTACTTCATCAATTACACTATCTTTGGCAATTACAAATGAATTTTATGGGTCCAAGCTCAATTTACTACTCTTTATTTATGACATAATCTTGAGAACTTAAAAAGTGATGGATCTTAGTTTCTCCACTCATCTTGTTGAAGTCCCAGATCTCTCTCAAAGTTGAAAATTGGTGCATATAAATCTTTTTGGCTGTACAAGTTTGGTTAAATGCCTTCGTATTTTGAGTGTCTTGACAAGCTTTACACATCTTGACCTGGGACAGTACTTGAATCTCAAATATCTTCCGGAGATGCCAAGCAACATTGAATTCTTAAATTTGTCTAAAACTGCAATAAAGAAATTGCCTTCATCAATTTGTCTAAAATTGCAATAAATATAAATGGTATGTAATAATATGATATCTATATATTGAAGGAAGTTGAGGTTCCACCCCAAAACCAATTGGCAATGGGGGGAGTAGCCCAACTCCTTATAAGCTCTTGCTAGGTTCCTCAACTTTCCAATGTGGGACTCTTTACCTTCACATTCTCACACGCCCCCGCACGTGTGGCGAATTTTCAAGCCTAACACGTGGACAACACATATTGGGTGACGTGGAGCACGTGTGGCCGTTGGGCTTTCACACGTGGGCTAACCTGCTCTGATACCATGAAGAAAGTTGAGGTTCCCCCCATCGCCAATCAATGGAGAATTACTCGAAGCAGATATGAATTCGTAAATCCCCAATTCGAAGGCTTGAAATCAGCAATCTCATATAAAAGCCCCAAAATTGACTAGCAATCGATCAAGAACATTGGAAATTCCCAAAACAGTGACAAACCCTATTGAAACCCAAACCTTGATTCAGTTTGACGAAATTGAGAATCCAAGAATGATATGGAAGAAGCAGAAATTGACGTCGATTTCCATGGAGGGCCAGAAAGAGAATATCAAGGCAGAGAAAGCGGAAGCTAGGGATCGATTGATTATGTGAAAGCCATGAGGGCTCTGATACCATGTTAACCAACATATTCAGAGAAGCACGAGGAAGAAATCTGAAGAAGAAGAAGGAAAGAAAAACAGAGAGAAAGTGAGAGGAATTGCAATCTTGATTTCTATATTGCTTAATCTGTTTTTAAGCTCCAGCACTATTACACTTTATACATGTTAAGTAAGGCTTAACAGTCTAACCAATACAGCTATCTAACTAACTCACAAACACTACTAACAACTCACGTGCCTTGCACACCTGAATCACTAACTGTTTAATATCAGTAGTTAACATATATTACATAACCAAATATTTTACATGAACTAGTTCCTTCAATTCTGCTTGAAAAGAGTACATCTAGAGCATGTTCTTTGTTTCAGTTACAGCCCATGAGTTAGTTGACTTTTTTTAGAAACCTATATGTAATATCAAAATGTCATATCACTAATGTTTCACATGTTTTTTTACTGGCAGGCACGAATCTAATTTCATTCATAAAATTATTGAAGAGATTTCAACACAAGTATTAAACACATCTATTTGACTGTAACAAAGAATAGAGTCTTGTGTACAGTACGAGATATGAATGAGCTTTTGGCCGAGTTTCGTGGGTTGGACTGGACTAAATATATCTAAATATATCTCATGGCTGTGACCCCATCAGTTTTGAGAGAAAAAAAATATAAAAGGATTATTGATTGAAAAAAACTCAAAAAATCAACTTATGTGTTGACCAATTAGGAAAACAGAAAAAGAGAGAGGGTCAATCTCGTTACAACTTACAAGAACTGATTGCAACACTACATTGAGAATTAAAGTTAAGGGAAAAGATGTGGCTTGTAGAGTGCAATGCGATATTGAGTTCGATGAAATGGGTCTTCCTCCGCCCAGAAAAAGAGCACATCCCCAGATAATTTGAACTCGTAAACCTGATAATTTGAAAAAAATGTGTAGGCTAGGCCACGTGTGCAGGACTAGACTAGGTTATATTGGAAATTACTAAATTTAATGTGAAATGTCTCCTAACTTTAGATTAGGATACGAGACCTGATTTCTACGGGAGTGGTAAATGTTCACTTGTAAAGTCTTCCCGATCACCCCAAAGCTTGCTCCTCCTATAGCTAGCAAAGGGGTTTGAAAATTCATGCATCCAACTTTTGTTTTTTTTGTTTTGCTGTCATGAGATCAGTTGGGTTCAGAAGTTTGGCAATAGAAAGTCAATGTATTCGGATAATTTGGAAAATATTCGTTTTCGTCCTCACTCTCTAATTATCACTAGAATGACTTGTAGTTGAAAAAGCAAGCGACACAGGAAGAGAAAAATTGACAATTATTATGTGAGAACTATTTAAATTATTATCATAATTATTTTGATATAAGTTAAAATGTAGAAATCTTTTTATTATGTGAGAAATGTACCATTAATAACCTCTTTAAAATGAGCCTAATATCAAACATATTTTAATTATAACATATATTATTTATTAGTTAATTATGCGGGATAATCATGTAGTGATTGGAAGCTTCTACACACATGCATGCATGCTCACGTACGAATATGTGAACTTTAATTCATCACTCTTGCCGTCATCACTCTTGTCGTCATCACTCTAAGTCTAGAAGAACACTAAACCGTTTGGCCTCTCCTCTCCTTCATTTTATTGAAGGTGACGTGTGAGACCAATTTCTAAGAAGGCGGCCGTCTTGACAAAAAAAAAAGTAGAAAGCGGCCACAAAGTGAGACCCAACATGATGCATTTTAATATAAATTCATGGTGTATAATATATACACTTTCATCTTGTTTTTCACTAATATATTAATTTTACTTTTGAAAAAATTAAAAAATTAAAAAATATATATTAATGGTATATCTTTGATTCAAATTGAATTTTGTATTACATATAATGAAAGATTATGAAGTTTTTTTTGTGATGATTATTTTTTCATATAAATTGATCCAATGTATATTAGATTGGATTGAATTGGATCTTGACATCTGACTATATTGGATTGGATTGTAAAATCTGTAATCCAATAAATAAAAAATTGAATTAAATTGAATTGGTAAGGGCTTGTCCAATATAGGTCCCTACAATTTCTATTTCATATATATATATATATATATCCATCATTCTATAAATCTATGTGTAAAACTCAATTTCAAACTTAAATGACCAGTAGGATATAAAAGGTCATAGTATTCCTATATTTTTACAATGTTGCCATCAAACTTAATATTTTATTTATAATTTATTCCAAGTATTTCATTAATTTCTATAATTGTAATTAAAACTCCCTATTAATAGCATATCAATCACCCCATTTCTTTTGGTAGCCATTCCCTCTAACATATCGTCCCCCAAAATTGCAAACCAAAAAAAAATGTAAATTACATATCCAATAATATATACATATGAAAAATATAAATATAAATATATACATATAAAAATATAGGTATATTATTTACCAAAAAAATTTAAATAAAACTAGGTCAATTACTTTGTAATTGAAATTTTCGTACATCTTTCATAAATTAAAGGTACACAATAATTTATATAAAATAGGTACGTTGTATAATTGAAATTTATGCATATTTTTTATAAATTAAAAATAGGTACATTATTTAGAAGAAAAAAATAAGTTCATTATACTAGGTAAATTGTTTTACTAGGTATACATTATTAGAGAAAAAAAATAGGTACATTATTTAGATAAAAAAAATAGGTTCATTTTAAAAAATAAATAGATTATCAAATTATTTTTCATAAAACAAGTAATAGGTACATTATTTAGAGAGAAAAATATATATAATATTTAGCGAAAAAATAGGTTCATTATACTAGGTAAATTGTTTTACTAGCTACATTATTAGAAGAAAAAAAATAGGTACATTATTTGGAGAGAAAAAATAGGTTCATTTAAAAAAATTGTTTTCATAAAACAAACAATAAAAAGATGATCAAATTATTTTTCATAAAACAAGTAATAGGTGCTTTATTTAGAGAAGTTTCATTTTGTCGATGTAAACTCTAACCCTCAAGCTTGCTCTTGTACCGATAATTTTATTTTAGAGTTGCTTATTGTTTGGCTAATAGCAAGGGTCCTGAGGTGTCAAGACTGTTGCGTTAATCATGGGTGTTAGTTTGTATTAGTTGTTATAATAGTCACGTGTATCTTTCAGTTAGTTAGGAAGAGCTAGCTTAACTACTAAGCAAAGCCAAAGTATAAAGGGCTCTGGCTCCTGTAATATTCATTAATGCAGTAAAAGAATTCTCAGATAATACTCATTTTCTCTCTTGATTCTTTGACTCTTCTCCTTCTTCTCAATCCTTTCTCATCTGTTAACATGGTATCAGAGCTCTCGCGTGGCTCATACCCTCTGATCTTGATGTGCTTCCTCTGTGTTCAGCTCTAATTTCCTATTCTATTTCCTTCCCCCGTATTCAATTTTGTCAATTTCCTTCTCAATTCTTGTTTGTTGAATCAATTTCGTCGATTTCACGTTCAATTTCCTTCTTCTTCTTCTTCGATTCCAAAACTCTCATCTTTCTTCTGTGATTGTTCAACAAATTCCTCTTTTTCTGCATCAATGGCGGCTTCGTCTCTCAAAATTGAAGGATTGCTAGGCATGGTTACTCTTCCTTTCTGAAAGATGATAATTTCTTGAAATGGCGGTATCAGATTGAAGTCTGTCCTGGAAGGTTATGATCTTTTCGGCCACTTCGATGGATCTACCATTGCTCCCCCAAAATTTGCTATTTTGGATGAAGAAGGAGTCACCTCAGAGGTTACCTCCAGCATATAAGGAGTGGCTTCGGGCTGATAAAGCTTTATTGAGCTTTCTGATTGCAACACTCTCGGACGACGCGATTGAATATGTTATCGATAGTAAAACGGCTCGTGATGCTTGGTTGAGCCTCTCCGATCGCTATGCCACGATGTCTCGTTCTCGGATCAGTCATCTCAGACTGAGTTGCAGACGGCTCAAAAAGGTGGTGATTCCATCGACAAATTTCTCCTGCGCCTCAAACGTATCAAGGATCAGCGGTCCGTTTTCATTTCGGATGATGATCTTATGATCGCAGCTCTCAATGGATTGCCTTCCGAGTACGATATGATCAAGACAATTCTCATTGCTCGAGATACGACCATTTCGTTCAAAGATTTTCGAACTCAGCTTTAGCTGCCTGAACAATCTACGAGTCGCGCCTTTCAGCTCTTCATACTCCTATGGTGGCCATGATTGGGCATACTTCTTCTGGCTCTCTCAATACCGGTGCTGGTATACTTCCTACTCCTTCTCCTGTTCCTGATCTCATTCTGGTTTTCATGCCAATGCTAGGCCCTCTAGTTCTATGTCTACTTCTTTCGGAGAGGACGATTTTCTAGTAATCACTCTTTTCCTCCTCGTGGAGGTTTTCAAGGCTACAGACCGTCTCATGGTGGCGGCTTTCAAGGCTTCAGGCCTTCTCCTGGTGGCTTTCCAAAGTCTGGTGTTGTGCCTGAATGCCAAATTTGCAACAAGCGTGGACACATTGTTGTCAACTGCTACCATAGGAATGTTTCTCCTCAGAACTCAGCCTCATCATCTGTTATCGAGTGTCAAATCTGTGGGAAACGTGGACACGGTGCTTTGGATTGCTTTCATCGCTCAAACTACGTGTATCAAGGTTCCTCTCCTCCTGAATCTCTCACTGCAATGACAGCTCAGACCTCTTTTTCTCCTGAGACATTCTGGATAACGGATAGTGGTGCCAGTCATCACATGGTGCCCACTTTTTGATCAATTGGATTCTGTAACTCCATGTACTTCTGGAGATCAAGTTACTATTGGCAATGGGGCAGGTTTGCAAATTGCTCACATTGGCCACACCAATCTCTCTAATGGAACTTCTAAACTACATCTGCACAATGTTTTTCATGTTCCACAGCTTCCTGCTAAGCTTCTGCCAGTTCATCAGCTATGTCAGGATAATAACTGTTTTGTCATTTTTGATCAGTTTGGTTTCTGTATAGGACAAAGCAACAAACCAAGTTCTTCTCAGGGGCAGGAGTAATAAAGGCATATATCCTATACATGGTGCATTTCCTCCAGTCAATTCTTCTTCTCTAGCTGCTGGTTCTTTTTCTCCAGCTCCTGCTTATGTGGGACAGCGAATCAAATCATCTGTGTGGCATAGCAGGTTAGGGCATCCTACTAATGAGATAGTTCAGACTATGCTTAAAACCTCTCAATTACCAGTTCTTGTAGATGCTCATCCGCATGTTTGCCCATATTGTTTAAGTGGTAAAATGCACACCTTACCTTTTCCATCCACTCATGTTAAGTCTTTAGTGCCATTCCAAAGAATCCATAGTGATCTGGGGGACCCTCTCGTGTAAATCCTATGATGGATACAGATATGTAGTGACCTTTATTGATGAGTTTACTGGATATTCTTGGATATTTCCATTGTTCAATAAATCTGAGACCTTCTCAAAGTTTCTTCAGTTTTCTGCATTTATCAAGAATCAATTTTCTGCATCTATTAAATGTCTTCAAACTGATGGGGAGGAGAATTTATGAGCAAGCAGTTTACAGATTTCTTGTTGAATAATGGTATTGAACATCAAATTTCATGTCCTTATACTCCCCAGCAGAACGGCCTTGCCTAGAGGAAAAATAGACATTTGATTGAGACATCTATAACCCTATTAACTGGCAGCTTCGTTGCCTGAGATTTTTTGGTTTCATGCTATGGCACATTCTGCATATCTTATTAACATAATGCCTAGTAAAATACTGGAAAATGAATCTCCGTATTTTAGATTGTTTCATAAACTTCCAGAGATTAAGCATCTACGTATATTTGGTTCGGCTGTGTATCCTTGTCTGAGGCCCTTCACTAAGCATAAGCTCCAGCCTCGCTCTTCCTTCTGTGTGTTTTTAGGCTATGTGCTGGGCTATAAGGGTGTCATGTGTTATAATATGGAAAATCACAAGGTTCTTATTTCTAGGAATGTTATCCATGATGAAAGTGTTTATCCTTTTAAAGGTCATAAGGTGTCTCCTCCTCAGGACACTTCTTCAGTTTCTGGTATGCCTATCAGTGTTCCTTCAAGTGTAGTTTTCCCCAACTCTCATACAGATCCTCCACCACATCTTGTACCTTCCATCTCAACACCTACAGTAGAGTTTTCTTCTTCTCATGCCTCTGAGACTTTTATACCTGCAGTTCCTACTTTTCCAGTTTTAAGTGAAGCTCAATTGGAAGCTTTACTCCCTCATATACCATCATCTGGTTCTTCTGAGGTTGTTCCCAACTCAGATAGTTCCTCCAGTTCTATTGCTTCAAATCATGCTAATAATCATCCTATGCAAACTCGAGCAAAGTCTGGAATTAGCAAACACAAGGATTTCTCAGATTATCATTGTTTCAGTTTCACTTTCTGCCTTCTTCAGAACTAGATGAACCTGCCAGTTATAAGATTGCTTCTTACTCCTCAGACTGGACAAAAGCTATGCAAGAGGAGATTGCAGCTTTACATATGCAAGGCACATGGGTTTTAGTTCCACCTCCTTTGCATAAAAATGTGGTTGGTAGTAAATGGATCTACAAGATCAAACGAAATTCCTGATGGCACCATTTCCAGATATAAAGCAAGGCTAGTGGCTCAAGGTTTTAGCCAGGCACATGGTTTGGATTACTCTGAGACTTTTAGTCCAGTAGTTAGGCACACCACTGTCAGGATTATTCTTAGTTTGGCTGCAATGCATGGTTGGAAACTCAACCAATTAGATATTAAGAATGCTCTTTTACATGGTGATCTTGATGAAGAGGTTTACATGAAGCAACCACAGGGGTTTGAAGATTCTCAACATCCAAATTTTGTCTGTCGACTAAAGAAATCGTTATACGGTTTAAAACAAGCTCCAAGGGCATGGAACTCAAAGTTCACTGGATACTTAGGGCCCGTCTGGTAATGTTTTCAGAGAGCATTTTCAGAGAATGTTTTCATAGAATGAAAACGAGAAAATGAAAACGCATTTTCAGAACAAAAACGTGTCTGGTAGCTTAGTTGAAAATTATTTTCAGAGAACAAAAACAGTGAAAACGCGTCCTGGCAGTATGTAAAAATGACAAAAACAGTGAATATGTATGCAACTTTAATTAAAATGCATTATGTTTTTTTAATACAACATTATGTAATCAATATGTGAGTTTTAAAAAAAAAAAAATTAGTACGTATATTATTTTTAAAAAGTATTTTTTAATCATCTAAAAGAATATCATTTAAAAAATAGAATAAAATTCTGTAGTATAAAACTAGAATTATCTTTAGTATAAAAATAAAAAAAAATAAAAAAAACCTCAACCCAACCTTCGCTTTCACTCTCTGCAAACACGCCCCAATTCTATCATTCCCCATCTCTCTCTCTCTCTCTCTCTCTCCTCAAAATTGAAGAATCAGACCAACCCCCTCTTTTCCACTTTCTCTTCATGCCGCTGCACCCTCTCTCTCTCTCTTTCTCACTTGCAACCTCACCTTCCAATAGCTTCCCAGCTCCTTTTCCTTTTTTTTTTGGACTGAAATTTGATTTGGCAATTAGTTGTTCAACGATGGTGGTTCGATTCAATTGCGTAGAGATTTTATTGGGTTCGATTGAGTGGCGGTGATGTCAATCTAGTTCGATGGGGCGGTGGTGATTTTGATTGGGTGATGGTGGTGGTTCAAGCTCTGCGTGTGGTTCTCTATTGGCAACGTTTGACGGTGGTTTTGGTCTAATGGGGAGAGAAGCAACGTGTTTTCAGTGTTGTTTCTTGTGAGAATGAAAACAGTTTTTTTCTGTTTTCTACAAGTATACATGAAGTTGTTTTTGTTTTCATAAAATGTTTTCTGTGTTTTCTGTTTTTGCCCACCGAACAGGTTTTTTGTTTGTTTTTGTTCTCTCAAAATGAAAATGGGCTCTCAAAACATAAACGAACGGGCCCTTACCTTCTCTCGGTTTCAAAGTCTCTAATCTGATCCTAGTTTATTTGTAAAGCATCATGGTTCAGATGTAGTCATCTTACTTCTTTATGTAAATGATATCATTTTAACAGGGTTCTAATATCGAGTCTCATTCAAGAAATCATTGCTGATCTTGGTTCTGTTTTTGAGTTGAAAGATATGGGGCAACTATCCTATTTCTTGGGGCTAGAGATTTCGTATCAGAGTAATGGGGCTATTTTTATACATCAGTCAAAGTATGCAAAGGATTTGCTAGCAAAGGCTGGTATGAGTTCATGTAAAGCATGCTCTACTCCAAGTAAACCCCATACTTAGATTTTGCCGATCTGAAGGAGAACCCTTAAAGGATCCCACATTGTATCGTAGTATTGTTGGTGCACTACAGTACCTTACATTTACAAGGCCAGATTTAGCATATGCTGTCAATACAGTGTGTCAATATATGACCACACCAACTGATGCTCATTTCTATCTTGTTAAGAGGATCTTGAGGTATATACAAGGGACGTTACAATTTGGTATTCTCTATTCACCTGGTTCTGTTTCTATTAATGCCTACAGTGACGCGGACTGGGCAGGAGATATCTCAACTCGAAGGTCTACTACTGGGTATGTAGTATTTATTGGTCCTAATCTAGTATCTTGGGAGTCATAGAAACAAGGATCTATTTCTCGTAGTTCTCCAGAAGCAGAGTATGGAGCTCTTGCTAACACTTCTGCTGATGTTGCTTGGATAAGACAGGGTGCTTGCAGATCTTCATGAATGTCTTCTTGAGCCTCCAATGATTCATTGTGACAACATGTCTGCTTTGGCCCTCCCGTTCTAATCCAGTCTTTCACTCCCGTATTAAACGGCTTGATATTGATTTCCATTTTGTGAGAGAAAGGGTTCAACGCAAAGATATCTTAGTACAATACATTCCAACAGATGAGCAGGTTCGAGATGTATTTACAAAAAGCCTTCATGCACCTGTGTTCTCAAAGCACTGTATCAATCTCAGACTGGGAAATCCAGACTGAGCTTGAGGAGGGATGTTTGGCTAATAGCAAGGGTGCTGAGGTGTCAAGACTGTTGCGTTAATCATGGGTGTTAGTTTGTATTAGTTGTTATAATAGTCACGTGTATCTTTCAGTTAGTTAGGAAGAGCTAGCTTAACTACTAAGCAAAGCCAAAGTATAAAGGGCTCTGGCTACTGTAATATTCATTAATGCAGTAAAAGAATTCTCAGATAATACTCATTTTCTCTCTGATTCTTTGACTCTTCTCCTTCTTCTCAATCCTTTCTCATCTGTTAACATTTATTAGCATTACATGAGAATTTTAAAAATAAAAATAAAAATAAAGCCTTAGTTGCTAAGTTTCATTTTTTCGATGTAACTTGCTCTTGTCCCTATAATTCTATTTTAGAGTTGCTTAGGAATAAATAAAATAAAATAAAAGCCTTAGTTATACTGGATAACTAAGGCTTATTTTTATGTGTTTAGCCTTTAAGCACTTTGGTTGGATAAGATTAGTTGCTCTACAAGATTTTTTTAAAAGGCTTTTGAGCAGTCTGCAGATTTAGGATTCTATGGACAAGTGGTCGCAGTGTAAAAGCAAATGGAGATAGAAAGGGCGGCAGGCTCCGCATGTTAGAATGAATTGAAGCAAAGGGATATGTTGGAGTGGCGGGCTCCGCATATTGAAACTGAGAGAGAACGAGTGTGCTAATCTTTACATGCCAAATCCAGAAGAGGGAGAAATTGAGAAATCACAAAAGAAATCTTATTATTTTGATATAAGTTTAAACATAGAAATCTTATTATTATGAGAAATGTTCCATTAATAAGATCTTTGTTATAAATCTAGAGGAATTGAGAGAGGATTTTGGGAGAGTGAATAGAGAGAGAGACATAGCAATGTTCATCATAAGCAAGTATATCCAAGTTTATTATTATGGTATATTACAAATGGGGGAGGAATGCCTATTTATAAGCATAACCTGTTAGCACATGTGCGTGTGCAATGACAATTCATATACCAGGTTCTTTAATTAACTAAGATAGTGGGCTCCAAAAGTTAATGGCTAACTAAGCCATTAGTTTTACAACACTCCCCCTTGGAGACCACAATGTATGGAGTATGCCTCATCAAAAACCTTGCCAGTAAAACCCAGTGAGAAAAAAAACTGGTCAAAGGGAAAAAGAGTACATAACCATATGTAGCATAAAACTTTGTCATGTGTATAGTGAACATTACTAACGTGCGACACTGCCTCATTAAAACCTTGCCAGGAAAAACCCAGTGGGATAAAAACCTGGACGAAGGAAAAAGAGTACAGTGTATGAAGATCTTTATTGATTGCACGCTCCCCCTAATGCTCTGCAAAATATCTTTAAGATAATCCATCTTTCTGAATGTTGTGGTTGACAAAGCTTTGATACACCTTTAGTGAATAAATCTGACTTTCAATTTTTGATGGATGCTCCATCTGAAGAATTACTTTCCTTTGATAACTTCATGATCCATCACAAATAAAATTGATAGCACATTCCTTTCTAGTAGAGTAGGCTTTGGTAATGCTTGCACCATATTTGCTCTTGTAGCTTCAATTTATGGATGCTTAGTCAGATGAATGTCTCCCCTGATATCTTCATGACTATCTCTTTGGAGAGGAAAACTTTTGGAGTGAGTGGAGGATATGACTATCATGAATTCCTGTAAGTGATATGAAATCAATATATCCTTATAAGTAAATATATTTCAAGTGAATAATCTCTATGCAAATTAGAGAAATTTCCAGAATCCGCGTTTTTAATAAATCATGGGCTACTTGTAAGTTTTACTTGTATAGAATATGCCCGTATATGTTAATCTGCGGAGATAGCATTAAATATGCGTCACATCACCCTCACTGTAATGGTGATGGAGCTAAGCTTTAACTGGAAATACCGTGTCCGGTTACGCTACCGGAAAATCCATATAAAAATGCTTCAATACTTTCTTAGTATAAGCTGATTGGTAGCCAAGAATTTCGTTGGCATCATGCTCAATCTTTAGGTCAAGACTTTATTTCTTGAACTTCTTTTAGGAGTTTTAACCAATTATCAACTCTTCAGAAGTTGTAATGTGTTGCAACATTTCATAATGAATGTACTCACTGAGGCAATATACTATTTTCATATTAATATTGAGTACAAAATTTGTGCTTCATGCACTTGTCCTTGAGGGACTTGCTTCACGCAATTTGAATCCGTCAAGGATTTTCTTTCAAGGATTACACTTCATGACACACTATATAGCTTTATACCCAGCTATCTTGTCCCATTTTTGCATCGCTTATGGCAATATACTCCGTGCACTTAATAACCTTTAAAGATAGTGTGTTAGTCTCCGTAGATGTGCAATAATTTCATCGTAGTTGCATCTACAAGTATGGAGAATCTCATAATTCCAAGTTTCTTCCAGAAACTCTATGTCATATAGAAGTGAGTGTATTCCAATTTATTTCAAACACCCATGTATAACCTTTTTGGTTAACATCTTCTGGGTTCATATATGTTCTTTCACGTTCATTTGCCTCTTTCCATTTTGGCCAATGATTTTATCAATATTTGATAATTGAACGTGGTTCCATTCAACATAGCCCATTGATGATTTGAGTAGCTACTTTAAAACCAAGAATATCATTCATCAATTTGTGATCCCACCATTCTTATGTGCATGCGCATGCATCAATAAGCATTTCTTTGCCTTTTCCCGGGTACCCAAGGCAATTTGTTTTTAGGGACTTTCATTGTCTCCTTCTAAACATACATCTCTTATAAGATGAATTATGTGAGAATGTGGATCATAACCTCCTCTGGAGTGTTTAAAATAGGGCGTGAATAATCTCCATTCCAGGAGTTGGAACATTTAGAACATATATCTGTCATGCTTTAGGCATGCCAGAGACTAATTTTATCATGTCAATGGATTGTCTTTCTGGGACATAAATTCAGACAATTTGCTACGCACTCTGCGTGCACCATATTGACATGTTGATGGATTGTCCTTTTTGGAACCTCAATCCACTCTATTTGCTACGCATTTGGCGTGCATTCACACTGTCATGCCCATGAGTTACTCTTTGGGAGCCTTTAATATATGCAGTGTTTTGCAATTTTCAGAATTTGCATTAATCTTTCATACCTCTTTCATACCTGTTACATATATCAGGTAGTATAATCATGCGTTGATGAGACAATATATTCCATAATCATTCACGTCGTTAACCCCAATTCTCCCCCTAACGACGGAAAAATGGTCTCATCTAAACGATTCCAAAAGTATTATAAGCATAGTATTTCGGAGACAACAAAAGACAGAAAATTCAGTGTCCCTTAATAGAATCACAAAGATACAGGATATCAGAGAATCTTTGGTTCTCAACAACAAGTGATAGGGAAAATGCTTATAATATAAAAGCAAACTCACAACGATCTATAAAAAGTGTGAGGCTTACAAACTTCCTTTGATCATTAGGATGTAGAGAGGTTACATGAAGAACATGAAATATCCTGGAGAGATTCATGTTGTGATGGAAACGTACCATGCTTCATGTTCTGAATGATATATCATCCATATTCTGATCCATGAAGCATATGAATCTTCCTCTTCTATCATATGTGAGAGAGGTATATATGTCCTAATGAACAATGTCCTCTCTTTCTTATCATAAATGGACCCAGAAGCTCAGTGAACGAGGCTGATCCATGATCAAACAACTACTTTAACAGAGTAGTGGATCATGATCAAAGATAATCTTGCTTCTGAAGGTCCTGATCAAAGATAATCTTGCTTCCAAGGAAATTTGCAGGATTCCTGAGCATGTCAAGTACTTCCAAGGAAATCTGCAGGATTCCTGAGCATGTTAAGTACTGGAGAGAACTCAGGTTGATATTGCTTCCAAGGAAATCTGTAGGATTCCTGAGCATGCCAATACTGTTGAGAGAACTCAGGTTGATATTTCATCCTTTGTTTAGAAAGCAACAACAAAGGGTATTTTGAAACTCTCTAATAGTAGGGAATATATATAGCAGAAATGAGAATATAAAAAATAGGTAGCTTAAATGTAAACCATACGTTAGTCTCTAATCAATCAGATTACTGTTGTGCCTCAAAAGAGGTGTTTTAAAATTTATAAACTCGCAAGCGCACGAATCGAATATAGCATAAGCGTGTAAGAGCGAGATCGTACCCAAGGGATTGCGTGTAAAGATAGAAAACCAATTACACCCAAGTTAATTTCATTTCCAACCTAGTTGATTCAAATGGTGATTTGTTTGTTGATAAAGAAAATTTAATAAAGCATGAAACAAATATGGAAATGACAATAAACTGATATTAAGATTTAAATTTATGAGAAAAATAACTAAGGTATTAGAATCCACACCATTATTCCATAAGATCCTAATTATTTATCTTTCAATTCCCATGGAGTAGCAATCTAGAAATCAATCTAATGCTTTCTCAAGATTTATCAATTAAGTTTGTAATTTAGATCATAAGTAAATTTTCCTTCCCTTCATAAGTACAAATTCTAAGCATAAAATGTAAACAAAATTATTTAACTACAAAGGATCAAAGTTTCCTAAGCATCCTATGTGAAAAAGTTTATTTGAATAACAAAATATCAAAGAAATTTGTAAACTATAAATATAAACCAAGGATGAATTAATAGATTAATCCAAACTCTTAACTACCACAAATACATGTTATAGTCACAATACATGATAGAAGTAGTGAAAAGAAGATTAATCTATTAATCATGTGAAGTGAAAATTATAATCATTGAATACCACAATATTTGAGAATTGAAAATAAAAACTAGAACTCTATTTAATAATGGTGTTTCATCCAACCTTAGTTAAGTATTTTAGCTAGACATAATTAAGAATTAAAACAAAACAAAGAAACTAAAATACATGAATTAAATGAGAACTAAGAAAGGTGAAGAACAATTTTAAGAGAGTTATTAGCTCTCCGTTTTCCTTTCCATCCTTGTTCTCTTTCTTTCTTTCTTTCCTTTCTTTCCTTTCTTTCTTTCCTTCCTTCTGCCGTGTATCACTCTTCAATCCTACTTTGAATTCCTTGAATTGCTGCCTATTTATAGAAGCATGAAGTCCCTTTCATTCCAGCTGTATGTGCAATATGTCCCTCATGAACCTGTCTTGGTGTTTGACAGCCTGTGGATTGAGTTTTTATCCAATTGCTCCAATTTTTTGATATGTTTTAGTCGACATCTTATTGAACAAGTGTCATGAAGGATATTTATTCATTTAAGCATGGGAAAATTCGTTTTTCAGGTCTGCAAATGGACTGTACAGCATGAGCTGTAAAAGGCAAAGTCATCAAATCCAACTTGAGTTCTTCTTCTCTTTATTTCTTCAATGATGGAATGGCAACTTGCATGCATGTTGATTACTTCTGATTTTCATTTGTTTTATCTTCAATTGCATTTGCTGCTGCACACGTTGTCTTTGAGCAGATTTCCTTGACTTTGGCAAGTGGAGGTAAGATTGGTCCAAAAGAGATTTCTAGACTGTTGTAACATGCATGATCAGTTGGATAGGCTACACTTGTTCAATGGAGCTCAAATTTTGATATGTTGTAGTCAACATCCATTGGAACAAGTTTCATGAAGATCTTCACCTCATCCGAGCAACGGAGCATGCTGATCCAAGGCCAAGATGGTGACCTACGAAAATGAACAAAAACAGAATTTATAACCAATAATGCATTTTTAGTTCATTTTCATTCTAACCAAGGTAAAACTTATGAAACACAAAAAAGAAGTAAAAAAAAGCTATGAAATGTCAAGAACTAACTTAAAATATTGGGTGAATAACATGATAAATCATGTGTCAAAATGAACCTAACAAAATTCCCAAACTTATCTTTTGCTAGTCCTCGAGCAAAAAAATAAAATAAAAATAAAGATAAAAACAAAAAAAAACAAAAAAGTTCATTAGACCACTTTCGTAGGTAACTCGATTGCATTGAGCGAATGCAACAAGCCTTTAAACCTCTAGGCATCCCTAGTAGAAGGAGTTGTGTCTCCTGAAAGTTTAACAGATTTAAATACCACAACCGTTTTACTGAACTCTGAAAACAAAGTAATTAGAAAACTTAAAAGATTGTGTTAGTCCTTTAAGCAAAACAACAAAAAGAAAAATAAAAACAAAAACAAAAACAAATTCAAAATAAAAACAAAAATAAAAACTCATAACAATCTTTCCGCACATTTTCAGAAGAGAAATGACTCATGCACATGACTTAAACGTTTTAACAATGAAAGCTCAGTTTTAGACATTCTTTACAAGGTGGCAAAGTTCAAAACGTAATGTGCTCAAAGTGTAGTAGTGATAGCCAAATGCAACAAATTTTCCAATCTTAGTTTTTACAAAACTTCAAAAATCATACCAAGCACAAATGTAACTTCAAATCTCACCAAAGTTGTCCTCTCACAAATGAATCACTCAGAAGAGGGCTACAATGCATCACTCAATTATAAATATGAGAATAGAGTTAAACCTTAAGGGACTTAACTCACAATAGAAGGATGAAAAACATGCATAACTATGATCTCAAGAAGGATGCCAAACACTTAAAAGTTTGAAAAATGTGTGCAGTTCAACCACATGACATTTAGGATCAATTTAGGTCTTTATCATGGGTTGTAATGGGGCTAAGGGTGTAAGGTGAGTAAGAAATGAAGGATATGGATACAACAAAGTTCAAGGAACTCACAATGTAAGAGCATATAACAGTTGATTACAAGACTTTATTTTTTACGCTTTAGATTTTATTTTTTACGTGATCAATTAGACCACAAAGCCTTATACCTTCATTTATTTTGATTCACACTCCTTTCTTCTATTTGAACAACCATCAATTTATTTTTGAGGCCAATAAAGAAACTTGAACTTGAAATCTGAATCCAATGTAACTTAACCACAACTTTTCTCTTTTCTTTCACTCTTTGAGTGAAGTTCTCTGTTTTTTTTTTAAATGTAGTATCTCTTCCCAAACCTAGCATAAAAAACACATCCAAACTAAAGCTCATGAGTTCCTTAGAAAGGTAAATTCTTGTTTTTCAGGCTAAGGCTAAGAATAATAATTGGTTAAATGAAAGAAAAGGCTTACATGTAGGCTCAAAGTGGTTACAATGGAAAATCATGCTTAAGCATGCATACGGTTAGTTTGAAAGGCACAAACGGTTCAAAGAAGGCCTTAATATCATTTCTCAAATGTCACGTAATCAAATTACACAAGAATGAATGTCTTTTAAGTGTTCAACCAAGTCAATGAATAATGAGATCAAGCAACAACTTGGATGACAAGAAAATAAGAATATGTGTATAACACTCATGAATTGAAGCACAAGGCTCAAAGCTCACATTATATGGTTATACAAGTCTAATTCATGCTTAATACAATTCTTTGGATCATGCAAGTCCCTTAACTGGAGAATTATGAAACAAATGGCAAGTGCATAGAGTGTTTCAAACATATCATGCTAGAACGATGCCATTTAGTGAATAATAATTTTTTTTTATATATAGACATTTTCAATCAAGTCATGTAAACATTCATCACAATCTCATCATATGTGTCCGGAAAGTGACTTGAAAACAAAATGACTCAAAACTGAAAAGAAAACAAACTAAAAGAAAGCAAGAAATTAAGTGAAACGAAAATAAGACTTGCTATCCCTTCCCAAACTTAGAAATAAACATTGTCCTCAATGTTGAAGAATTTATGTATCAGCAAAGTTATAACAAGAAATGAAAGGGATTTAAAGTAATTAAATAAAAAAAACAAACAAGAATTAAAACTACAATTTAGTTGCAAAAAATAATAATAATAATAATAAAAAATAAAAAATAAAAAAAAATCAAACGGAACAAAACCAAACCAAATACAACAGTAAGCCCTAACAACAGTTCTACGCATGCAGGAAATCCAGACTTTGAAGAAGTCCAACCCATTGGAACGTCCAAATCAATTGAAAACCCAACCCAAACGAAAGCCCAAACACTTCTTTTATTATTATAATTATTTATTATTATTATTATTAAAAATTAAAGAAAACAAAGAAGTGTTGTCAGAAGCGCAAGGAAAGAGATTTCTGAAAGAGAGCAGGGCCGGATGTCTCGTTTCCTGATAGGTCACGGGCCAAAAGAGGGTGAGGGACGTGTCAGCATGCAGAGGCCGCTTTCACATCCCCCAAGCCAGAATTATTGGCTTCGTAGGAAGGCGCGACGACTTATTGTTTCTTGAAAGCGCTGAAAGGCAGAAATACAATTAAGAGAGTTGGGGGATGGGTGCGGCAGATGGAGATAAGCCGTAGGGACGTGCGAAACTTAGAAGCGTAGCGGCTAGGGTTTAGAAAAAATTAAGTCTATAAAAGGCAGGAAAAGAAAAAAAATGAAAAAACACAAACTCCTAAACACACAAAAGAGAAAAGAAAGAAGAAAAGAGAGTGAAAAATCAAAATGGCCTCTTCCTATCCATTTTCGTTGGATCTTAACTTAGCTCCACCGACTCTAGAACTCGGGCCAAGCAGTGGCACCAATATGGATGCCCTATTTTGCCTCCGCACGGGGGCATGTAACAGGAAATGACTCAATACTCCTGGACAACGATGTTGCCAGCTGGAGTTGCGAGAAATCTAGTGACTCCTAAAGATCATACGTGTGCTGGGCACAAGGGAGGACAATCGGGTCGTGAGCCACGCCATGGCACTAAGCGTGCAGAGTACAACATGTGTCGCAAGTTTGGGTCATCGCCTACTGCGAAGTCCCATGAGATAGAGGTGCTGAAAGGTCAATTGGCGGCGGAGCGAAGTATGGTTGAAGATTGTCAGTGTTATAAAAAGCTTGAAAAGGGAGAGGTCAAGGATAGTGGAGGTGAATCGACACCAGTTAGAAGTATTGGCGGACGAGAATAAAAATCTATCAAAGATGGTAGAGTTGTACTCTCGAAACATGCGAAAGCAACTGGAGGACCTAGACCGACCAGGGAAAACGCAAGCAACCAGACTCGCGAGAGTAGTTATGCTGAAGCGAAGATTGCGATCTTTGGGAGCTCAAGTGATGAGCCCCAAGAGGCTGTGCGTGAAGACCCTGGAGAGGAAATCCAGAGGGCCAAACTCAAAGCTCCTATGGTTGAGACACCAAGCACTGTGAAAAAATAATTTCTAATGTATTATTGGTGTGCCTGCTGTTTCGTCCTTTCCTTTGTATTTTTCATTTTCATTTTGTTTCACTTTTTTTTTTCGGAAATAAAAGAAATTAAGTTGCAAAAGAAAAAGTAAGCACACTTCCCAAACTTTGAAATAAAACAAAGATGACAGCCGAAAGGGAAAACACACTTTCCAAACTTAAAATAAAACAAAGCAAAACACAAAGCACCAGAAAATGAAAATAACGGCAAAAACATAAAACACCAGAAAACACGGAGGTAAAAAGAAAAGTAAAGTGAAAGTAAAGCTCAAAAACACAAAACACCGAACAGAGCAACGATGCTGGGAGGCATGATTGGCAGGAAGCTCACACCGGCAGATCATTGGCATATAGCACGCAGGGTCTAACAAGGTGGCAGTGGATGAGTCCCACACTTATACCGCGCTCCAAGCGGTCTCGGCCACAAATCTGGGCTTGCGCTTACTGGCGAGAACACGGGAGTGTTCAGCACTGAGTGAGGAGGTGGCCTCCTTGAAAGCTCTGTGGCGGACTCGGAGAAACGGCTATCTCTTGGCCAACCAGAATGTAGAAGCACTGGAGAAGAGAAATAATGATCATGTCGAACTTTTGCAGGTTCTACAAGTACGAGCAAGTAGAGGCAATTAACATGATGCCTCAGGTTGCTCAGAATCTGGAAACAAACATGTGATTGAGAATTTTATGTATGCATTTTCACATTTGTGTATGTAATCACATGTTTATGAGATGAATAAGTATTTTGAGCCAAATTTCCGTGTGTGCAATCATTAAGCAATCTACTTCCCAAACTTAACAACAAATTAAATACATAAACAAGTAAAAGAAAGAAAGAATTACAGTAATAAAAGCAAAGCGAAACAAGAAATTCGGAATAAAAGCATAGCAAATGTATGAAATAAGAGGGTAAATGAAATAGAAAGATAATACCTGGAAAATATGCGTGCCAATCCCTTTGGTATTTATCCATTGCAGAATAAAAGACAATAAATATATAAAAAAAAATCCAAGCAAAAATAAATAAAGACCAAAATGAATTAAAACACACAAAAAGAAAACTAAAATTTATAGACACGACAAAAATACGTTTCGTGATAAACAGGTTTATCAAGAAATATCCCCTCTACTTCTGGGGATTTCAACTCAAAAATGGTTTCAGTCTTTGACCATTCACTTTGAATATGTCTCCATTTTTGGGATTTTCAATCTCAATAGCTCCATGAGGGTAAACAGTACGAACAATGAAAGGGCCCGACCAACGAGATTTTAGTTTACCAGGGAAAAGATGCAAACGAGAATTATACAGAAGGACTTTCTGACCATTCTCAAACATTTTTCGCAAAATTTGTTTGTCATGAAACACCTTCATCCGGGCTTTATATGATTTAGCACAATCATATGCATCATTTCGAATTTCTTCTAATTCATTGAGTTGGAGTTTTCTTTGAATTCCTGCTTTATCTAGAGAAAAATTAAGTTGCTTCACAGCCCAGGAGGCTCGATGCTCTAACTCAACAGGGTAAATGACATGCCTTTCCATACACAAGTCTGTACGGGGACATTCCTATGGGAGTTTTGAATGATGTACGGTAAGCCCACAAAGCATCAGTGAGTCTTAAAGACCAATCTTTCCTACTAGGATTAACTGTCTTTTCTAAAATATGCTTGATCTCCCTATTTGACACTTCAACTTGACCACTCGTTTGGGGGTGATAGGGAGTTGCAACTTCGATGTGTAATGCCATATTGTTTCATTAATTGCTCAAATGGCCTATTACAGAAATGTTTACCTCCATCACTAATAATAGCACGAGGTGAACCAAAACGAGAAATATATTCTCTTTCAAGAAACGGACCACAACCTTATGATCATTTGTTTTGCAAGCAACTGCCTCAATCCATTTAGACACATAATCAACTCCAACAAGAATGTATAAATTACCGAAAGAGTTAGGAAATGGTCCCATAAAGTCAATACCACAAACATCAAATACATCGACAATGAGGATAGGGTTTAATGGCATCATGTTTCTTCTAGAGACTCCCTAATTGTTGACAACGCTGACAAGCTTTGCAATATGAGTAAGCATCACGAAAAAGAGAAGGCCAGTAAAATCCACATTGTAGGATCTTAGCGGCAGTTTTCTTGGCACTAAAGTGACCACCACAAGCTTGGTCATGACAAAAGGATATGATATTGGTCTGAATCATATTCTTGGAATGCATCTCCTTATGATCTGATCGGGGGCAATACTTAAATAAATAAGGATCATCCCAAAAGAAATGTTTGACCATGGCTAAAAACTTTGATTTATCTTGCTTTGACCAATGAGAGGGCATCTCACTAGTAACAAGATAATTTACGATATCAAGCAAACCAAGGAATGGATGAAACATGCATAAGCCGCTCGTCAGGAAATGTTTCAGTGATTGGAATGGAATCCTCACTAGACTCAACAATTAGTCTAGACAAATGGTCTGCTACAACATTCTCGGAACCCTTTTTATCTTCAATTTCAATGTCAAATTCTTGAAGCAAAAGAACCCAACGGATAAGACGAGGTTTAGCATCCTTTTTAGACAAAAGGTACTTCAACGCTGCATGGTCTAAGTATATAATGACTTTAGATCCTAAAAGATAAGATCTAAACTTGTCTAAGGCAAAGACAACTGCTAGCAGTTCTTTCTAAGTGGTAGAATAATTGAGTTGGGCATCAGAAAGAGTTCTACTAGAGTAGTAAATGACATGGGGAAGCTTGGCAATTGCCGTCCCAAGACAGCACCAATCGCATAATCAGAAGCATCACACATGATTTCGAAAGGAACACTCCAATCTGGAGGACGAATGATGGGTGCAGAAGTCAAAAGTGCCTTGAGTTTTTCAAAAGCATGGTTGCAATCATCACTGAAGACAAAAACAGAATCTTTGGCAAGCAAGCTACACAAAGGACGAGAGATTTTGCTAAAATCTTTGATGAACCTACGGTAAAATCAGGCATGGCCTAGGAATGATCTAATTTCTCTCACTGTTCGTGGAGGTGGAAGATTTGAAATCAAATCTACCTTGGCTTTGTCAACTTCTATACCATCAGAAGAAATTACATGTCCTAACACTATCCCTTTTTTCACCATGAAATGACATTTCTCCCAATTAAGCACAAGATTCTTCTCTTTGCAACGAATTAATACCAGAAAAGATGGTGCAAACATTCATCAAACGATGATCCATATACTGAAAAATCGTCCATGAAAACCTCTAAGAATCGTTCTACCATATCAGAGAATATAGAGACCATACACCGCTGAAATGTAGCAGGTGCATTACACAACCCAAAGGGCATGCGTCTCTAGGCAAATGTTCCAAAAGGGCATGTGAAGGTGGTTTTTTCTTGATCCTCTGGTGCAATAGGAATTTGGTTATAACCAGAATAACCATCCAAGAAACAGTAATATGCATGACCAGCTAACCTCTCCAACATCTGGTCAATGAAAGGTAGAGGAAAATGGTCTTTCCTCGTGACAGAATTCAACTTTCGATAGTCGATGCATACACGCCATCCAGTTCGGACTCGTGTAGGAATGAGCTCATTTTCTCATTTTTGACAACTGTGATACCAGACTTTTTTGGCACTACTTGCACAGGACTCACCCACTTACTGCGAAAATTGGGTATATCACCCCAACATCTAAAAGCTTTAATATTTCATCTCTAACAACATCCTTCATGGAAGGATTCAACCGCCTTTGTGGTTCTCGGAATTCTTGGCATTGTCCTCTAAGTGAATTCTATGCATGACAACAGAAGGAGCAATACCCTTAATGTCAGCAATAGACCACCCTATGGCTTCCTTATTTTCTTTAAGCATTTTGACAAGTTTACCTTCCTGTTTGTTATTAAGGTCCGAAGCTATGATTACAGGCAAGGTTTCAGAAGACTCTAAGAACACATACTTGAGAGTACCAGGTAATCGCTTTAAGTCCAGCTTATGGGGCTCTATGATGGAAGGAAGTGGGGTGACGTGGAAAGAGGAAGAGGTTCAACCTTAAGTTTCCAAGTGGGCGTTTCAATATACGGAACAGAATCTAACAATGCATTGACTTCATCAAAAGATTTTTGAAATCAAAGTTAGCCCCAAAATGAGCTAAGCATGCTTCTAATGGGTCCTTAATGCTAGAGTAATGAAAAGAATCTTCCACCATAGTATCAATCAAGTTGATCTCACCAATCTCTTCATCATCTGATGGTTGCTTGCTGATGTTGAAAATATTAAACTCAACAGTCATGTTGCCAAATGAGATATTCATGAGTCCATTCCTACAATTAATATTTGCATTACATGTGGCAAGGAATGGACGGCCTAAGATGACTGGAATTTGTTTTTGTCCCTGAAGGAACAGGTTGTGTATCTAGGACAATGAAATCTACAGGAAAGTAGAATTTATCAACCTTGATCAAAACATCTTCAACAATGCCTCTAGGGATTTTCAGAGATACTGTCAGCTAAAGAGAGAGATACCCGAGTTGGTTTAATCTCTCCTAAGCCTAATTGCTTATATATTGAGTATGGCAATAAATTCACACTTGCCCCTAAGTCTAACAAAGCTGTTTCAATATGGTGATCACCTATCATGCAAGCAATGGTAGGACAACCGGGGTCCTTGTACTTGATAGGAATCCTATTCTCAATGATGGAATTGATATGCTCAGTTAGAAAGGCTTTCTTTGGAACATTTGTCTTCCTCTTAAATGTACAAAGATCTTTTAAGAACTTAGCATATGAAGGAATTTGATTGATTGCATCTAGGAATGGGATGTTGATTTGAACTTGCTTAAACACCTCTAGGATATCACCAAATTGTGCTCTCTTCTTTGAATTTGCTAACCGGTGAGGAAATGGAGCTTTTGGAATGAAATTCCAAGGAGGATCAGATGGAGTTGATGATAATGCATGAGGATGACTCTCATTAGACTTTCGTGTTTCTACATCTTTTAACTCATTCTTATCCCTCAAGTGTGGCTCTAAATCCCAATTATCAATTTGTTTCCCAGATCTAAGAGTGGTGATGGACTGAACATGTTCATTAGAATTTGGAGAACTTGATGGGTTATTAATCACAAATTGACCCTTCGGATTCGGAATAGGCTGGCTAGGAAACTTACCCTTTTCTCTCTCTCCCCAAACAGTTGCTAACTGGCCCATTTGTTGTTCTAACTTCGAAATGGCTTGAGTATTTTGTTGGGTGGAGGCTTTGACATCATTAATAGCCTGACCAGTTAATTGCATGAACTTTTGGATTGAATCCTCCAAAGAAGATGATTGTTGTTGCTGTGTCGCAACAAACTTGCAGTGGGCTGAAGGGGCAGGAGGTTGACGAAACTGATTATTTTGAGATGGGTTTCCTCCAGAATTTTGAGGTTGATTTGACCTCCAAGAGAAATTTGGGTGATTCCTCCAATTTGGGTTGTATGTTTCAGAAATGGACTAGGAAACTGGTTCCTATAATAATTGAGTGCATTTGCCTGTCATTGTTCTCAGCATAACCATGACTAGAAGGACATGTTTGTTCTGAATGCGTTGGGCTACAACACATAGAGCAAATCTCAGTGTGGACTTTGTTGACAGAGTTCATGTTTTGGCTCAATGCTATAGCCTCAACTTTACGGGTCAAACTCTCTATTTTAATCTCGAGATCAGAATCGCTTCTGAACTTCATACATCCCTCCTTTCCTAGGTTCCCTAATTTCCTTATCAGGGGTGTTGGAAAAATCCCATTGTTGAGAATTCACGGATAAGTTCTCAAGGAATTCATAAGCTGCAGCTTCCCCTAAGTTGTAAGAAAGCTCCTTTATTCATAGATTCAATCATATTGCGACTAGTCTGAGTTAGCCCATTGTAGAAGGATTGAACCAAACGCCATTTTTCAAAACCATGGTGGGGGCATTTAAGAATAAGGTCTTTGAACCTTTCCCAACTTTCGTAAAATTGTTCGCTTTCCTTTTGTCTAAACTCAGAAATTTCTCTCCTAAGCTCATTGGTTTTAGACATGGGGAAAATTTTGCCAATAATTTTTGTACAAGTTGGTCCCAAGAAGTTATGGAACCAGAAGGGGAAGGGAATTGAGCCATGACTTGGCCTTATCTTTCAAAGAGAATGGGAAGAGACAGAGTTTGACACTTTCATCAGAAAAGTTCTGAAATTTGAATGTTGAACAAATTTCAAGAAAATCTTTGACATGCAGGTAAGGATCCTCTCCTGTCTAAACCATGGAAATTGGGCAAAAGTTGAATGACTTGAGTTCTCAACTCAAAGCTGGTTGCATTGGTGTTAGGTAACACTATGCAAGATGGGGAATTAGTGGTGACAGGAGCAAAGCACTCCAAATAGGTTTTTGCCCACTTGCTCCATTTCAAAGCAGGGGGTTGGTTATCACAGCCTAGGTTTTTATGCTTCTTCCTCAAGCGTCCTTTCAATTTCTGGGTCGAAAGGCTCTAAGTCTAAATTTTGAGAACGACGACCAAACATAAAATAAACAAGAAAATACAAAAATAACCACACAAATAAATAAGCAAAAATTAAAATATACAAGAAAATACAAAAATGACCACACAAATAAGCAAAAATTATAGGTTTTTTTATTTTATTTTTTATTTTAAAGCTCTAAACAAATCCTTCTCTTAATAGCAAACTTAAGGATGACTAGTGAAAGGCTTCCAAAAATCAAAACCAGGTCTTTTCCGAGAGGGGTGGAGGGGTCACAATGGTCCCACTTAAACCCTAGTCCTTCTTAAACACCGAAGGTGCCTTCTTAAAGAACTTTCCTAGACACTGTAATGTTTAGAAGTTATTCATTGAAGTTACCACAAGATTACGTCTTTCAAGAAGGACCTACAAATTTTAAATTTACTAATTACTTATATGCGAAAAAACAATATAAAAATAAAACAAAAAGAAAATTCAAGCAAGAAATTAAAAGAAGGGTTAGAATTTTCTTACCAGGTGTCCAAGACGCACCTTTAATTTCACTCCTCCAATAAAATCTTATGATACCTGGAAAAACAAGCACACAAATAAGTTCAAGCAATAGAAACAAGCACACAAATTGACATAAAGAAAAAAGAAATGAACTTTCTTAAAATAAAATATGAAACTTCTTCCAAGTCCAAAGCTGCACCAAAAGAAGCTTTGATGATACAACTGAAACAAAGAAATGAAAAATTAATACACAATGATATTACAATAAAAACAAGAGAATTGACAAAATCTAAATATTTTTTTTTATTATATATTTTATAATTTTGTTTTTTTTTTTAAAGTTTTATATATATTACAAAACTAAATTATAACTAGTGGAAGAATTTAATTAACCAAAATTTGATTAGTTTTCCGGTTGCAATCCCCCGGCAACGGCGCCAAAACTTGTTGTGCCTCAAAAGAGGTGTTTTAAAATTTATAAAACTCGCAAGCGCACGAATCGAATATAGCATAAGCGTGTAAGAGCGAGATTCGTACCCAAGGGATTGCGTGTAAAGATAGAAAACCAATTACACCCAAGTTAATTTCATTTCCAACCTAGTTGATTCAAATGGTGATTTGTTTGTTGATAAAGAAAATTTAATAAAGCATGAAACAAATATGGAAATGACAATAAACTGATATTAAGATTTAAATTTATGAGAAAAATAACTAAGGTATTAGAATCCACACCATTATTCCATAAGATCCTAATTATTTATCTTTCAATTCCCATGGAGTAGCAATCTAGAAATCAATCTAATGCTTTCTCAAGATTTATCAATTAAGTTTGTAATTTAGATCATAAGTAAATTTTCCTTCCCTTCATAAGTACAAATTCTAAGCATAAAATGTAAACAAAAATTATTTAACTACAAAGGATCAAAGTTTCCTAAGCATCCTATGTGAAAAAGTTTATTTGAATAACAAAATATCAAAGAAATTTGTAAACTATAAATATAAACCAAGGATGAATTAATAGATTAATCCAAACTCTTAACTACCACAAATACATGTTATAGTCACAATACATGATAGAAGTAGTGAAAAGAAGATTAATCTATTAATCATGTGAAGTGAAAATTATAATCATTGAATACCACAATATTTGAGAATTGAAAATAAAAACTAGAACTTTATTTAATAATGGTGTTTCATCCAACCTTAGTTAAGTATTTTAGCTAGACATAATTAATAATTGAAAAAAACAAAGAAACTAAAATACATGAATTAAATGAGAACTAAGAAAGGTGAAGAACAATTTTAAGAGAGTTATTAGCTCTCGTTCTTTCCTTTCCATCCTTGTTCTCTTTCTTTCTTTCTTTCCTTTCTTTCTTTCCTTTCTTTCCTTTCTTTCTTTCCTTCCCTTCTGCCGTGTATCACTCTTCAATCCTCCTTTTTCCTTGAATTGCTGCCTATTTATAGAAGCATGAAGTCCCTTTCATTCCAGCTGTATGTGCAATATGTCCCTCATGAACCTGTCTTGGTGTTTGACAGCCTGTGGATTGAGTTTTTATCCAATTGCTCCAATTTTTTGATATGTTTTAGTCGACATCTTATTGAACAAGTGTCATGAAGGATATTTATTCATTTAAGCATGGGAAAATTCGTTTTTCAGGTCTGCAAATGGACTGTACAGCATGAGCTGTAAAAGGCAAAGTCATCAAATCCAACTTGAGTTCTTCTTCTCTTTATTTCTTCAATGATGGAATGGCAACTTGCATGCATGTTGATTACTTCTGATTTTCATTTGTTTTATCTTCAATTGCATTTGCTGCTGCACACGTTGTCTTCTAGGCAGATTTCCTTGACTTTGGCAAGTGGAGGTAAGATTGGTCCAAAAGAGATTTCTAGACTGTTGTAACATGCATGATCAGTTGGATAGGCTACACTTGTTCAATGGAGCTCAAATTTTGATATGTTGTAGTCAACATCCATTGGAACAAGTTTCATGAAGATCTTCACCTCATCCGAGCAACGGAGCATGCTGATCCAAGGCCAAGATGGTGACCTACGAAAATGAACAAAAACAGAATTTATAACCAATAATGCATTTTTAGTTCATTTTCATTCTAACCAAGGTAAAACTTATGAAACACAAAAAAAGAAGTAAAAAAAAAAGCTATGAAATGTCAAGAACTAACTTAAAATATTGGGTGAATAACATGATAAATCATGTGTCAAAATGAACCTAACAATTACTTTTGATAAAATTCTCAATAAGACAATCCGGAATAATTATGCAAAGAGTAAAACGAAAAGAATAAATCTTTTTTATACATAAAAATATCCCAAATATCGGATCAAATACCTTACCATGGCCGACAAAACTTGAGTGGGGCAGAATAGATTTTGTGGAACAAGAATTTATAAAAATATCTCAAGGATCAATACCATGAATGTGGTCGACAAGAGTGAGTAGTGAGAATAGATTTTGTGGAACAAGAATTCGAATAATATGGATGGTTGTTATGTGCCTACCTCTTAATATATATATGATGCTCATAATGCATGGTTCTATCAACATAATACGTTTCTTATTTTTCTTCTATTACTTAAGTGGTTCATTTCCACATCTTCTCCTTCAAAAATGTCTTCTTATCCCCAAAATAATTTTGATTTGAATACTGCTCCCCATGAGCAAATATTGTTAGCACTAGATAGCAATAGTGATGTTGTCGAATGATTCTTTGGTTGCTAGCATGCAGCATGCTGCATCAGTTACCAACTGGGGACAACGACGTCAGCCAGATCACAAGAGGTCCAGGCACTTAGATCTCAAGTCATGATACTGCGCAGAAGGCCGACTAGGCTAATCAAAAACTTAGAAGACTGGAGAAGAGTAATAAAGATTTGGAGGAACTTGTTTCTGTGTCTGCAAGTTCATGAGGAGTGACGGTGCATAATTACATATCATTTTGTACCCTTTTAACTTATGATTCGGTTATGTTTTTGAGTTAAACTTGTGCTTTTAATAAGTTTTGTGCTTGTTTCAGGATTATAAGCTTGAGACTTACTAATTGCATTTTGGAGACAAATTAGCTCAAAACGGTGTTTGCAGATCAGTCAACTTCACGGATTAGACTGTACTTACTCAAGAAGAACCAGATAATGAGCCATACATCATTGGAAAGCTAAGGAAGTCTTTTTTCTGTAGCATTTTACGGTTCATGATTCCTAGTCTTTCTAGAGAAAGTTATACATGTTTTGGCAACTTAAGGTCAAATTCGGCAGCATCTGCGTTACTGGGCCAAAAATCACATTTGAAGGTCTTCCCCATTTTTCCTTGCGTTGGGCTGCATATGCTTGGAAAGATAAGATAAAGAGCTTCAAGATCCATATTTTTCCAGAATTTTCAGATTGGAGCCACAAGCCCAAAATGAGCCCACAAGCTGGCTGCAATGCATTGTCATGCATGACATATGCATGATGAAGTGTTGTTGATTGTGGGAAAGTTTGGTGAAGCATATTCAATACATATTTTTGAGTGGAATTTTGCAGCAGCCAATGAATTAATTGAAGTTGAAGTGGATGATGCAACACTAAGCTTAATGACAAGAAGAATTGTTTTCAAATGCAATAGTGTGTTAGGTGAATTAAGTGTTGTAAGTTGGTGAAGTGAGTGTGGTTAGTGAACTCTATTGTATAATTCAGATTTTCACTTCCCCTAGGCCTATAAATAGGGAAGTTCTCTAAGCTTGTAATCACACCCCAAGGGGGGAGCTCTCAAACACTTCTCTAGAGCTCCCTTCCCCTTCTCCTCCCTCCAATTTCTCTCCAGTTTCCCTTTGTAGTTCTCAATTGTTGTAATAAGATCATTTTACTAAATTTTCTTTGTACTAAATCTCAAACACCTTCCCTTTCTCTTAGTTTCCCTCCCTCAATTTCACAGTAGAAATCATTCTTCACGCACAGCCTCTTGGGGCTCGCCACTTGAGCCCCCAAAGATCGCAATCTCAGCTCAGCATAACTACTCTCGCTCACCGCTTGCTTGCGTCTACCCCGTTCCGGTCTAGGTCCTCCAGCTGCTTTCTCATGTCACGAGAATACAACTCTACCATCTTTGATAGACTTTTATTCTCATCCCCGCAATACTTCTAGCTGGTGTCCAGATTCACCTCCACTATCCTTGCCCCTCTCCCTTTTCAAGCTTTTTATAGCACTCTTACACTCCTTCCGAACCATACTTCGCTCCGCCGCTAACGACCTTTCAGAAATCTCTACCTCATGGGACTTCGCAGTAGGCGATGACCCAAACTTGCAACACATGCCCGCACTCCCACGCTAGGTGCCAGGGCATCACTCGTGACCCGGTTGTCATCCCTTGTCCCGAACACACGTATATCTTTAGGAGTTACTAAATTTCTGCCAACTCCAATGGCAACATCGTTGTCCAGGAGTATTGAGTCATTGACAGTCACAGGCCCCCTTGCGGAGGCAAAGTAGGGTACCCACACCTGGTGCCGCGCCTTGGCCCATGTCGAGTCCTAGCGGAGCTAGGTTGAGATCCAACGAAAATGGGTAGGAAGAGGCCATTTGATTTCTCACTTTTTCCTTTTTCTTTTTCTTGCTTCTTTTCTCTTTTGTGTTTTTGAGTTTGTGTGTTTTCCCTTCCTTTTTCTCCTTTTCTTATAGCATAGTCTTTGACAAACCCTAGCCATTGGCAGCGTTAGCATTTTCTTAATCTCCACCTTCCTCCGAGTCCCACCACCTTCTCCTCCTTCCAACCACACCCAACTCATTTATCACGACGCTACCTTTCTGAACGGACGCCCTTCAGGAAGTCATCACGACTTTATATGGCCCGTAATTTCCGCTTGTGAAACCCCCCCCGCTTCATCTGCGACGCGTGTCTCGCTCAGCCTGCCTATGACTAACCAAGAGACAACATTAGGGACCACGTGCTCTCTTTCTCACCGCTTTGCGCTCCGGATTCACGTTTCATCTTAAAAATAAAAAAATATATATATATTTCAACCAAAATAAAAAAATTAAAAAATAAAAAATAAAAACTTGTGGGCTTCCGGATTTCCTTTTGGGTCTGGTTTTCACCTTCTTTGGGTTTCAAGGTGGGTTAATTTCATTGTGGGCTTTGGGCTTCAATTTTTTTTTTTTTTTTTTTTGGGTTTCAAATTTTGTAATTAGGGTTTACTGTTAATTTTTTTTTGTTTGTTTGTTTGTTTGTTTTTGTAATTTATTTTTGTAATAATTTTTTTGTTTTTTTGTGATTTATATTTACTTTAGTACCTTTCATTTCTTGTTATGACATTGTTTGTGGCTAATTTTTAAACATTTGAGGACAATGTTCATTTCTAGGTTTGGGGTATTAGAGTTTAGCATGTAATTTTGGTTTTTCCTTAATTTAATTTTTTTTCTTTATTTGCTTGTTTTTATTTTAATTTTAATTTTATTTTTGAATCTTGCTTTTATTTTTATTTTTATTTTATTTTTGAGTCACTTTCCGACACATATGATGAGATTGTGATAAATGTTTGCATGACTTAAATGAAAATTGGATTTCATTTTTTTTTTATTTTTAAAAAAAATTATTAAAAAAAAAGAGTAAAAATTTAAATTTAAAAAAAAATAAATAAATTTGGCATTGTTCTAGCATGATATGTTTGAAACCTTCTTTCGCACTTGCCATTTGTTTCATAATTTTCCAATTAAAGGATTTGCGATGACCTAAAGAATTGTATGAAGCATAAATTAGACTTATATAACCAACCATATAAAGTGAGCTTTTGAGCCTTGTACTTCAATTATGAGTGTTATATATACATACTCTTAATTTCTTGTCATCTAAGTTGTTGTTTGATCTCATTATTTATTGATTTGGTTGAACACTTAAAAGTCATTCATTCTTATGCAATTTGATTTCATGACATTTAAGAAATGATATTAAGGCCTTCTTTGGATCCGTTGTGCCTTTCAGCTAACCTTATGCATGCTTATGCATGATTTTCCATTGTTAACAATTTTGAGCCTACATGTAAACCTTTTCTTTCATTTACCAATTTTATTTCCTCACCTTAGCCCGAAAAACAAATATTTACCTTTCTAAGGAACTCATGAGCTTTAATTGGGATGTGTTTTTCATGCTAAGTTTGGAAGAGGTGTTACATTTCGAAAAAAAAAAAAAAGGGAAAAAAAAATTCACACAATTGGTGAAAGAAAAGAGAAAAGTGGTAGTTGATTGAAAATTCATTTTTGGGCCTTCAAAATAAATTGGTGATTGTTCAATAAAGGAGTGGAATCATTGTAAATGAATGTATAAATAAGTTTTGATCATGTAAAAATAAATCTCATTGTGATGATTCGAAGTCTTGACACAATTGTTTAATGCTCTTATATTTTAGTTCCTTGGACTTTGTTTTATCCATACCCTTCATTTCTTACTCACCTTACACCCTTGGCCCCATTACAACCTATATTAAAGACCTAAATTGATCTTAAATGTCATGTGGTTCAATTGCATTCATTTTTTTACTTTTAAGTGTTTGGCATCCTTCTTCAAGATCATATTAATGCAAGTTCTTCATTTTCCTATTTCCAGTTAAGTCCTTATGATTTAACTCTTAATCTCATGTTTATACTCAGTGTTGCATTATAGCCCTTTTAGCGATTCATTTGTCAGAGGACAACTTTGGTGATATTTGAAGTTGAACTTGTGCTTTGTATGTTTTTTGAAATTGTGTGAAAACTAATATTGGGGAATTGTTGCATTTGGCTATCACACTACTACACTTTGAGCATATTATGTTTTGAACTTTGCCGCTTTGTAATAATGTCTAAAATTGAGCTTTTATTGTTAAAAACGTTTAAGTCATGTGCATGTAGTCATTTCTCTTCCGGAAAATGTTCGGAAAGATTATTTTGAGTTCTTTTTCATTTTTGTGATTGTTTTTTATTTTTTTATTTATTTTGCTTTTATGTTTGTGTTTTTGTTTTTGTTTTGCTTAAGAACTAACAAATTTCTAATAGGTTTTCTAACTACTTTGTTTTCCGTAGAGTTAGAAAAACGTTCTGTGGGTGATTTCGTATTGCTCAAAACCCCTCATCAACACAGACTCCTCCCTACTAGGGATGCCTAGAGGTTTAAAGGCTTGTTGCATACGCTAAATGCAATCGAGTTACCTACGAAGTGGTCTAGTTAACTTCTTGTTTGTTTTTATCTTTGTTTTCCTCTTTTTTGCTCCGAGGACGAGCAAAATCTAGGTTTGGGGTATTTGATCGGTGCATAATTACATATCATTTTGTACCCTTTTAACTTATGATTCGGTTATGTTTTTGAGTTAAACTTGTGCTTTTAATAAGTTTTGTGCTTGTTTCAGTATTATAAACTTGAGACTCACTAATTGCATTTTGGAGACAAATTAGCTCAAAACGGTGTCTGCATATCAGTCAAATTCAAGGATTAGACTGTACTTACTCAAGAAGAACCAGATAATGAGCCATACATCATTGGAAAGCTAAGGAAGTCTTTTTCTGTAGCATTTTACGGTTCATGATTTCCAAGTCTTCTAGATAAAGTTATACATGTTTTGGCAACTTAAGGTCAAATTCGGCAGCATCTGCGTTACTGGGCCAAAAATCACATTTGAAGGTCTTCCCCCATTTTTCCTTGCGTCGGGCTGCATTCTCTTGGAAATATAAGACAAAGAGCTTCAAGATCCATATTTTTCCAGAATTTTCAGATTGGAGCCACAAGCCCAAAACGAGCCCACAAGCTGGCTGCACGCATTGTCATGCATGGCATATGCATGATGAAGTGTTGTTGATTGTGGGAAAGTTTGGTGAAGCATATTCAGATACGTATTTTTTAGTGGAATTTTGCAGCAGCCAAATGAATTAATTGAAGTTGAAGTGGATGATGCAACACTAAGCTTAATGACAAGAAGAATTGTTTTCAAATGCAATAGTGTGTTAGGTGAATTAAGTGTTGTAAGTTGGTGAAGTGAGTGTGGTTAGTGAACTCTATTGTATAATTCAGATTTTCACTTCCCCTAGGCCTATAAATAGGGAAGTTCTCTAAGCTTGTAATCACACCCCAAGGGGGGAGCTCTCAAACATTTCTCTAAAGCTCCCTTCCCTCTCCCCTGAATTTCTCTTAGTTTCCCTTTGTAGTTCTCAATTGTTGTAATAAGATCATTCTACTAAATTTTCTTCTGTACTAAATCTCAAACACCTTCCCTTTCTCTTCTTCTAAATTCTTCAAACACTTCTCTATTCTCTTTCAAAGTTCTCCATGCTCTAAAACATTTCCTAAATACAATTCCCACTCTCTTCCAAAATTCTCAAAGTTCCCAAACACTTCTCCCATTCCTTCATCAAATTCTCTAAAGTTCTCAAGCACGTTCCTTCCTCCTCCAATTTCCCCAAACACATTTCCCTTCTCCTTCCAAAAAGTCTCCATGTCTTGAAACACTTCACAAACACATTTCTCTCCCTTCCCCTAAGTTCACAAACATTCTCCAAGTTCTCAAACACCTTTCTCTTCCCTTCCAAATTCCCCAAGCTTCCCCAAACACTTTCCTTCTCTCCAAAATCCTCAAAGCTTCTCAAACACCTTCTCTTCCAAATTCTCAAGTTCTCACATGCTGTACAAAACCTTTTTTGCTTCTTTTGTTTATTTGTGTAGGAAAACTGAACAGGATCATTCAATCACCAATCCCTTGGATCCAACCTGGCACTACATACGCTACACTACCGAACGGCTCGTGCACTTGGAGTATCACAAGTTGAGGATGCAGCTAATCCATTTGGTGCAGCTGAAACCTACACAACAAGGAGAATGAGGAACACAAAGATTCTCCTCACAGATGCCCAAATCCAAAGCATTAAATATTTTAGCAACTCTTGAGTATGTAATAATTCTCCTTTGTAATATAGAACTCCGTTAATTCCAATTTTTATAGTATCCACTTAAGCCTTTAAATTGCAATGAACTTCAAGTTCAAACATGTGGACACTTGTGTGGATGCACTCAAAACTTTTCTAGGTTGAAGATTTATGAAATATTGAGATCAATGAACTTCTGGCTCATGTCATATTCGATACCAAAATATGAGGAGTTTTAATTCATCCTGTGGGGTGTAGATTGTGGCAAAATCATTCTTTGCTAAATTCATCAACTTCTTATACTAAAGAAACATGTGGTATGCAATTTCTTGCAATGATACCTCAAGGTTTATTTATTAATTGTTAGAACCTTTAAGTTCTTTAACATTGTTTAGATCCTGAATCTTCAAGCCAAAATCATATATAGGATATTTTCTTGGTAACTTCATGTTCACATTTCGGGATTTTTAGAACCCTTTCATAATTATCTATGTTTTGATGACCTTCTGGGATTCTCTATTTAATTCGTTCATTCTACCATGAGTTTAAGGAATTGCATGTCTCCTTTTCTTTTTGTATATGGTGATAGTTTACCAAAATGGTTTTCATTCACGCATACGGTGCTGTCACTTATTGACAAATATAGTACCGGAGAGATTGCCAACTCTCATAACATTATCATCATCAAGGATCTTCAGGTTCGATAATGTAGTTGTACGATGAGGATCAAATGACTTTTTGGTCCCTACTCTCTGGAGTTGTAAAACTCATCATATCACTCAATTAATTCATAAAATAAATTACTTGGTACATAAATTGCTTGTGATGGACGATAATCCCGCACCATACTTTAAATAAAAGTAAGTGAGCGTCGAGAAAGTAATTCTATAAAAAGTAAAATGTTTGTTGTATGTGGGTTAATTCCGCATCATACTTTAAATAAAAAAGTAAATGAACAATTAAGTAATCTAGAAAGTAAAAATCTGCTTGCTTTGGGCCAGAATTCTTACGCATACTTTAAATAAAATTAAATGTGCGGTAAAAGTAAATTACTGGTTGTATGAGGGTTAATTCCGCATCATACAATGATAAAGTAATGTGCTGTAGGGCACTGAATCCCGCCTCAGTTTAAAAAAAGTAAATAAATGTGGGGATAAAACCGCCACTTAAAGGATCTCCGGCCCTTTTTAATATACATGCATTTAGGAACTTCTGTTTCTTCGTCATTGTTTATATTAAGGATCAAGATCTTCTGGCTTACACCCTCTTCCAATCTGCCATAACGCATGGATTCTTTAATCAATATACAAAGAAATGCTCCTTGGATAAGTAATATTTATTCTCACTCGGGAATTTAACAAATATTATCTTTCCTTATAAGTAAACCATACATAATAAGATGAGTTGCTGCCCTTTGGCAATCACTGGTTTCACTGAGATCCATATACCAATATATTGCCAATATAAGGTATATAAATTCTGGCTTTGACTTCTAACCTTTTTCACCCCTCTCTCCTGTGGTTTTAAATCAAGTGACAGAGTCTCTACATCTATCGGAGATAGTATAATTAATTTATTATATTAATATACATAAACTCAAACTGGAAACTGTTGGAGGACTAATGTCTCCTGACGTCAATTCTCCTCCTCTAAAAAATACCGCTAACATGTGGTTACATAAACCATATTGTTCTATCATATGTAATTAGAAAAGTAGAGAAAAAGTAGGGAAAATCCTTAGTGCTAGTATGCTAGAGAATATCACCCCGGCTTTTTCCTCCCTTTCCACCTGCACTCTTATAGTCAGCTTCTGATGTTAGTAATTATTAAATTGTGCAATATTTAATGGAAGAGATAAGTGATAGGAAGAAATACTCATCCCCCTTTTTCTCTTGTTACCCAAGATACAAAATGGACAATTCCAATTCCTTAAGCATCGTAGGTCCCTGCCATGTCCATGGAAGCCATGGCCACCTTATTGGCAGGGGTTGAAATCACCCTTTCTAACCATGGAGGTGATGGGAGTGTGTATAACCTCCCCAGCCACCAAAGTAAAGACCCAAATGAAGACCCGAGACACGTTCCAGCCTAGCCATAGGGCCATCTAACGGTAGCCTTGTGACCGTTGGATTGGATGATTCTATATGATGATTAATTGAGTTTTTTGGACTTCGGGTTGGAGTTCTGGTTGAATAGTCTCAGCGTATTTTAGAGACAGTCGGTCTAGAACGTGTTATAAAACTAGAAGAATTGAATGAGGACTTCGGGAGAGTGAAAGAGAGAAGACATAAGCAAATGTTCTTCACAAGCAAGTACATCAAGTTTATTATTATGGTATATTACAAATGGGAGGAACCTATTATAAAGATAAACCTGCTTTAGCACATGTGCGTGTGCAACGACAATTTATGCACCAGGTTCTTTAATTAACTAAGATAGCTGGACTCCAAAAGTTAACTGGCCGACTAAGCCATCTGTTTTACAACAATCTTAAAACTAGCCTAAAATGAACATATATTATTTAGGAGCTAATTATGTGGCAACACTAAAATAATTATAATCATGTAATGATTGGAGCTTCTTCTTCACACGTGCACGGTACGGCAGGCCCACCAATGTGACCTTGCTATAATGATTGGAAATTTTGATCTTGTATTGATGTACGAGGAACAAAAGAGGTACATCACATCACCGGCCTCTTAAGTTAATTAAGACCTTCACATAAATCTCGACCTCTTTATCGCTGCATGACGACTGTTTTCACACTAGCACTAAATCATAGGAGAATAATGTACCGCATATATCTGATTCCAAAAACAGTCCCAGTAAGGGCTATGTCTTTCCAAAGAGCAGTGGTGGGGTGTATATCAGGTTTACACCCGCATAGGTGAAATGACGTACAATTACATCATCACCATAAGACGTAAATTTAAAACGTAAATTTACATACTGTTTTCTTTACTTCCTCCACCCTAACCTAGCCGAGAATCTTTTTTTACATCTTCTCCGGATGTAATTTTACATTTTTTTACAAGTCATGGCTATGGCCCTTCTTCTCATTAAATATCTTATTGGTTAAATTGCATCATGGCCTATGGAATCTTAAATCCTCTCGAAGTCATGAAAGATGACAAGGACAATGCTTATAAGGGAAGTATTCTAAATTGTCCATCCGACCCATTTAGCTAGATCGATGAAAAGGACGACGTTTATATGGGAAAGATTCAAGTTGATGAAAAAGGACAATGTCTATAAGGGAAGATCTTAAGTACAATGTCTCTCATAAAGAGAAAAATTCAAGTTGATGAAAGGAACAATGTTTTCTATAAGGGAAGTGATTCAAGTTGTTCATCCGACCCATTTAACTAGACGAAAAGAACAACACCTATAACTCATTTAGCTAGCTCTTATGTTAAAGGATACGTTACGTTTTTTGCCACTTCAAGATTTCTAAGTAGTGGTCCAAGATTCCAAAGTGGGGTCAGAGAGATGTCGACACCTTGGAACAGACCCTTTGGAGCTTATTATTGCATCTAAAATTTCATTATATGAAAAGCATAAATCCACGAACTAATACTTTGACTAAATTAACAATGTTCAGAGCCTTATCAATGAAATTCAAGTCAGAGAAAGGATCACCACCAATTCCAAACTGCCCCAGCTTGAATTGCAATTTGCAAACATGCAAGAAGTCACCTGAAAGACCAATTTGCTCCACATTTCATTCAAACTTCCATCTTTTATGAGCATTTATTTTTTATTTTTTATTTTGGTAGAGTGAGGCTAAAGTCCCAAACCAAAAAGAAACTAAACTGAAACTAGACGAGGTTGAGCAACACCTCGAACACCAGTTTGCTAACTGTGTATAACAAAAGGTGCCGCAGCCTCCAAAAACACATGGAGGCCCTTACCAAAATCATAAATCTTTGCAGCTAGGGCATCAATAACACAATATTTTGTTCACGGAAATATGCTTCACAGAACAGCACCAATCCTCATAAACTTTCATTTGAAAACAATTATAAACTAAAGAGAAGGTGTGTTGACACATATAGGACTTTTTAAACAAAGCCAAATAGGAAATAAGCAGCATCAAACACTTGCAGCCTCAATTGTGTTAAATCTGATGTCTAAGTCACATTAAGCCTCAAAAAAGCCCTCAAAGTCAGCCTCAATTATCTAAATTCGAAAAAAGACTAAGAAACTAAAAATCAAATTATTTTAAAAAAAAACATATCCATTACACGTATATAATGGTATATGTTCTCATAATAACAAGATGTCATAGCATATTTATGTCGTCATCCATATTACAAAATAATCTAATTTCTGTACTACATACGCATTCAAAGCAAAAATTAACATAAATATCTTACATTCTATAATTATAGAATTGGATCGTCCATGTCAACGATGGCCATAGTTTTAAAGCACAAGTTCACTCTCATCTCTTCATAGTTACAATGATGAGGATGGGAAAATGTGATTCTCTATCCATAGTTTTCATGGGGGAAGAGACTGACTTCCATTCTGGGGACGTCTTATGTCTCTTGGGGAGAAGCAGAGCACAGAAACAAACAAAAGAGAGAGAGAGAGAGAGAGAGAGAGAGAGATGGGAAAGATGCAATGGGGTAGGGAAGGAGGAGGGGGATTAGGAGAGAGTGCTCGACATATTTTACGAAGCTCCCCAGAGAAGCAGAGCGCGAAGGGTGCTTACACTCAGCGCTCACTTTTGGATTTTTAATAATCAAATTTGTGTATATAACCCAAAAAAAAAAAAAAAAAAAAAAAAAGAGAAAAAAAAAAGAGAGAAAAACTTTTTGTGCTTTTATTTATGATTCTATTATATATAGCAAAGACAGATATATAGCCCATGAATTGAGGCAGCCAGGTGGGTGGTGGGGTTTTTGTTTTTTCCTACTTAATTCAAAGTTGAATATCCTTTTTGAAATAGTAATGAGTTTCTGACATATTGACCAAACTGGGTACAAACATTGCCCTCTGGCTTTAATGAGCTTGGGTTAAGTCTATTGACCCTATGAATTGAATTAAAAAAGGGAATATGCAGAAGGAATTGCATTTATTCATTGACTTGGTCCAAAAGGATGACCTGGAGGACTTGAATTCAAGTTAAGTTGATTCTTCTGTTGCATTAATTCCTTTGATAATGATAACACCGCAGCTATCTCAACCTTAACTTTATGCTTAAACAGAAATCAATCTCGAATATTCCAACAATATCCAAAATACAAGCAGTAAAACCAGCCTAATAGATTATACTAGTAGTTAATTATGTGGTGACACTAAAATAATTATAATGTCAGCGAATTGACTGTTTCCATGAGAAAATGTAACTTCATTTAGCGAAGGGATGAAATCATTTAGCAAAAGCATTCATCCAAGATAGTTGGGCATGAGGGATTGGGTACATCTCTCTCTCTCCTCTCTCCCCTACCCCAACCCCTCCCCTTACCCACGACCCAGTCTCAGCTACCTTCATTCTTGGCTGATATTGAAAAATTTATGCATCCAACTTTTGCTAATATTTAGTTTTTTTAACATTGATTCTGTTCAAGTGAACTGGGAGTTTAGAAATTTGCAATGGGTGGGATTGGTAAGCAATGTCAGCATCAGCAGAGGCAGCCCCAATATATCAAAAAGACATTCAGGCCACACCCACCTTTCTTTTTTAGCCATTTACCGTTTTGTCGTCTCCTAATGCTTTTATCGGTCCTTTGTTTTTCTTTTTCTTTGCTAAAGCTTTAAGCCCCAAACCAATAGTAATTTTGGAGTAATTCAAAATCCAAAACTTCCATGGCAAGATTTTTTACACCATCATTTGCTCTCTTCCGTGCTACTTCTTCTCATTCTTTCCACTTCTCCCCATCCCCACTCCTCCTCCCCCGACGCTAATTTTGACCGGCGATTTCTTCGCCTATCCGGGCCACCGTTTCAAGCAAGATTGGCTCCCAAAATTCCTGTATTGACATTCCCAGGCCATTTCCCAGCTCGAAACTCCTAAAATTGGTGTCTGGAACGACTGGAAAGTGTCGGCGGCTTAGGAGCATTTTCCAGCGACTCCGCCATCATTTTCGTCAATCGAGGTATGTAATTTCACTCGTTCGTGTTCTATCTGTTTATGTTTGTGGTTATGATCGATTTCTGGACTTTTGAAAATTAAATCAAAACACCCATATTGGGCCGACGTTGACAACTTACAACCCCGATAAAAATTATAGTTACAAGTTACAATCGATGATAATAAAAAATTAAGTTACAAGTTACAAGCCATGATAAAAATACATCTACATCATCCATCCAAAAACCTTAACAAAGCAACATGCATCCATTCATCCAAAAATACACCTGAATCAGCTCAAAATCACTCACCAAACAGATAATTTCAGTAAAAATAGAACTTTTGCTTCTCCTAAAAAAGAACATATTTCACTCAAAACAAAAGAAGACATTCCTATAATATACTTTAAATAGGGAAAAAGACTCAAGGATATATACAAGTAGCGATATGAGAAATCATCCTATAAAGAAGTAGAAAAAAAATGAACAAGAGAAAAAGATTGTTTTAGATACACCATATATACAGGATTCATGTTGAGATACACCATATATACAGGATTCTAACGATGGTCAACTATAACAAAAGAGGAAAATATATACATGATTACAGGATTTGTACATAACAGCTTGTACCAATCACGTTGTGATGGGAGGTTGACTGAAGATAGTGGGATTCTTGGCTTGATAGTCGTTGAGGTGCTATGGGTTGCTGCAAGATAGCTCGATGAAGGAGAGGAACCGCAGTGAAGACGGAGACATAAAAATAATATGAGCACAGAGAGAGAGTAGAGAGAGAGAGAGACCTGTTATGAGTTACAACACTTATTGGAATTATTAAAGATGAGGGAAAACATCTGGCTTACAGTGCAATGTGATATCGAGTTCATGGATTTGGTAATCCTCCTCCTTCTCAAAAAATAGAGCTGGTCTCCAGCTCCAATCCCTCTGTCATTAGACAAACACTCTTCCATCCTCTAGACTGGAAAATGGCTTTTTGTATCTGCCTCGTTGTCTGCTGGATAATTGAACTCGTAAACCTTGCGCTTCGGGTTGTTGAATTCTCATCGGTAACATCCCGATCTTGATCGGCACTGGGTAGCATCGAAACACATGGCGCTGGTCACTACAAGTCTTTTAACATCTGAGGCCTTTAACTCTTTCTCAAAACCATCAAGCCCCCTGGAACTCTCTCGCTCTTCTCCTGACAAAATGATAACCAAAAAGCCTGCAGTTTGTATCGAGGAACGTTCTCAATATATTTAAGTGTGATGCTCCACTCAAGAGAGAGAGACAGGGTGATGAATGGAAAGTAAGGAAAACCAAAACCTTGCTTTCAAGATTTTGACTTTTATTGTCAGGGCCTGGGCTTTAGTAGGATTTCGACATACCATCGTCTAGTTTCGTTCAAACTCCTTTCTCCTATCATGCCTTCTTTTTTTTTCATTTCAACTAGTACTAGTTATTTTGATATAAGTTTGAATGTAGAAATATTATTATCATGAGAAATATAGCATTAAGAATACTTGAAGGAGATGTTTAAAAATGAGTCAGTATATCTGACATATTTTACAACATATACTATTTACGAGTGAATTAAGTAAATTTAATCACTATTTATATTTGTAAATCAAGTAGATGTTCTAGATAGACATTAGGTGTTCTCTTCATCGTCACAAAGTCAATGCCTTCTTTGACAGCAGGTTGAAAACATTCCATGCATAAATTATTATTCACAAATTCAATGAAAATGAAATTCCATGTATTAACCCTCTTAAATTCACGTGTAAACTCTTACCTCTTTAATTTTGATAGGAAGACTATCTAGTAGATCTCTGACCATTTCAAAACTCCGTAATGATTCAAACATATCATCTTCGAAGAGCTCCAAGTTCGCAATAAAAGGAAGAGGCGACACCGGGTTTCTAATTTTGCTGTCTCTTTTTCAGTATCGTTAGATGCTTTTTATCTTCTTCATTGGCCTGATCAATGATAATCCCCCACCTCCTTTTCTACATCTCTACACATGCCATTTTGATATGTACGCTCAAAAAAAGTTTTTTCAATTTTTTCTGTTTCTGTTTTTTTGTTCTTGGTTGACCATTGTAGTAACGCCTACCATTGATAACTAGTTTAGTTTCAATGCCTTCTTCTTTTCTTTTCGTTTCTTTTCATTTGTTTTTTAATACAAGCATTGTTTTCATTTTATTTATTTATAATAAGTAAGACAATAAATTATACTATTTACTTGTGAATTAAATGCACAACAAAGTAAATTTAATCACTATTTGAATGGGGTTGAGTAATGGATTTGCCCTACTAAACCACTATTTGAATATTTGAAAATTAAAGTACTGACTTTGTCAACAGGTTGTAAACATTCCCATGCCATGCAGAAATTATTATTTCACAAACGAGTTACAAGAAAAAGACAACCATACGTGAACAGGAAATTGCATTCACGCCTCCTATACATCTTTTTACATTTAATCATTGAATCAAACCAACTTTGGGTGCTGGGTGAGTGGAGAGCTGCAGTTTATAGTCAAGATTAAACTAGGCCTGTCTGGGCTTGTCTCATGTCACGTGCACTTTTTTTTTTTTTCTTTTTTTTTTTTCTTTGAGAGAAGAGATTGGTCTGCTACACAATCGGGTAGCGACCTAGTGGCGTTGAAGAGGAGGTTGCAGTCCAGTAGTTGAAAACGCAAGCGAACCAGACCACAGAGAGAGAGAGAGAGAGAGAGAGAGAGAGAGAGAGAGAGAGAGAGAATGCGGCGAGTGAGATGGTGTGCAGGTGATGTCCAACTATACTTAACAAGCATGCATGTAGACTTTCCCCAATGGTAGAACAGTGTTAAGGTAAGTTTGATTGATGGAATGATTTTAATCCACACAAACACAATCTCATTTCTCTATCACAAGGACAATTAACGCTTTGTTCAATTGCCTAAATTATTACTTAGAAATGTGAACCTTTGTACAGAAGGTAAAAAACAATACGCTTTCAGGACCTTACAATACGGCCAATTTGGCACATAATCACTTTGTACTTTTATTTGTTTATCAATAATATACTGTCGCTTATTTTCAAAAAAATACATAATGGGCTATATTTGGAAAAGATAATAATAGAGCAAATTGCTTTCCCCCCTAATCTATGCAGCCTATGGTTGCCTTCTTTATAGCTCTGCCATATGCATTTCTTCTCCTAAGTTTGGTGATGCATTTTATTATCGTTAATTTATATTTTCTTAATTAGTATATGTATATGTGCGATTTCTTCTTAATATGTATTGTTTGTTCAAAACCCAAAATATTTTTCATCTTTTTTCTCTGAGATTTTCTTATTCATGTTAGACTATATTAAACTCATATACACTACATCAATGCTATGAATTAGAAGAGTGTCGCTTCACCAGCTAGTTGCTCGCCAGGATATGAATCAACCTTTTAAGTTTCTTCTTCTTTGAGTAATTTGCTTTTGTTTTCTTTCTTTCACCAAGTAAAAGGAAATCATGTAGTCTAAGGACTGCTTCCAAACCCCCCCTCTCCCCTGAACCATATTATTATCTGACACCCCTCCTTAGACCCACGACCCAAAACTCAGCTACCTTCATTTCTTGGCTGATATTTGAAAATCATGCATCCAACTTTTGCTAATATTTAGTTTTTTTAACATTTGATTCTGTTCAGTGAATGGAGTTTAGATATTTGCAAACGGGGGTGGGATTGGTAACAATGTTTACATTGCAGCAGAATAGCCAGATTTAAAAAGACCATTCAGCCCACACCTGCCTTTCTTTTTTAGT